>JADMNL010000031.1:143015000-143462500 GCA_016271365.2 Neoceratodus forsteri | reverse complement strand
AAAGAGTCAGCGGCTTCGGCCACGCAACATGCCTCTTCGGCTTCGGCCTTTGTGCTGCTTACTTTTGACGCCACCTTCACAGGGATGCTTCAAGATTTGTGCCAGTTCCTTCCCATCCTTGGAACAGAGCCCCTCTAAGGTCACAACATCCTCTAAATCTTCAAAAAAGGAGACTAAAAATAAGTCTGTTCGATTGAGGGATCACAGGCACTCTTGGGCCTCGGATTCCTGTGCTTTTCTGGAGGTTTCGACTATAGTTTATCCTTCGGCCCAGGCCACTGGCTCCACAGTCTTCTCATTGGGCCAGTTGGTCGAGATGCCATCTACCAACCTGCCGAGATTTTTCTTGAGCCGGTTGATGCATTGTTGCAAGATGAGGCCGATGTCTCCCTCTCTAGGACTCTGGTCATACCTGTAACTTCTCAGGGTGGGTTGGATCAGCCTGCTGATCCGGTCCCTAACCCTCGGCATCTGATCACCCTCGAGGATCCCCGGCTTTCGTTAGTTACCTCCGAGTCTCACCATTGGCGCCCCCGTCGGTCGAGGTCTTGGTCCCAAAGCCCGAATCCGAGCAGCCCACGCCATCATCGTCAGTCCCGCTGTCTGCATTTGGGCAAGCGGCACTGCCGTTACTCTTCCTGGTCTTCCTCCTCGGATGAAGAGAGGATCCACCTCAAAATATGCTAGTGTTACAAAGAACTCGTAGTATCCGCTCATGCTGGCTGAGGTTAAGCTGGTTCCAGCCCCCATCCCAGCTCTTCAGTGGCTCCCGCCACCCAGGCCCCAGCCTGCTCTGGCTTGGCCGGTTCTGGCTCAGCCTATTCTGGCCTCTCCGCCCATCCGGTGGAGCCGCTCAAGCAGCTGCCTGTGGGTCCCCCCAGGATGCCTGTACTGCTTCCGGGCTTCCTTAATGGCTGTTGGTTACTGTGACTATGACGGTCGACTGCTTTGCTACGAATCCTCAGAGTCTGAGGCTCATCTCTACACTCCTGTCCATTGGATGCTGAGTTGGGAGAGAATTTGTCCGCGGAGCATGGTCCAACCTCTTTTGTGGGCCTGCTTCATTTGATCTCTGAATCTACAGGTCTCCAGATGGAGCCCGTCTAAAAATGGTCTAAGTACCCTTTGACCGAGATTCTCGACTGGGGTGACTCCCGTAGGCGGCCTTCCCAGTTGCCGAGGCCATTCTTGGCCCTGCTCTGGAGCTTTGGCAGCACCCTGCCTCTTACCCTGTGCCATCAGCATGGATGGCTGCAAGTACATGGTCCCTACTGGTTCCCTGTTGGGTTTCACCGAGCATTCCTTGGCCACGGGTTTGGTGGCCTACTCGATCATTTGGCATACCGGCAACGTCGGGGATGTGGACAAGTCTCCCGACAAGGAATCCAAGAAATTGGATCATATGCCAAAAAGTTCTATGTGGCCTCTCCTCTCAGCCTTCAGCAGGCGAGTTTGGCCCTTTTGATGGCCCACTTCGCTCATGCCCTTTTAGGCACTCTCGATGGTGTGCTTCCCCAGCTTCTGGCTGACTTTACAGATCATGGTCAAGCAAGTCCGGGACCAGGGCCGAGTGGTAGCTAATCAGCAGCTCCAGATAGCCATGGACATCGGCGACTCCTGCGCCTGTGGCTGCCGCGCTGGCCATGCGCTGCAGGGCTTGGCTGAGGATCTTGATCTTTATGGCAGATACACAGCATAAGTTGGTGGATGTCCTCTTCTTGACACCGGCCTGTTCAGGCGGGGAGTGGTAGGACACCGTACTCACATTGAGAAGTCCAGTGCCACCTTGGACTCTGTTACCTCCACTCAGAAGGATCCTAAAGGCTCTAAGCTCCAAAGGAAGAAGCCTTTTCGGCCCCCCTCTGCCCCTGTGGCCAAACAGTCTCAGCCCCCAGCTGGGCAGCAGGCCCTGGCCTGGCGTCCCTGACCGAAGTTGGTTGCTTTGGTGTCCGAAAGCCAGATGGTTGAGACCCTGCTGCTTCCTCAGCTGGTCCCTCCTCCACCTCCAAACCTGCTCAGTGATGGGATGGGGGTGCCTCCCCCATGCCTGCCCTGTCTCCCCTAGATCCTCCCTTGGGGTGTTGGCGCCACCACATCCTGACCACCTGGTCCACTGTCACCATGGAAAGGTGGGTCCTTGACGTAGTCAGTCAGGGTCTGCTTCAGGACTTTGAGCCTTACCCACCTTTCTGAGCCTGTGTCCCATGGGAGGACATGGTGTCCACCGACATGCTGTCAGCCCTTCGGGAAGATATTGCCCAGCTCCTCCAGAAGGAGGTAGTGACTCCAGTCCAGGACCCTTCAGTAAACCCAGGATTTGTCTCCAGGTACTTTCTGGTGCCAAAGCGGATGGGGATGGCACCCCATCTTAGCTCTGTACAACCTGAACAAATTCCTTCAGTCGCACACTTTCAGGATGGTCACTCTGTCTCAGATTGTTCCATCTCTGGAGCAGGACGTGTGGTTCTGCTCCCTGGATCTTCGGGACACATTCTTCCACGTCCCCATCTGTCCGTCCCACTGCTGGTTCCTGCGGCTCCGTGTGGAGGGAGTCCTCTACGAGTTCCAGGCCATGTCCTTCAGCCTCTCCTCGGCTCCCAGGGTCTTCACCAAGTGCATTGCAGTGGTGGCAGCCTACCTGAGGTGCAGAGGGGTCCAGGTCTACCCCTACCTGGATGACTGGCTTATAGCGGGTCCCTCCAGGGAGAAGGTGGAGTGGTCCAGGACCTGGCTCTCCAGACCTGCTTGTCCCTTGGCCTCCTGGTCAACGAGGCCAAGTCGGAGCTCATACCCTTACAGGTGATGCACTTCGTCGAGGCAGAGCCCAACTCTTGCAGAGCCACTGCTTGGCTTCTGGCAGACTGGGCGGAGGCTGTCTTCTCGGTTGCCTGTTCATTTCAGGTTGGGCAGTTGCACCCTGCTTGGGACTTCCTGCATTTCCTGGGATACATGGTGGCATGCACCAGTGTGGTCAGTTGGGCCCAGTGGAGAATGCGCTCTGCAGTGGGAGCATGCCTGCCTATGGTCTCAGCAACAAGGCCACTTCAACCAGCCGGTCACTGTGACCCAGCCGATGTGGGACACCCTCCAGTGGTGGTTAGTCCCGGAACATCTCCAGGAAGGAATCCCATTTGTCTGCCCGGAGCAGATGATCACCATCACAACTGATGCCTCCCTGATGGGCTGGGGTGACCACCTGGGGGACCACAGAGTCCAAGGACTCTGGACCACAGAGGTGCTTTGATGCCATCTCAACCTGCTGGAGTTTTGGGTAGTTAAGCTGGCACTGACAGCCTTTGTTCCGCACATTCAGGGTCAGGTCGTTCAGGTCCAGATCGACAACGCCACGACCATGTACTGTCTCAACAAACCAGGCAGGACGCACTTCCTTCCTCTGTGCGGGGAAACTCTCCACATCTGACTCCTCGTGCTCAGCCTGGACGCCAATCTCCTGGTCATCCCTGTGGCCGGCACCTTCAGTCAGCTGGTGGATGCCCTCAGCTGTGCGGGCAAGGTGTCTCACGAGTGGTCTTTCCATCTGGAGGTAGTATGCAGCCTGTTCTCCCACTGGGGCACTCCTCTGGTGGACCTTTTCTCCTCCAGGGAGAACGCAAAGCTGAGTCTGTATTCTGCCCGCCCCCTTCAGCAGGGACTGTTGCCGGGGCGGTGCCTTCTCCCTGGACTCCGGGCCTCCTCAGCGCCTTCCCTCTGTTTCCTCTGATCCACAAAGTGGTGAGCAAAGCCAGGAGGGACAAGGTACGGATGATCCTGGTTGCTCCGGACTGGCCCCACTAGTTCTTCTCTGCCTCAGCAGCAGGCTCCCATGGTGTCTTCCTCTCTGACCAGACCTGCTCTCTTGCAGTCAGGGAAGGTGTTCCATCTGGACATTCAGTCCCTGCACCTGGCGGCCTGGTTCCTGAGCGGCTAGAGTTCCAGACTTTGGGTCTCTTCGAAATGTCCTTACTGTGGTCAAGGCTTCTCAGAAGGAGTTGACCCAAAAATGCTATGTCTTCAAATGGAAGAGATTCTCCATTTGGTGCTGGGACAAGGGTCTTGACCCTTTATCTTGTCCAGTGGCTAGCATTCTCCACTATCTTTGGTCCCTCTCGATCGGGCCTTCAGTCAGCGACCCTTAAGGTGCATCTAGCAGCCATTTCTGCATACCGGGCTCGGGCTGGTATGCCGTCAGTGGCGCAGTAAAAGGTGGTCTGGTGCTTTTTCAAAGGTCTTAACCAAATTTCCCCTCTGGTGCGTGAACCACCACCACCTTAGGACTTGTTGCTAGTGTTGGCAAAGCTCATTGGCAAGCCATTCGAACCGATGCACAGGTGTGAGATGTCTTCAAACAACATGAAGTCTTGCTATATTATAGACATTAGCAGTTTGTTCCAGCTCTAGAACTGCCCCGGAGTGAAATGGTTAAAACCATTCCAAAATAGAATTTTGGCACAAGAGCAGCTCTATCTGTGTCATTTCAAACTTGAACTGTCAGATTCTTTACTCCGCCTCAGTGAACAGTCGCTCAAGGAATTTCTCCTTCTGCTCGGTTCATTCTCGGTTTAAAAAGTGTTTTCTCAGTTGGATTTAACCGAGAATAGTTTTATTTTAACCGCAAAACCGTTCGGTTCAAGCTCTATCTGTGGTAACCGTAAGTAAATGAAGGTTTTGTCTGTGTGGAACTTGTAAGTTATCGGTTCGGTTTTGAACCGATCAGTGGGTTTAAAACTCATTTAAAACTAAAAGTTACTATTTTAGAGTGTGGTTCCCGGTTCTTATCGGTTCTAAAAAAACCGGATTTATTACGGTTTTTCCATACCTGTGACACGTGTTAGGAACCGATATGGTGTCTTGCCTGGCACTGCCGTTAAAGGCAAGTTTTGGTTAGGCTGGCATTATGTCTGAGAAACTCAAAAGAAAAACCGGCCCACTGGGTTTCAACACTGTGATGTTTGTGGGAAGTCTTGCCAAGGCTGACCCACACACCACATGTGTTTATTGTCTGGGGTTTGACCACCTCCAGTCAGACTGCCAGGTATGTAAGAATTTCCCTGCAGCCACCCTGGAAAAAAGATTGGGCAGGCTCAGGGAACGAGAGGCCAAAAAGTCCGCTGACCTGGATGGCCAGCCCAGTTCGGTGCCAACTGAACCAGAGGGAGTGCCCTCTGACCAGGGCCAGACTTCCTCGGACAAAAGAAAAGCTGGTTCTGAGGAACCAATTCCAGTAAAGAAAACAAGAAAATCAGTAGGTCTGGAGTCCAAAATTCCTTCTCCAACTGCTGCAGAGATAGCAAAAGCCATATAAATTGTCCAGTTTATGAACAGTATGAATGTGGCTGGGAAGGTCTGGGTGTGCCCATTGAACCGGACATCTCCCCAGACAGACCTTTAGAATCTCCCCCTATGCTGTCTGAGTCCCCATCTCATTTTATGTTTTATAAAAAAGTTGCTGAAACCCTCCAGCTTCCTTTAGAAGAGGCTGTGGATGAGCAAGAGGAGCCTGATTTTGTAGAAATGATGGATATTCCAGAGTTCTAGGAGATTGTCTGTTCCTTTACATAAGTCTTTAGAAACAAACAATTAAAATTTTAAAAGCTCCTAATTCTGGGCCTCCTGTAGATAAAAAGATGGACAGAAGGTATACATTGTCAGGCCCTGATACAGAATTCCTTTCTCAGCAATGCAGTCATGTTAGTAGTTCAGGCTGCTGCCTGTGATAAAGCTATTATTCCCTTGGCTTCACATCCTCCTGACAAGGATTCCAGGAAGATTGATGCCATGGCAAAAAACAGTATATGGCAGCCTCTGGACTCAGGCAAGCAAATTATATGGCTTATGTAGCTAGGTATCAGAAATCTAGATGGGATACTGTTATGCATTGGCCAAGCAGGCCCATGGCCAGCTGGCTAGTGAACTAGAACAGGTGGCTGCTGATGGCATTGAAGCCTCTAAGGTTCAGTTTCATGCTGCTGTGGATGTTAATGATGTTTCCTCTAGGGTCATGGCCCATCTGTAGCTGTAGGTTGGCCTGGCTCAGGTGTGATTAGTTTGTCACAGGATACCCAGACTAAGGCTATGGATTTTCCTGTGGTGGGAAATTCTCTGTTTGGAGAGCAGACAGAGAATTACATGAAGAAGATGGATGAATATAGGACTACTTACAAGAGTGCCAGGCTAAGGAGCCGCAAGCCATCCTCAAAGGCATGCCCCCAGGGGTAGGGGTAGGCCTCACAGGCCTTTCTACCAGACTCAGGCCTCCTCTGCCTATGCTCAGAGGGGCTTCTTCAGAGGCAGGGAGATGAGGGGTGGGCAGACCTGCTCCCACCCCCAGCCTAAAGCTCTCTGCAACAGGCACCCTGATGGGGTGCCCAGGGCCGATTCTCCTGTACCAGTGGGGGGCAGGCTGGCTTACTTCAGTCAGAATTGGGCTTCTTTAACCTCAGACAAGTGGGTTCTGGAAGTAGTAAGCCAGGGTCTGGTTCTCAGCTTCAAAAGTTTCCCAAGTTGAGAAGCAGACTTTTCTACCTGCAAGTGCTTTCGAGACCCTCGCTCTGAAACAGAGGTCTCATCCCTGTTAGCTCTCAGAGCAGTAGAAAGGGTTCCTCCCTGCATCAGGGCAGGGTCTGTATTCCAGATACTTCCTTACCCCAAAAAGACAGGAGAATGGCGGCCCATTTTAGATCTCAGATATCTGAACAAGCATCTTTTGAAACCAAAGTTCAAAATGGTAACTCTGGCAATGATTTTACCTTCCCTAAGGCCAGGGGACTGGCTAGCCTCCCTGGACCTCAAGGACGCCTATTTCCATGTCCTAATCAGAAGATCCCATCGAAAGTACCTCAGATTCGAACTGCCTTCAGGTCATTACCAGTTCAGAGCAATGCACTTCGGCCTTACCTCTGCTCCAAGGGTATTCACAAAGTGTCTAGCAGTGGCAGTGGCCCACTTAAGGAGGCAGAGGATTGCTGTTTTTCCCTATCTAGACGACTGGCTCATTGTAGGCCAGTCCCCAGAACAGGTAAAATCTCACCTGCAGGTCACCCAGCAGCTTCTCACCTCCCTGGGTTTTCTGCTTAACCTACAAAGTCGGTTCTGGAACCAGTCCAGGTACTCACCTTTATAGGGGCAGAATTGGACAAAAGCCAGAGCCTTTCTTCCCCAGAAAGGGTAAGGAATTTAGTGGCTCTGGCCTCTTCCTTCACTCTGCAGGTCTCGACCAGCAAGACACTTTCTGCAGCTCCTGGGGCACATGGCTGCATCCACAGCTGTTGTGCAGGGAGCCAGATTTCAGATGAGAGACATTCAGTTTCACTTGAGAACCTTTTGGTCTCAGAGAAGAGACCCCTTCCAAGTTGGTCCCAGTGACTCAACCTTGATCCTAGCTCTCCAGTGGTGGCAGGATCAGAGCAATTTAAGAGCGGGTCCCTTCATTTCCCTCTCATGACTTGACTCACTACAGATGCTTCCCTTCTGGGTTGGGAGCCCACATGGCCACCTTTCCACTCAGGGAGTTTGGTCCCCAGGAATCTCTGCTCCACATCAATTTGCTGGAACTCAGAGCTGTCTTTTAGCTCTTCAAGCTTTTTCTGCATATGTCCACGACAAGGTGATACAAGTCAGAACAGACAACACCACAACAATGTGGTACATCAACAAACAGGGGGCACTCGGTCTTGGCCTTGTGCACCGAGGCAATGAAGTTGTGGTTTCTGGCCTATTCCTGAACACTTCCCTCACAGCAGTTCATCTTCCAGGGAAGGACAATGTCCTAGCGGATGCCCTCAGCAGGATTTCCCAGGCCATCACGAATGGTCCCTGGATCCTCAAGTGCTGGGGATAGTTTTTGCCAGGTGGGCATCCTCAGATAGATCTTTTGCAGCCCCAGACAATCACAGACTTCCTCTGTTCTGTTGCAGGCCTCCAGTGCTGGGCTCAGTTCCCTGGATGCCCTTCTTCTGGATTGGGAGGGACGCCTCTATGCTTCCCCTTCCTCTCCTATTCAAAGTACTAGTCAAAATCAGATCTCAGCCTTGCAGGGTGATTCTGATTGCCCGGATTGGGCCAGGCAGCCCTGGTACCCACTCCTTCTGTCTCTGACAGTCCATCTTCCCCTGTGCCTCCCCAGGAATCACAATCTGTTGGCTTGTGCCCAGGGAAGGGTTTGGTATCCGGACCTCAAATCCCTCAACCTCAAGGCCTGGCTCTTGAGGAGTTAGAGTTTGCTGATTTACACCTCTCTCAGGGTGTTCTTGAGATCCTAAAGGCTTCCAGAAAGCCTTCCACTAGGGCTACTTATAGTTCTAAATGGAAAAGGTTTTCCATTTGGTGTGCTGGGAAAAATATTTCCCCAGAATCTGCTGAATTGCCCGTTTTGTTAGATTACATGTACATCTTAATTCCTTGGGTCTCAGACCAGCTACCCTGACAGTTCATTTGGCAGCTGTCTGCTTTTGTGTCAGCAGGAAAGTCATCCCCTCTTTCCTCTCATCCTGTGTTTTCCAAGTTTTTTAAGGGATTACTCCATACTAATCCTCCCTTTCGGGAACCGGCCCCTGCTTGGGACCTTAATGTTTGCATTGCCCAGTTAATGCAACCCCCTTTTGAACCTCTGTCTTCTGCAGAGCTTAAGTACCTAACTTGGAAAACTGTTTCTAGTGGCTATCACTTGCCAGACGCATAAGTGAATTGCAAGCCTTGTCAGTGGAGACTGACTTTATTTCTTTCCACAGGATAAGGTAGTCCTTAGGACTAATAGGAAGTTTTTGCCTAAGGTGGTTTCAGATTTCCATCTTAATCAATCTATCTCTCTTCCAGTATTTTTCACTGATCACTCCTCTTCGGGTGAGAGAAGGTTGCACAGCCTGGATGTTAAGAGAGCTCTTAGTTATTATATAGAGCGTACCAAAGGTCACAGGTTCGAATCCCTCCAACTTTTCCTTACCTATGGTGAAGTTGGGAAAGGCAAACCTGCCACTAAGAGATCAATAGCCAGGTGGATTGTCTCTTGTATCCAATTTTGTTATCAGAAAGTGGGCAGAGCCCCCGGTTTGAGGGCTCATTCTACCAGGGGTACAGCTGCGTCTCTAGCTGCTGCCAGAGATATCCCTTTATTAGAGATTTGCCAGGCTGCTACTTGGAAAACGGTACACACTTTTACCAAGCATTACTCCCTGGATGTCCAGGCCAGGAGAGATGCTCGCTTGGCACAGCTGTTCTTCAGAGCCTATTCCCTAAGTAGGTTCTGCCCTTCCTCCATGGAGGTACTGCTGTGTATTCTGCTAATGTCTATAATATAGCAAGACTTCATGTTGTTTGAAGAAAAAATTACTCACCTTAGTAATGTTGTTTCTTCTAATGGAGTCTTGCTATATTATAGACCTCCCCAACCTGCCCTCTCTCGAACCTCTACTTGGTGGGGTGCGGGCAACTTAGTGTGGGCACTACTTATGTCCTGTTAGCATTTTGTCCCTTTGGGACTTTGGGGGTGTATGTGTACGCGTGTGTGTTTTATTATACTTATGTTCCATTTTCATATTATTAGAATGGTGTTAGTATTTCTGGTCCCCTGACTTGAGTCTTGGGTGTTGGGACCATCAATGGTTGTTATTATTTAGGTAGCCATTTGGCTAGTGTAGGTTACAGCTTCACACAGACCTTAGTGAGTTTGGCTCGTAAAGATCTGACAGTTCAAGTTTGAAATGACACAGATAGAGCTGCTCTCGTGCCAAAATTCTGTTTTGGAATGGTTTTAACCATTTCACTCCGGGGCAGTTCTAGAGCTGGAACAAACTGCTAATGTCTATAATATAGCAAGACTCCATTAGAAGAAACAACATTACTAAGGTGAGTAATTTTTTCTTCCTGGTGGCTATCACGTCAGCCAGAAGGATCAGTGAGCTCCGAGTGCTCTCGGTGGAGTCTCCTTACCTGGTCTTCCACAGGGACAAGGGTGTCCTTTGTCCCAACCTGAAGTTTCTCTCAAAGGTTGTGTTGGATTGTCACCTTAACCAGTTGATTAATCTCCTGGTGTACTTTGCCAACCACACCTCAGAGGCTGAGCACAGGCTCCGTATATTGGACTTGCAGTGAGCGTTAGCCTATTATAAGGAGCGCACGGATGGAGTTTGGGAAGAGGTTTGCCAGCTGTTTGTCACCTATGCTGAAGCTGCACATGGCAGACTGGCAGCTAAGCAGATGATTGGCAGGTGGATTGTATCCTGCATTGACCTCTGCTATAGGTTGACAGGTAAGGAACCTTCTTTAGAGCTAAGGGCTCATTCCACCCATCATAGCCTTGGTGGCTGCTTCCAGGGACATCCCTATCCAGGACATCTGCAGGGCTGCTACCTGGAAGTCAACACACACCTTCATTTTCCCACTACCACATTGACCTTGAGTCACGCTGGGATGCTGTTTTTTTTTAGGGCGTCAGTTCTCCAATCTCTGTTCCCTAAATAGGGGGTGTGCGCCTTGCCCCCTCCTCCCGGAGAACTGCTAGCAATCTGCCAGAAGTGTGGATAGTACACCATATCCACGTCCCTAGAAAAACAGGTTACTCACCTGTAACAGTAGTTCTAGGAGTGGTATATGGTGTACATCCACACTAACCCACCCGACCTCCCCTGGCAAGTGGCACACTGGTCTTGCTTCCAGCAGGCAAGATCTGATGTCACAGAGTGGTGCTAGTGGAATTTCCACCCGGTTGAGTGGGAGAAGACAGCTTGAAGGCGTTCCAGCAGGATTTAAAGGGGAAAGGAACGCTGCCAGAAGTGTGGATATACACAGTATACCACTTCCTAGAACTACCGTTACAGGTGAGTAACCTGTTTTTATTCCCCACTTGAATTCATAATCCTCTGTTGCTGTCCCCAGAAAAGGGATCATATTTTGGCTCCATGGAGCCCTCTGCACGATGCCCTTCTACAACCAAATTTCAAGCTCCACCCCTTCGTGCTGACGTTTTCTGATGCCACTGTATGGAGCGATCTCAGTGGGAATCAATGGGGGTGTCTTATCTACATGTTTTATACTTTAGAGTGCTGTCTGTTCAAATCAAAGCCACCACTCGCCTATCAGGAGTCTTAATCTGTTAATTTGTTTCTGTAATAATAATCTTCTGTCATATTTTTGCCACAGAAAAGTAGTCCTGAAGAACGAGAGAGAATCATCAAACAGCTTAAAGAAGAGTTGCGCTTAGAAGAGGCAAAATTAGTCCTTTTGAAAAAATTGCGTCAGTCTCAAATTCAAAAAGAGACCACTACTCAGAAGGTAATAACTCTTTATTGTGGGGATGGTGGGATATCCTGTGTGTGTGTTTGGGGGTGAATATTCTAGGAGAGACAGACAGATTGCATACCACCCCTGCTCACCCCTGGCTGGCCCGCCTTTCCTTTTAACTTAACTCTGGATTTTATGCTGTCTGTTTTATTACTGTCACGTCTTTCTGCCTTTTATTGCTGTATGTTTTCCTACCTATCTGTGCAGTGCCCAGAGCCTCTGGGATTGGGCGCTAAGCATGACATTTTTACTTACTTTCCACTGACTCTCCCAGCCCCATCTCCTGGCTTCTCCCTGGGCTTACCCCTCCTGGGTCCCTCACAGCTTGCCCTCCATACAGCGTGGCAGGGAGTCCCTCGACCTGCCAATCGATGGATCTAGATTATGGGAGGTTCCTGGGTCACTGGCGCTAGGCCTGTGGAGGGTTGGTGATCATCCTGCCAACCAGGGTGTTTCTGCCTTTCTTTTCCCCTTTTTTGTGCCGAGTAGCCCTCCCTGTAGAGACGCCGGCGTTGGGATGCAGCACAGCACATCCCTCTCTCCCAGTGTCCTACGTGCCCTACCCACCCGTACGTGTGCAAATGGCAGTGCTGTTGTGGGACGCAGCATTCTTTCCTGCACCCCACCCCCTCGGCTGGCCCCCGCCAACCCATGCTCATTCCTGAACCCAGGTCGCTGGCATCACGAGCAATAGTGCTGCCATGGCACCAGAGGGCCAGCCTTTTGCATAACTTGCCTCTTGATGGTCCTTACTCTGGAGAGTGTGTAGTGATTTTTTGGAAATCAGAAAGTAGCAAGTGATCTTCATCAAGGATATCTCTTTCTGGTCCATTAGCCCACACCTTTGGAGCAGTAAGCCAGCAGTGTTGGCACCACATGGAAATTTTTTGCTAGTCGGGGGCAACCCACAATGACATGCAGCATCAAGCGCATATATAATGTGGGTGGCGGTTTCGCCTCAGTTCTTTTTCCTGTCACTGATTGTCTTCGTTGATTTGCTGATGAACAAAGTTAAACAGCCGCTTTCTGTTTTATTTTCTTTATATACCTTTCACTTTTTCCATCGTCATCTCTGCATGCTGCTAAAGGGCAGCGAACCTTTGTTCTGTTATTGAAGTTGCAGTTATACAATCTACAAAGATGACATTCAGGCAGTGTGAGTTTCATTTTTGTAGATTTTATAACTGCAACTGCAGTAACGGAACAAAGGTTCTTTGTCCTTCGGCAGAATGCAGAGATGATGGAAAAACTGAAAATTATGTAAAAAGACAAACAAAATAGCAACGGCTGTTTTGACGTTTCCTTCAGCAGGTCCGAGGAGGATGATCGACAGGAGAAAGAACTGAGGAGTGTTGGAACCGCCTACATTATATACATGCGTTGACACTGCATGTCATTGTGGGTGGCCCCTGGCTAGTAAAATGTTTCCTTGTTGTCCTGATGCTGATGGCTTATAGTTCCAAAGGTGTGGCCTAATGGAGAAGATTCTGTCAAAGATCTACTGTTCACGTTAAATTCTCACGTAACTGTTCTTTAGTCCTTTGCCATGTTATTTGATGTGGTTATACTTTCTGTGAGTTAGTAAACCAAAAAAAGTACTATTCAGAGGTTCCTTGCTACCAGTTGGTGCTGAGGTTTCACGTGTTGTGCTAGAACTTCACACTGGTGCTGTACTTTGGATCCTCATTTACTTTATATCCCTTTAAGAGGGTCTGTCATGCTACTGCAAACTTGGGGAAAAAAAGTCTTATGAACTCTCCTGGACACTGTGTTATTGGTTCACAGAGGCAGTGTAGTGTAGTGGTTAGAGCACAGATTTGTGAACCAAAAGATCTGGGTTCCAGTCCCACCAGAGCCACTGACTTGCTGTGCAACCCCCTGAACAAGTCATGTGATGTTCTAGTGCTTCAGTCTACCCAGTTGCAAAATTGGGTCAAAGCAGACCCCAGTGGAAACAAGATATGAATTCTTAGCTGCCCTACTGTGGATTAAAAAAAAAAAAAAGTAAAAGTAAATGATTGAAAAGCACTGTGGATATATTCCCGTTGTAAAGCAGCAGAGGAAACGCGCTTTATTCTGTACCCCTGCATTTTTGGAAAAAAAAAAAGTTCCCTTTCTTAGAATATTAGTTTGCTTTAGATTTAATTATCTTGTGTGTGTTTTTTTTTCCTTTGTGGTTGTCTTTTATTGGTTATCATGTTCTCTGTCTTTCATAAATATGTGTTGTTGTTCTTTTCCAGCCTCCTGCTCCCCCAACTAATGCTGTGGCCACCCCACCCCCACTGGTCCGAGGAACACAGACGATTCCCCCTGTTAAACCTCCCCTTCAGGTCAGTGAATCCCTCTTAGCATTGCTAGGGTTAGGATGGCTGGGAGGGGTTAGAGAGGGTGGGCTTTGGTGGAAGGAACGGTAGAGACAATGTGACTTGTAGTCTTCTATGATACTTTTCCATTAACTGATGATAAATTGGTCATTGATGCTTCAGTTTTCCCAAGATGTTTGTCCCTGCAGTCAGAAGAATCATCCTCTATGCAGGGCTGGTCTGCATAGCATACCAGTTCCTATTATGAACAAAGCAAATAGTGTTTAGCAGCTGTCCCAATGAAATGCATTGTTGGGCTGAGACATATATTGACATGGATGTTGACGGTAGAAAAAAGCTCTTAACCATTCCAGACTGCCCACCCTACTTAATTATTCTTCCTTGCCGTAGTGACAGTCACAATCTTTTATGGCTGTCAGTGAATGAGTGGTGTGCCTTGCTATTGCTCCTTGCAGCTGTCTGTAACACTGTGCTAACTTTCTGTTGGCTGCAAGGAGGAGAGTGCATGAGAGAACCTTTTGAACAAGTGGGGAAATGTCTTGTGCACATGCAGCTGGCGTAGGAGAATACTGTAAATAAGTCCTCGGGTTGTTTAACCCCCTCCCCTCCACTGTGATAGGAATAACAATTTATTTATTAAATCTCGGATTACAAATACCTTTGAGCATGAGGCAGCTCATTTACAAAGGTTCCACGTCAAAGGAAAGGGTTACAATAAAGCAGGGAGGTACAGACAACAGTCAGGGTTTCACGAGAGCATACCAAATCAAATGGTATATATGTGAGAACAGTGTTACACAATCAAGGTTAAAAGAGAGCATAGTAAATCGTAAAGTACATTTGAGGAAACAGTGCAAGTCAGGATGAGAGGGAAAGGGGGAGGGTAACAAAGGAGAGGTATGGGGAGAGGAGAAGTGTAGTATCCAGGTAGAAAAGGAAAATATGGCAGCCAGCTGCCTTGTCATAGAGAGAGAGAAAGATGGGGAGGCTAAGGTGGGAGAGAGAGGGGGGGTACAGGAGGAATGGGATAGCAAGATAAGGGAGAGGGGACCAGAGGGCCTAGCAAGCCCAAGGAAGAGGGAAATCAGTGGATAAGAGCGGGGGTAGGGGAGGAGCTGACATAGGGGAAACCGGGAAATTGTTCTCTTAAGAGAGGTGAATGAACAATGAATGAGCTCAGAGAGGAAGTATTAATTAGCAAGCTCTCCATTTGTGTGAGTTGAAAATGTACCTTAATTTTTGGGGGTAAAATAAAATCGCCTATAAAAACAGTTTTCATGCTATTTAAAAGGACAATAGCAGAGCTGTGGCTCCATTTGATGGTGGTAGGAACTAGGCATTATCTCTGTCAGCCTCTCAGTATAATAATCAGAGAGGCCTGGCCAGGGACTGGGGGGAAAAAAGGGGATAGGGGATCAGTTTGTTGGGGCAAGAGGGGGCTAGGGAAAATAAATTTTCAAAACAGCACTTAGCAATTAAGAGCTAGTGTAGCCAAAACAGGCAGGAAAAATAATACAAATTTTTAGAAGTAATTAGTTGCATCTTTTTATTTCTGAAGCATTTTTCCTTTTCCTTTTACTCATTATAACTATGTAATAATATTGTGCTGAATGCGTGGAACAGCTCTTAGCCTGGCAGCTGACATATCTATTACTATCCCCACTACATCATCAGCAATGTGATCTCACTGATGGTGACATCACAGGTGTCTGACCTGGCAGACATTGAGTGGCTGTTCCTAAGCAGTAATGATGTCAGTCAATTAGGTCACAATAGTGATGATCGAGTGGAGAGAACAGAGCTAGATACCACAGCTGCCAGGCAGAGTACTGTCCCACACATCACACCTGCTAACATCAGGTAAACAATCTTCTAAGTAAACAAAAGGAAAATAAAAAAAGTACCTTGGATACAAAAGGTAATGGTTGACTGCTTTTAAAAACTAATTCGTTTTAGGCAGTACACTGACTGTTTAAACTTTTCACCATGCTTACTTACAAGGAGATATTATTTCCAGCCTATCAGATTCCATTGATGCTTACACTGCGTTTTGCTTCTCCCCAAGTAAGACCACTCGAAAAACCGTTCAGGCTTGCAGCTGACACGAGAGGCTGGGTAGGATCCAGGAAGGAGCCTGGGTCCCCTGGCTCAGCGTCTGCCCTTCGAATACCGTTAGTACTTGGTTTACCTGAGCCTTCTGGTGAGCCGCAATGAGCACAAGAGCAAACATCTGATTTAGCAGTTTTTAAAACTGTAGAAGCCACTGCAGTTACAGTTGAAATACAAGTAAAGTGTTTTACCTGAATCACTTGCGTTTGAAATGGCACAAAGCGTATCTGCAAGTTCACCTGTAAATCCCTCCAAACATGTGGTAGATTCCCTAGGGGACACTATGAACAAAAATTCTAGCATAGATTGAATGGTTTGACTGAAGACTTGCGTCACTGAGTGTTAAAGGGGATTATTTTTTTTTTTTTACAAAATTATGCAAAACATAACGGAGAAAATCTGGACAGGGTTGTAACTCAAGTTAAGAAACACACTGAAGACATCACTGAGGTCTCGTGTACGTTACAAGCAGTTGAGGCAACGGCAAATAATGTAATTAAAGAAAATTATAATATCTCTAGAAAACTTGAAAACCTTAAAAATCAATTTGCATATGCAGCCCATGATGCTTTGCATTGTGGGGGCATGTGTGATTTTGTATTTTCTTGAAACTTGGCTTCCCAGCCAAATGCCCTTTGGGGTAACCCTTGCCTCAGTGTTTGCGCACAGAGGTTCTTTGTCTTAAAAATCAAACACATTACAAAAACCTAAGATTTGTTGGACTACCTTTAGCACTAGACAAAAATGTTGATACTGTTCACAAATTGGTTAAAGATGCATTCCCAACAGTGTCTGAACTTCCAGAGGATAATCCCCTATTTTTGACAAAAGCATTCAGGGTTCAAAAAAGAAAAGTAAACACAATGCTTAATGCAGTTTCAGAATAGCCGTTATCTGAGAAGCATACTGAAGATCCTAAAGTTACAATTGTGGCTGTTTTTGCATTTGAATCTGACAGAGATTTGATAATGAGCTTGGCAACAATTAAAGAGCAACTTTTGACCCAGCCCTCCCAAGAAGCTCAAAGAACCCTTACCTGCCCCCAAATCAAATCCTTCCAGTTTCTTATTACGTCTCCCCGATTTAGGAAGGGAAGGATTACTTTTGCTCCATGGAGCTCCGCCTCCGATCCTTCCACTTCCTTGTACCTCTGCCAACTGTGATCCGCCCCCTGATCCTCCTCGTCTCTCTTATTTTGTGACATCAGTATGTGAGGAGCGCTGGGGCGAAGGTCATATGTTGGATGGGGCCATGCTTGTGTTATTTCAGAGTTAGATGGAGGTGTCGGAGACCATGGCTACCGCTAACTCCTGTTGCTGCAGCCATGATGTATTCCGACTTGCCATCTAAACTATGAAAATGAAACTTCTAAACACAGCCCCATCCATTGCAGTGGACTCGCGTCCCCGCACTCCTCATATACTGATGTCACAAAATGTAGTAGCGCGCGAGCAGATCACAGTTGGCAGAGGTACACGGAAGTGGAAGGTATCAGCATGGCAGAGCTCCACGGAGCAAATATACGATCCCTTCCTTCCTAAATCGGGGAACGTAATAATGAAACTTTAAGAAGGATTTGATTTGGGAGCAGGTGAGGGTTCTTTGTGTTTCTCAGTGGGGAATTCAATAAAGAGCACGATAATTGCTCTTTTAAGGGTCAACTCACATATAAAGGCCATACATTTTATATACACTGTATTTCATTGTTTTGAAGCCGCCCTCATTTTCTAGCCGCCCTCAAATTGTAGCCCGAGTTAAAAATAAACTTTGTAATTAAAGCCGACCCTGTTTTTAAGCCGAATCTTTTCTTTCTGTTTTTTTTTTTATGAGGCACCAGAGCATGGAGCGGTGGTAAAGTACAAAAGTAATAAACATTACCACTCTGTGTCAACATCCTGCTTCGCTGCAGGATTAACATTTTACTCTTCGGAGCAGCTTTTCTATGCCGCACAATGCAGTGTACTGTACAGCCCCCTCACCTTCTACTCCAGGGCACCATTCTGTACCGTAAAAAGCAGCATGTAGTACAGGAGTGTATGGTCAGGTTCCCATAGAACAGACAACTATGGGGACAGTTTATTCTATCTACACCCCATAGTTGTTTAAACAACTTCTTTTCGTTCTCCTTTCGGGAACACACTACTTTGGGCTGGAAGGAATAAAAACAGATCATATTTTTAAATACCTAGTATGAAGCTTTTACTTTCTTTTGTAGGTTTTTGTGATATTGCCAGGTGATCCTTGAATTGGGAGCACAGTTTCAGCTGTTGGCACCAGCAAAAGTAAGAATAATATTCAAGGGCATTACATAGGTGCATTAGGGAGTGAGGAAAGACCAAGGAAAGGATAGTGAGGCTTTATCAGGGGGAGGGTAGGTGGGCAGAGAGTGACAGTGAAAAAGCAGGGATACTGAATGAATGCTTCTGCTCAGTATTCACAAAAGAAGAGTAGGGGGAGGTACCTAAGCCAATCAATAGAAGCACTCTGGTTAGGGGGTCAACACTAGTCCTACCACAGAAAAAAGAGTTCTGAAAGAACTCCTAAAACTGAAGGTGGACAAAGCAGTGGGGTCGACGGGATTCACCCCAGAATTCTAAAAGAACTAAGGGGCCAACTAGTGATACCACTGACTACCATTTTTAACAAATCATGGGAGGATGGTGTGGTACCTAAGGACTGGAGGAGGGCGGATGCGATTCCCCTTCAGAAGAGTGGGAGCAAAGCAGAGGCAGGAAACTACAGACCTGTTAGCTTGACCTCAGTGGTAGGGAAAATTATGTAATCACTTCTGAAAGAAAGAATTGTTGAGTACCTATAGGCCAGCGGGGCACAAGACCCAAGGCAGCATGGATTCACAGTGGGAAGGTTATGTCAGATGAATCCAATAGATTTCTTTGACTGGGTGACCAAAGTAGTAGACCAGGGAGGGGCTGTGTACATGGCCTACCTGGATTTTAGCAAGGCATTTGACACAGTCCCACACTAAAGATTAATAAACAAACTAGCCAGCCTGGGAGTGGGTCCCAGGGTGGTAGCCTGGGTAAACAATTGGCTGGACAAGAGGACACAGAGGATAATAGTAAACAGAGTCCACTCTGAAGAAAGGAGAGTTACTAGTGGGGTACTGCAGGGATCGGTACTGGGTCTGGTCCTTTTTAATGTCTTTTTATAAGTGACATTACGGAGAGACTGGAAGGAAACGTATGTCTCTTTGCAGACGACACAGAGATCTGCAACAGGGTTGATACACAAGGGTGGCGGGAAGGATGAGAGGGGACTTAACAAGGTTGGAGGGATGGTTAAAAGTATGGCAACTTAGATTCAATGCAAAGAAGTGCAAAATAATGCACCTGGAAAACAAAAACCCAGGGGAAGAGTACACAATTTTTTTTGGGGGGGGGTATTAACAACAAAAAAAAATGGAAAGGAACCTGGGGGTAGTCATATCGGATGACCTAAAGGTAAGCAAGCAATGTGAGAAGGCAGTAAGAAGGGCTGGGGGGATACTGGGATGTGCAGAGAGGGGCATCACCAGTAGAAAACAGGAAGTTGTTGGCCCTCTGTGCAGACAGTGGTGAGACTCCATCTGGAGTACTGTGTACAGTTCTGGAAACCCCATCTCTGCAAGGACATAGACAGATGGAGGCAGTCCAGAGGAGGGCAACTAAAATGGTGCAGGGTCTGCAACAGAAGCCATACGAAGAGAGATTAAAGGAGCTTAATATGTATACCCTCGAGGAAAGGAGAGATAGGGGGACATGATAGAAACTTTCAAATGCCTCAAGGGACTCAAAGTCCAAGAGGGTAGCATCTTTCAGAAAAAGAGGTGTGTAAGAACAAGTGGACACAATTTGAAGATAGAGGGGGGACGTCTCGGGGGCAATGTGAGGAAGTGTTTTTTCACAGAGATGGCGGCGGACGCATGGGACAGCCTTCCTGAGAAGGTTGTGGGATCAGAAGTAGTGGGGGAATTTAAGAATGTATGAGATAGACATAAGGCAATTCTGGTGGAGGGTCGGAAGAAGTAGGCTGTTGGTTAACTAGGATCTGCAGCTTACGAAATAGGTAGGGAAATGGGCAGACTAGGTGGGCCAAGCAGTCCTTATCTGCTGTCAAAGTCTGTGTTTCTATGTTACATTTTTTTTTCTTTGAAATTGATCAGCTTGTCTCCTTTTTACATGGACAGTATGTAAAGGATGATTAAAAAGATGAAGAATCTGAATCACTACCTCAGTCTGATAAAGAGATGTCACTTGTTGCTACCGAGACTGAAAATCTTGCACTTTAAATAAAAAATTGACTTTCTGTAAGAATAACTTCGATGTCCGCAAAATTTGAATAATTTACATTTATGATAATTAGGATTTGTATGGAGGAAAAGATGAAGTTGCTAGCTTAAAAAGGGGGGAAAATGAAGGCGTTATAGTAAGGTTTTGAATCCGCTTTGAATATGTTGTACTTATAATTGAATTGTTGAAGCTCTGAGTGAGTTTTATCAGATGGAATGATTAAATATATGTAGGCTAATTAATAGTTTCCAAATAGATGGATTCTTGGAGAGGAAAGTTTCCATTTCTTAGTAATAAAGTTTAAATATAGTCTGTAAACATTTTACTTAACAGGGCAATCTTTGGAATTATCCAGTGATATTATACAATCACAGATTTATAATATCTTGCATTTCCTCCATGTTCTGGACTAAAATGTATGTTTATGGACTTAAGACAGATTTTTTTGTCCTAATGTATGTATTTGAAGTTTATTTATAAAATTAATAAAGATAAAATACCAAAAAAAGAAGAAACTTTCTGTCCAGGATGATCTGGTGCCCAACCCGTCATTGTCTTCTTCCCCAGCTACCTGACTGGTAGCACATGGACTGTAGAATACAATAGAGTGTAGTTTTAAATCATGACTTTTGATACTCACTGTATCCTAAAGTGTTTTACAAGCCACAGGAGTTGCATATTGGCAGCACAGGGAATGTAGAGTATAATAAAATTTCCCATGCCCAACCTGGCCCAATGGAATAAAAAAAAATCTGACCCTCTCCACCAACTATCTGATGGGTCCAGTGTGCAACGTGGCCTGTGAGGGATTAAAGAATACCCCAGCTGTGACAGGTTAGGTGCTTTACAAAAACACAGGAGTTAGATTCTGGTAGTGCAGGGACTGTATAATTTAATAGAATTAGGTTTAGAATAATGACTTTCATACACACTGTATCCCAAAGTGTTTTACAAGGCACAGGACGAGATCCATACTGTTAGTGTAGAAAATGTGGATGGATTACATCCTGCATCGACCAGTGCTGTAGGTTGGCTGGTAGGATGTCACCCAAGGGGTTAAAGACTCATTCCACCAGACATACTGCTGCTTCCAGGGATATCCGCATTGTGGAGATTGGCAAGGTCGCAACCTGGAATAAAGCGCACACCTTAATCTTGAATTACAGCATTGACATCATTAGTTGCCAGGATGCTGCTTTTGGGCCCTTCGTCCTCCAGTCTCTGTTTGCCAGATAGGGGTGTGTGCCTTGCCTTGCCCCCCTCCTCTTGAAGGACTGCTTGTTGTCTGCCAGAGCATGGATAGTTAACTATATCCACATTGTTAGAAATATGGGTTACTCACCTGTAACCGTAATTCTGTGATATACAGTTCACATCCACACAGCGCATCCAACATCCCGTCTAGTGGCATTCGGATCTCTGCTTCCGGTGTGCAAAGGTCTGACATCATGGGGTGGAGCTTGAGGATATACCACTTGGGTGGTGGGAGGAGCTTAGCTTGAAGACTTCCGATGACTCATCTGTCTCCAGGAAGTCGGCCACAGTGTGGATGTGAACTAGATACCACTAGTAGCGCTACTGTTACAGGTGAGTGAACCATATGTCTTATCGTATTTCGTGGGGAACCAGGGCCACTGGTCATTGACTACTGAGATGACACTTTGCAGAAAATAACGTTAATCCAATGTCATATGTAAGCACTCACTCCTTCTTATCGAATCCTACAGTGAGTTTCAGTAACTTCTCAGGTTCCCCAAAGGTAAAGGTAGCCCCCCCCCATTCGTAATATAGAGGACAGTACTTAGCCCCATGAGAACAGCGGGACCACAAAACATCTGATCAGAGTTTATAAAATCTCTAACATACAGTGCAAGCTATTGAATCTCCCACTGCTGTAGTCCTGCTCTGATATCAGCTGCAGGGGAGTCTGGCATTTCTGGTTACTGGGAGTGTCCGCCTATAACTCAGCAAAATCCGCCTGATGCAATGTACTATGCTGCAATAAACAGAGTAACAAACAAAAATAAAAATATATGCACATACAGTGCAAACTGGGACCAGCCCCACATTTGGGTGTGAGGCTCTTATTGCTGACTGTTCCCCTTTAAGGTTCTTGCTAGGTGGCTGCTTTGGCTACCAATCAAAAATCTATCTAGTGAAATTGAAATCTCAGGTAGCCCAAATATCAGGGTCTGTCTGGTGCAGCAGCTAAAGTCCTGAAATTGTGGGAAGATTTTTTTCCCCCACAATTTGGGTACATGAATCTAAAGCCCCAAATTAGGGAGACAATTTCCTTGCAGTTTGGGGACTTGCAGAAACCTTTTTTCTGCAATTTTGTGACATAGGGGAAAAAAGTGAGTTGCTTTTGTAGCAATCTGACACGTGCCTGTTTAACCTTGCAATGTAGGTGGGTAGAGAAAGTGCCTGTGTTACCCTGGCTGTGATGCTGGGGGGAAAGAGACTTGGAGAATCAAAGGTCATAGCACCTATCATCCAACATATCAGGCCGAGAGATTATTCCCTGTTCTCTTTAGTCTCTGCCTACTTCCTACTTTGTCAATCAACTCCCCACCACTGTGCCCTTATGGGTAGAACCTGGCCAATGTTGCATGGTAACTCACAGAGTCATTGCTAGGGGTTCAGGAACGGATCCGGGTGTCAGAGAGCTGGCTGGGGGAGCAGGATTGAGTGTCCGTAGGATTGCTTTCATGCTCCGGAAGGAGGGGGGTCAAGTACTCGGCGCAATGTGGACCCCCCAGCGGAGGTTGGAGGTACCACAAGCGCTCTGGCGCCTGCTGGAAGGGGGGAGGGGTGGATGCTGGTCGTCATTGCACGCCCCCGGTGGAAAAAAAACAACAGAGAAATCTCTCGGCTCCCCGTTGATGAGCCGGCTCCAGTAAGCTGACTCCTCTGGCCAACTAAATTCTGCTACAGTGGCCCCATTCGGGAGTGGTCAGTCCCAAGCATGTGGAGTCAGTAGCTGGGACAGGGCGAACCCCACTCGTGGGGTTAGGGGAAGCCGGGACCAAAAAAAAAGTCAGTCATTACTAGACCCAGGCACCAGTGATGTTATACCAGCAGCTGAGTATCTCCCCCACCCAATCTACTGAAAGAGTCCGAGCATACTGCCTCCTCAGCTCCTCACAATGCCACTGACCTGATGGATGGAATTAGACATGAGCAGTGAAGCCAGGTCTTCTCACTTGGTAGGATCTTCATTTCTGTTTTAAATGCTGGTGACCGCCCACGGAAGTAATTGGGCAAAACTGGTTTGTGGCACTCACTGGAATTTCTGTGTGCCTTGGAACATTGAATCTAAAGGCACCTGTTTTCCTTTTAGTGATGATTGTTGATGGGAGTATTTTATTATGTTTTCCACAGGTTACTCCTGTACGTACTTCTAGCACTGTCATCCCTCCTCCACTGGTTCGTGGTGGGCAGCAACTGGTGTCGAAGCTGGGATCTCAGCAGAACGCGCAGATTGTGATGCCACCCCTTGTCAGAGGCGCACAGGTAATGTCGGTCTCTCCGCGCAGGATAACGTGGTTTCCGTGGGGCAGGAGGGAGAAGGATGTAGAGCCTATGCAGCACTAATTCACATTGTAAACCTACAGAGTGTAGGACATCCGTTGCCAAGAAATTTCTATTCCTTTATCGGTTTGAGTCTGTTCTAGCCAGTGTAGTGTAGTCAAATAGAACCACTCCCGATTTTGAATAAATATTGTTACAAAATGGCTGAGAATCCTGTAACCTCATTGGTCAAAACAAGGTGACATGACCATTGATAACTTGCTGCAATCTCACCTGAACTACATATGTAACAACAAATAAAAGTCCATATTATAAGTAGATTAAACACACACTCCAGGATGTGCAATCGTAATGAAATAATGTACTTC
Source organism: Neoceratodus forsteri (assembly GCA_016271365.2). Taxonomy (NCBI): domain Eukaryota; kingdom Metazoa; phylum Chordata; order Ceratodontiformes; family Ceratodontidae; genus Neoceratodus; species Neoceratodus forsteri. Next base: position 143,438,605 of record JADMNL010000031.1, on the reverse strand, counting down.
TCGGATGGTTGCGACATACGGCTACACCTTGTTCATAACAACCACCTGAGGTGTGCATTATTTAATTGTAAACACATGTCCTGCCATGTGTTATCCCTTACATAACTTATACTGTTGATTAGTCAACACTGTGTGTAGTAGTAGAATGAGAACACAAAACAATTGCATTTAGCAATTTTGTTCGTGTTCACAGACAGATATTTAAAATAATGTATGCACGATATGTACGTGGCACAGTCCAGGCCGGCTGATACCTTATCACCCAAGAAGCAAACTGTAGTTCAAGAGAGGGTGGACTGAGCTGTCTTGGTCTCGGTCCTAGTGATGTGGGTGCTGCTAGAGATGTCACGTAGCCTTCTAGTAGTTTTTACACCTTGTACAGGAGGCGCCGAAACTGCACAAAGATAGCCATTCTTACTCCTGAGCCTGAGAGCACTGTGGATTATTTTTCCTGCCTCTTGGAGGGAGCCAAGATTGTGGGACAGCAATAAAAAAAGTTTCTTACATTTTCATAGCTAGTATGACAAAATGATGTTTTGAAGATCAATCGCAATTATAAATATATTATGAATGTTACTTTTTTTTCAATAGCATAAAAACAACAAGGCCTTATTTATTACAAATGAAATGAATAAACTGACATTTCTCATAAAATCTACTATTTTAATGCTCTCTTATTTGATGGTTTCACAGAGAATCCCTCAGACATTTTTGGACCAGCCGGTGGAATTTTGGATGTGTACTCATGATTTAAGCAACAGTGGCATAATTTTCCTCAAGATCCTGGCAGCTCAGCGCACACACACACACACACACACTCACTCACTCACTCACTCACACTGCATTAGACTGTAAAATGGCAAAAACAAGTGTTTTCTTTCAGTTGTTGAAGGACCTTTACCAAACGAATGTTATCAATATAGCATCACAGATAGCTATCTCGTTACTTTCAGACTAATCGACAACTCTTAGGGAACAATACTGAACAAGAGAAAGAGTGCCCAAACCCATCAGGTCATGAAAATGTTATTTCCTGTTGCCTTCTGTTTTGGTATACTAATCTGATTCACCGCTTTTTTTTCTGAGTTCTCCCACATAACCAAACATTGGGGGGAGTGGTGTTGTGGTTGGGTTATGAAAGTGTTCAAATCTTTGAGAGAACAGGTGTAGATAATATACATTTTTAGGGGCTGTGGGTTTTAAAAGTACAAATTTTGTGAGGGGTACGGGGGGGGGGAGTATAAATTTGGAATGAAGTGCAGATTTGGTGAAAAGTGTTGGAACGGTGCAACTTTTCGGAGTACAGCCAAATAAATTTACTAATTTGTGGAAGGGTGTACGGGCTGGAAGGGAACAAAGGAAACAAAAATGCACATGTCAAGAGGTTGACAGGTTCCTGTGTTTTTTTTTTGTTTGTTTGTTTGTTTTTTGGGGGGGGGGTTGATACCGAGTCCAGAGTGTTGATGATCAGCTAAGAGAACTTACCAGCTATTTACCCATAATGTTTTACTGGAATAACTTGATTAATAAAGACCCCATCAGAAAATTGGAAGCAGACTGATTTTTTAAGTTTATAATGTGAGACCACTCTGTACTGAGCTGCCAGGACCTTGATGAAAATTGTCATTCTGAGTTGAATGGTATCAGGACTCGCCCCAAGATTCCATCCATTTTTCTGAGGGTGTCCAAGAGGTTTTGTGTGAAACCATCAAATAAGAGATGCAGTAAAACAGCATTTATGTATGAGAAACGGCAGTTCCTACACTTTACTTACAATATATAAGAGCTGGTTCCTTCATGGTAAACAAATAATGCATTTTAAAAGCATTGCAGTTTATCTTTAATGCCAAATGAAAATGTCTTTTTCAGGCTGTTAATGACCTTATTTTTATTTTATCTCATCATTCCCATCACATTTCTTCACCCTCACACCTACCTCTTTGTTCCATTACATTAGCCAATGTCGGTCTCTCCGCAGCAAGTCCACAACATCCGACAGCACTCCAGCACGGGACCACCCCCACTGCTTCTAGCGCCACGGGCATCTGTACCAAATGTGCAGATACAGGGACAGAGGATCATCCAGCAGGGCCTCATCCGAGTTGCCAATGTTCCGAATGTTCCCAATAGCAGCCTGCTAGTCAATATCCCACAGGCCCCACCGACTAGGTCTCTCGGAGCTCATTTCACATGTTGATTGCTAAGATAAGTGTATGTATGTATGTATGTATTTGACCAAGCGAGTGTCTTTGAGAAGTACAGAGGCAGTGCCTTGATTGTTGCCAGTTTGGGGACCCGGGTTGGTGCGTGGATACGTACTCTCAGGCATCTGCTGCAAAGGTGGCGAATGGTGCCTGGGTGGTGGATAATGTAAGGTCAACCGGACACATCTATAAGGAATGGTTTAGGGCACTGAACTCGCTGGAGGCCGGTGGGGAGGGGGGTGGCATGATAGAGACCTTCAAGTTTATAAAAGGAATGAACAAGGTAAACTATGAGGAACCATTCAGCAGGGGGGATAATCCTATCAGATGACCTAAAGGTAAGCAAGCAATGTGAGAAGGCAGTAAGGATGGCTGGGGGGATACTGGGATGTACAGGGAGAGGCATCACCAGTAGAAAAAAGGAATTTGTTATCCCTCTGTACAGACAGTTGGTGAGACACCATCTGGAGTACAGCGTGCAGTTCTGGAGACCTCCATCTCCGCAAGGACATAGACAGGATGGAGACAGTCCAGAGAAGGGCAACTAAAATGATGCAGGGTCTGCAACAGAAGCCATCTGAAGAAAGACTAAAGGAGCTTAATATGTATACCCTTGAGGAAAGAAGGGAGAGGGGGAACATGATAGAAACTTTCAAGTACCTCAAGGGAATCAGCAAAGTCCAAGAGGGTAGCATCTTTTCAGAAAAAAAGATGTGCAAGAACAAGGGGACACAATCTGAAGATAGAGGGGGGACGGCTCGGGTCAAAGTGAGTAAGTATTTTTTCACAGAGTGGGTGGTAGATGCCTGGAGCGGCTTTCCTGAGGAGGTCGTGGGGTCAGAAACAGTGGGGGGATTCAAGAATGCACGGGACAGGCATAAAGCAATTCTGGTGGTGGGTAGGAACAAGTAGGCTGTTGGTTAACTAGGATCTGCAGCTTATCCAATAGGTAGGGAAATGGGCAGACTAGGTGGGCCAAGTGGTCCTCGTCTGCCATCAAAATCTATGTTTCTATGCATTGGCAGGTCAGAAATGAGGGGACATGAGTGGAAGCTGATGGTGTATATGTATGGGGGGGGGGATTTGGAAGTGGTGCAGGGAAGTTTTTACTTTATGGAGAGATTGGTTTAACTGTAGAAAAGGCCTACCAGCTGGTGTGGTGGGAACAAAACCATTTATGTATTCAAGGAGGGCTGGGAGGGACAGAGTTGAAGACTTAATGGTTACTTGGGGGGGGGTGGAAGCAGTGAGTGAGGTGGGGGAGCGAGGGCCAAACCGCTGTCTAGACAGTATGTCTGGGGTAAAACAGGGCAGACTGGATGGACCAGTTATCTTTTTCTGCTGACACTTGTCTGTGTTTCTGCAGTAGGGGGCATTATGCAAGGAATAATCTATGGTAAGTTGTGCCACTGTACTGCAATAACCAAACTCCCTGGGTGTGTTGTGGGGCATGAGGCTCAGCCAAGGGCTTTCAGCCATCCAGGAAATAAGGTTCTAGGGACATGGATATGTTGTTCATCCACACTCATTGGCAGGTATCCTTGCCGCTTTAAATCTTGCCGGAAGGTCTTCAAGCTTGCTCCTCCCACCCACCCGGGTGGTATAACTCTCGGCTCTGCCCCATGACCCCAGATCTTCCTTACCGCTTGGAAGCTCAGGTTCCCTCCTTAACGCTCTGCGTTTGTGACTGGTTCCTATTTCTCCGTTTGCGGATTTAAAAATAAATTTTGCAAAAAGACTTCAGTCTTCTATCCCTCGCGGCTGCGATGGACAAATCGACTCCCGGATTTCGGAGATGCCCATGCGGGCAGAAGATGTCTCGGACGGATCCACACTCCACGTGTGTCTACTGCTTAGGCCTTGAGCACGACCCGCAGGCTTGCGACCTGTGCTCATCTTTCTCGGCCTACGTCCTCGAAGACCGTGCTGCCCGATTGCAACTGGGCCGTCCCGAGAAGCGTTTCCCTCCGGTGAAGTCCAAGGAGGCCCGGTTGGCGGTGTCCGCGGCGGCGGGCTCGGCGGATCAGCTCGAGCGGATGGTCGCCCTCGAAGAGGAGGCGGCGCGGGCCGTATCTTCCTCGGCCGCGGCATTTATCCCGCTCTCTCTGGGTTCTTCCTACACGGCTTCTTTTAAGGAGCTTTGTCTGTCCCTCTCCACTAAAGGAGAAGGGCCTGCGTCTGCTGGACCTTATTCTCGGTCCAAAAAGAGGGACAGGGGTAAGTCCCTCCGTCGACGCTCTTGGGAGCGGGAAAGGTCCCTCTCCCCGGGCCGTCGACCGTCGGCTTCGGTCGACCGCTCGGCTTCGGCCACTGGCCTCACGGTGTCCCCGTCAGGTCAGTTGACCGAGACTCCCACCGATGAAGTCGAGATTTTTCTCGACCCATTGGACGGGCTGTCGCCTTTAGCAGCCGAGATTCCCCTCTCCCCGGTTCCCCCGGGAGGAGTTGAGGATCCCGTGGGCTCGCCTGTGCCTCCGGTTCCGGAGCCCTCGGATGGACCATCCGAGCCGAAGGGAGTGCCGGTTCCGGCCGACACCTCCCCGCACCGACCTCGGAAATTCCGGGACTCTCGGTCTCGGACCTCTTCGCGGTCCAGCCGATCCCACCGTCATAGGCGGTCTCGGTCTCGGCACCGCGGTAAGCGGCGTCGCCGCTCGTCCTCGTCCTCCTCCTCGGATGAGGGAGGCTTCGCGTAATTACGCTCGACGGCACGAGGACCTTATGTTGCAACAGCCTCCTGGCCGGAATAAGCCGACCTCTGCCGCCTTCCCGCCATTAAGTGGCTGTCACCGAACGGCCGACACAACCCTCGATTTATCCGGAGGAGCTTGTACCCAGGCCGGTTGTTCGCCAAAACCAGCTGCTCCACCGATTCGTGGAACTTCCGCCCACAGCCACCACTGGGGTCTGACCAAGGATTCTCGGTCGGCTAAGGGTCTACCCCATCGGCTGTCAGTTACCCTCACTCCCGACCGACCTCGGCAGGTGAAGGGTGGCTCAGGCCAGAGGCAGTTTTCGAGGACTCTTCCGAGTCCGAAGATGATTCCTCCTTTTCTCAAGCGACTGGACTTGGAGTCTTCAGGAGGTCAGTCAATGGACGATAGCCCGTCGTCTCTTCCTAGGACTGCTTCGCTCATCTCGGAGTCTACCGGGATGGAGCTCGAACCTGCTTCCAACGGGCCAGGTATCCTCACGGAGATTCTGGACCGAGGGGATTCTCCGACGGAGGCCTTCCGTGGCCGAGGCCATAGTGGTCCGCACTGGAGCTTTGGCAGCGCCTCTGCTTCCTGCCCTGCGCCGGCCAGGATGGCCAGGAAGTTGAGGTCCCCACCGTTCCTTGTCCGTTTTTTGAACACCTCCTGCTGAGGGGTTGAGCACGACAGCGCCTTCGCTGCTGCAACGCTCAGGATGTGAGACAACCTCCTGACAAGGAGTCCAAGAAATTGACTATGTCGGGCGTAAAAGTCTACGCTAGGCTCTCTTTCTCGGCCAGGCCAGTTCGCCGCCCCTCATGGCATTTTTCTCATGCCCTGTTAGCTCTCGGATGAGGTCATCCTCATCTCTCCCGCCGATCTGCAGACTACGGTTAAGCAGGAGCGGACCAGGCAGGCAGTGGCCAAACAGCAGCTCCAGACTGCTTTGGATATAGGGGACTCATGAGAGATCGGCATGCCGCAGTGGCTATGCGTCATGGGTTTGGCTGAGGATATCCACCTTTACTTCTGGATACCCAGCACAAGTTGGCGGATGTTCTTTTGGGGACTGACCTCTTCGGCCCTGGGGTGGAAGGTCACCTGCAGAGGATCGAGAAGTCCAATGCCACCTTGACTCGGTCTCTTCCGCCAGAAGGACAAAGGCCGCAACCACAGCCTAAGCTCCTTTCGCTCCTTCTTGTTCCCCGGCGCTGCCGCCCAGCAACGCTAGGGCCAGCAGGCTCGCCCATCCCAAACCCAAGCCGCCGGGCTTCCTAACAGGAGGCAGGGAGGAAGGGGCCCAGGAGGTCCCTCGGCCGGTCCCTCCTCCAAGCCTCGCCCAGTGACGGGCTGAGGGGTGTCGCCCCCCATCCCGCTACCTTCCCCTGGGTCCCCTGGGGACGGCCCGCACTTCCTGCTCCGCCTGGTCCGCTGTTACCACGGACAGGTGGGTCTTGGAGGTGGTGGGAAGAGGCCTGCCTCTGGAATTCGAGCAGGCACCACCCTTCAGAGCCGCCGCCCCTCGGGGCTTCGGGATCCCGCAGCTCACTGGCGGCTCTGCCGAGCCGACATTGCTCTCCTCCTCCAGAAGCGAGGTGGTAAGAGAGGTGGTGACCCTCCTTCAGACCCTAGGGTTTGTGTCCAGGTACTCCTGGTTCTGGAACGGACGGGGGGCTGGCGCCATTCCCACTCCACACGACTCAAACAAGTTCCTAAGGTCTCAACCTTCAGGATGGTCACTCTGGTTCAGATAATACCATCCTTGGAACGCTGCGGTGGTTCTGCTCTCTGACCTTGCAGGACGCTTCCACGTCCCTATCCGTCTGCTCCACCAGAGATTCCTTCGCTCGAGCGGAAGGATCCTCTTCGAGTTCCAAGCCATGCCCTTCGGCTTTGTCTCCAGCTCCCAGGGTCTTCACCAAATGCATGGCAGTGGTGACAGCATTCCTGCGGCGCCGAGGGGTCCGGTACTTCTACCTGGACGACTGGCTGATAGCAGCTCCTCCAGGAAGGAGGCGGAGTGGTCCAGATCTGGCCTCCAGGTCTGTTCTCAACTGGGCCTCCTTATCAACGAGGCCAAGTCGAACTCGAGCCAAGCAGGTGATTCTATTCATCGGGGCGCAGCTCGACTCTCTTCGAGCCAGAGCTGCTCCGCGGACAGGGCCGAGGTTCTTTTCCTCCTTTGCCCGATCATTTCTGGTTGGGCACTGCGCCTGCCCGGGACTTCCTGGGCGCCTCCTGGGTCTCATGGCGGCCTGCACCAGCGTGTCCGCTGGTCTGCTGGAACATGCGCTCCTTCAGTGGGGACTGGCCAGCCAGTGGTCACAACGCATGCATCCCTTGACTAGCTCAGGTCGGGTGACACAGGGATGTGAACGCCTCCAGTGGTGGACCGCTCTCAGATCATTTGCAGGAGGGCATCCTGTCGTCCGCCTCGAGCCGACGGGTCTCTATCGATCGATGCCTCTGATGGGTTGGGTGCCCATCTGGGGAACATCTGCTCATGGCCTCTGGTCCTCACAGGGAGTCCCGATGCCACATCAACCTGCTGGAGCTCCGAGCGGTCCGCCTAGCTCTCACCGCCTTTGTTCTGCCCTCCGGGGTCAAGTGGTCCGAGTCCAGATGGACAATACTCTACATCATGTATACTATCTAAACCGCCAGGAGCGGACGCGCCCATGCTTCTATGCAAGGAAGCCTCCCGCATTTGTCACTGGGCGCAGCCTGGAGGCGGATCTCCTAGCCATTCACGTGGCAGGAGCCTCCAACACCCTGGCCGATGCCCTGAGCCGATAGGGGCTGCATCCCACGAGTGGTCTCTCCTGCCGGAGGTAGTACAGCATCTGTTCTCCCTTTGGGGCACAATTCTCAGGTGGACCTGTTTTCCTCCATGGAGAACGCCGGGTTGAGTCTGTTCCATGCCCGCCTCTGCAGGGCTCGCTGCAGGGGATGCCTTCTAGGCAATGGACCCCGGCCTCTTTACGCCTTTTCCCATTTCCCTTGATCCACGGCAGCTTCAAGGCGAGGAGGGACAAGGCAGGTGATTCTGATAGCCCCAGACTGGCTCTCGCCAGTTCTGTACCCAGATCTCCTCAGTCTCAGCTCCAGGACTCCGCGGCAGCTTCCAGCTCGCCCGGACCTGTCTTCAGTCAATCAGGGAAGGTGTTCCATCCGACCTCTTCAATCCTGGCACCTGACGGCCTGGTTCCTGAGCTGCTAGAGTTCCAGGCCTGGGTCTTCCGGACGAGGTCCTCAATGTAGTTGAGGCGCCCCGTAAGGAGTTTGACCAGGAAATGTTATGCCTTCAAATGGTGTAGTTTTCCATTTGGTGTCAGCAAGGGCTATGGACCTTCCTCCTGTTCCTTGGCAAGCATCTTGGACTATTTATGGTCCCTTTTCTAGTCAAGGGCTTAGGCCGACGACCTTAAGGGTAAGCACCTGGTAGCCATCTCTGCTTACCGGGCGCGGCCGGAAGCAGTCGGTGGCGCAGGAGAAGGTGGTCTGGCGCTTTCAAAGGCCTTGATCACATTTCCCTCCAGTGCGGGAACCCCACCTCCGTGGGATCTACTGCTGGTACTGGCAAAGCTCATGGGCAAGCCATTCGAACCTATGCACAGGTGTGCTCTCTCTCACCTGTCGTGGAAGACCGCCTTCTTGGTGGCTATCACGTCAGCCAGAAGGATGGGAGGCTCAGGCGCTTCATAGAGTCTCCTTACCTGGTCTTCCACAGGGACAGGTTGTCCTCGCCCCCACCCAAATTCCTTCCGAAGGTGGTGTCGGAGTTTCACCTTAACCAGGTGTTGGCTCTGCCGGTGTTCTACCCCAATCACACCTCGGAGGCGGATATAGGCTCCATACTCCTGGACCCTAGAGGGCTCAGCTAATTATAAAGGCCTGCAGCTGAAATTGGGAGAGGTTCTGCCAGCTGTTTGTCACCTACGCTGAAGCCGCATCTGGCAGACCTGCAGCCAAGCGGATGATAAGCAGGTGGGTAACCTCCTGCATAGATCTCTCATAAGTTGGCGGCATGGAGCCTCCCAGAGGGATAAGAGCTCATTCTACCCGCCTATACTGCTGCAACGGTGGCTGCTTCCAGGACGTCCCCTATCCAGGAAATCTGCAGGGCTGCTACCTGGAAGTCAGCAAACACCTTCATTACCCACTACCACATCGACCTTGAGTCACGCCGATGCTGGTTTTGGGGCCTCGGTTCTCCAGTCTCTTTCCCAAGTAAGTATATGGGGTGTCGTCTGCTCTCCCCTCCTCCCGGAGAACTGCTAGGAGTCTGCCAATGAGTGTGGATGAACAACATATCCATGTCCCTAGAAATACAGGTTACTCACCTGTAACAGGAGTTCTAAGAATGGTATGTGGCATTTCATCCCTGCCATTTCTCCAACCCGGTGACAACAACCTGAGCTTCCAGCGGGCCAGATCTGGCGTCATGGGGCGGAGCCGAGAGTTATACCACCCGGGTGGGTGGGAGGAGCAAGCTTGAAGACCTTCCGGCAAGATTTAAAGCGGCAAGGATACCTGCCAATGAGTGTGGATGAACAACATATACCATTCCTAGAACTCCTGTTACAGGTGAGTAACCTGTATGTACTGCAGTGTTTGTTTTTAAATTCAAGTTTATTAACAACTCTCAGGTACATTCTTTTTTACACATGGGTTAATATACATTCATGTTGTTTGATAAGGTGGATTTCTTACATTATTATATACAGTATGTCTCAAGTCAGTTCAGTGCAATGTTAATTACTACATTATTGTTTATCACAGGAAGGACTTTATTTTTTCAAGCCCTCCCTTTATTCAGCAGAGTCTCCTTCAAACATTGATCGGATCACAGCACCCCCCACCCCCCACCCCAAACTATCTGCAGTCCTCCGGCCAGTTTTAGCATATCCCTTGGCAGCAAAGGTTCTCTTTTTCTCTATTCTTTAGCGGAATGTCAATCATCTATCCCCTGCTTCCCTGGAGGCTCGTCACATCTCCCATTTAGTCCACCTTCTCAGATATATGGGAGTTCTATTATTAATTTTATGAGTGAGCTCTTCAAGTTCTGCTATAGTATTTACTATTTTTATCCACTCCCGAGTAGTGGGGGGACTGGTTGACAACCTCTTCTTCGTGATGGCCTTGTGTGCTGCAGTTGTTAATATAGACCAAAGGTACAATGAATCTGTGCCCTGTATCTCTGCGGGCGGGGGTCCCAAGATCATTGTGGGCCACTCTAGCGGTCTCTGCACTAAAATATTTCTGTAAGTGCTCTAGTGATATCACCCCAATAGTTCAACAAGGCATCACAGGACCAAAAGATATGTAGATGGTCCGCTTCCAATGAGCCACACTCCCTCCAACATTGAGTAGAGACAGCTGGGTTTCTTTTATTAATTATTTGAGGGGTTAAGAAATATCGGACCTTGACTCGCCAAGAGAATTCCTGCCAGTACGGTGATTGGGTCGTTCGTTTGTTTAGTAAGGGAAAATATTCGATCCCATTCAGGGACCCCTAACCCTTGGGGTGCTTCTTCGCCCCATTTTATTTTTATTTTGGCAAGTGGATCCCCCTTTAATGTCGACAAAGTCCTATAAAGGAAGGAAATCTTTCCTTTCTGGCTTATAGCTGCCGTTCTCTCCTGTATGGTGCCCAGAAACTGCTGGGCCCTACCTGGATCTGTATCTTTTTTCTTTAGTGTGAGGATATAAGGTTACTGCAGTGTTGATGCACACTTGGTGTAGATTCACAACAGTCCAAAAAAATTTTTTTTTTGGGTCTTCAAATAAAATTTGTAAGTACAGTGCAAACCCATCTCCAGATGCCTCTATATTGCAGCCGTGGTTTGGAAAGCTTGTTTCCTGTCCCCATGATCTCCTTGACTTGGAACTACAGTGACTACAGGTCCCTTTTGCAACAAGATCATCTGAGTGATGTTCAACTGGTAGTAGCCTTTCACAGCCTGAAAATCGAGATTCTAAGGGCATGGATGTGGTGCACTATGCACACTTCTGGCACTCTTCTTTTCCCTCTAAATCTTGCCAGAAGGTCTTCAAACTAAGCTGCTCCCACCCACACGGGTGGTATCCTCCTCTGCTCTGCTTCGTGACATCAGATCTTCCTTTCAACTAGAAGCATCAGGTCTCCTCCTTTGCAGCTCTTGCATGCAGTGTAGGCACATTTTGGTCTGTTTTTCTGACAACTTTCTGCTTCACTGTTCCATTAGTAGTGTGATGCGTGACAACCGGAAGGCTGGTCCTAAGTTTAGGTGGCGCACTGCTTGTAACCAAAAGATGTTGCGTACTGACCCTCATGCTTGTATTGCTTTGGGGCTGAGGACGGTCTGCAGGCTTGCAGCCTGTGCCAGTCCTTTCAGCCCTCCATGTTGGAGGACCATTATGCCCACCTTCTCTTAGGCTGCCCGAATGAATGGGGCACGCCGGTTCGCTCCAGAGATGTCCACAGGGATGTTTTGGTAGCAGCAGGTTCCGTGGCGCAGCTTGCTGCTTTAGAAGAGGCATCAGCCTAGGCCGCGGCAGGTGCCACATCTGTTTCTACGCTGCTCCTGGTGGGCTTCGGCACTTTGTTCACTGGAGTGTTCTGGGACTTATGCCAGTCACTTTCAGCCCTCAGGGTGGGTCCTTCCCATGGGTCCAAATCATCCAGGTCCTCTTAAGTCCAAGAGGTCCCATTAGAGGTCGTGGGACTGGGAGTGTGCTCGCTTTTCCTGCCCTCATGACCCTGCTCTTGGCTCGACAGCTGTCGGCGTCAGCCACCCCTCTGTTCCAATCCTGGCCGCTGACCCCTCTGTGTCCCTGTCAGCCTTGCCAACTGAGATGCAGGCTGACCCGGCGGCCGAGATCTTTTTCAACCCAGTTGACTCTTTGTTGGAGGATGGCGAGGACGACTTCCTCTCGAGGACCCCAATTCCCTCGGCCCTCGCTCAGGAGGGGCCGGATAAGGCCAGCAGATCCAGCTGTCTTCCCTCAGGAGAGTAACCCTTCTGGGTTCTGCGGGTCCTGGTCCACGTCAAGCACATGGACCCATCCCCTTTGTCTCCTTCCCGATGATCTAATCTGCATCGGTTGAGGTCCTGGTCAAGGTCTTGGTCCCATTCTAGATAGAGATTGTGGGAATCTCTGCATTCCTTCTCTCTTGGTTGCTGACCAAGAAGTGCCGGGACACTCCTCATCATCCTAGTCTTCGGACGATTACAGGCTTAGCCGTAAAATGAGACATCATTACGAGGAGTTGGTGTGACACAAGTGGATCTTCAGCCACAGCTGTGCCCCACCACAACCTCTGGTGGTCCCCTGGTCACCCTTGCCACGGCCAATTCTGGTTCCTCTGGTCGAGCCGATGCCGTCTTCTCCTCCCGTTTGGGTGGAGCCCTTGCATGGGGCCCAGTCCAAGGCTGCTGGACCCGCTTCCGGTCTCCCGTGTCCACTATCTGTCAAGATTACACATTTGGATAAGCCTCGGGTGGTCCATGGGGAGCCTAGTTCAAGGCAGTGTTTGAGGAATCCTCTGACTCTGAGGACTCCTGTATGCATTCTGTCCGGACTCTGATGTTTTGACCGGGAGTCCACCAAGGAGCTCTCCACCGAGCATAGGCCCGGCCTCCTTTGGAGCCTTTCTCTGCCTTATCTCTGAATCCATGGGGATTCCATTGGAACAGGTCCAAAAGCTGGCCAAATACCCCCTGACAGAAAAGCTGGATAGGAACGACTCCCCAGGGATGGCCTTCCCAGTGGCAGAAGCCTTTGTTGGTCCCGCTGTAGAGTTTTGGAATGTCCAGCCTCTTGCCCGATGCCTTCAGTCCGCTTTGTCTGCAAGTATGTGGTGCCCCCAGGGTCTCTTCCTGGCTTTACCGACCATCCTTCAGCTGAGGGGTTGGTAGTGGACTCAGTTTTCTGGTGCATGTGTAATGTTGGGGATGTCAACAAGCCCCTTGACAAAGAATCTAAGAAACTGGACCATGCGGTGAACAAGATGTATGCCGCTGCCTCTGTGGGCCTTTGGTAGGTGAGCTCTGCCGTCATGATGGCCAGTTTCACCCATGCCCTCATGGGTGTCCTGGATCAGGTTGTTCCCCATCTTCCTGTGGATCTTTAGTTGGCGGTTAAGATGGTCCGGGATCATGGAAGTTCGGTTGCCAAGTGGCAGCTGCGGATGGCCTTTGACACTGGTGACTCCTGCGCCCAGTCTGTGGCTGCTATGGTTGCTGTGCATCTTCAGCCTTGATTGCTGATATCTTACCTTCACGGGTGGACACCCAACATAAGCTGGCAGATATCCCCTTCTTGGCTACCGACCTGTTTGGTCCAGGGGTGGACGGTCATCTAACCAGGATCGAGAAATGCAGCGCTACTTTGGATTCAGTCGCATCCTCCCAGAAGGACCCTAAAGGCCAGAAACAGAAAAAGAGGCCCTTAAGGTTTCAGCCCTACCTGATGCCTCAGTCCAAGTTACCGCAGCCTCAGTTGGGACATTCTCAGGTCTGGCGACCTAAAAAGTCGGGCGGCCGAGGAGGTGGCGCTCCTTTGGCCGGTGCTGGAGCCTCTGCCAAACCTGCCCAGTGACAGATAAGAGGGTGTCATTGTCCCACCCATCCCGCATCAGCCTGGGGTTCCCGTGGGGGGTCGGCTTTGCCATTTCTGGCATGCCTGGTCCATCATCACATCGGATAAATGGGTGCTCGATGTGGTGGATTGCGGTCTGCCTCTGGACTTCGAGGCTCTCCCAGCCCACTGGGTGCATGCCCTATGGGAGGCCAGGATGGCCTCGGACATGCTGTCCGCTCTTCAGGAGGACATCGCTCAGCTGCTTCGAAAAGGCACTGTAGCCCGTGTCCCAGGCTTCATAGCTAGTCAGGGCTTCATTTCCAAATACTTTCTGGTTCCCAAACGGATGGGGGGCTGGCGCCTCATATTGGATCTTCATGATCTCAATCAGTTCCTGAGGAAGCGCAAGTTCTGGATGGTCACTCTGAGCCCAGTCATTCCATCCCTGGAGCAGGGCATGTGGTTCTGCTCTCTGGACTTCCAGGATGCCTTCTTCCAAATCCCAGTCCATCCATCCCACTGGCGGTTCCTTCAATTCTGCACAGGCTTGGTGGTTCACAAGTTCTGAGAGATGCCATTCAGCCTCTCCTTGTCCTCCAGGGTCTTTACCAAGTGAAAACCACTGTCCGGCGCTTCTGACAATGAATACAGCACCTCAAATCTAGAAACCAGACAGAAAAATTGTGCAGAAATTTGTTGCAGTGAAAAATACAGAACAAACAAGTACCCCAGTGACTCGATCCCAGTGCAGGATCTTCGTCATCAAGGCCAAAGGTATAACCTGTTTGGCCTTGTGTCATTAAATAAATGTTTTTAAATATGTTTTATAATGGCACTCTGTTGTTGCTTTCTTCTTCAAAGGAGGTAGAGAGAGTGCCTGGCTACATCCAAGTTTTCAGCTTCCTGCAGTTGTCAAGGGCCTGTCACTAGGGGCATGGCCACTTCAGTTGGCTGTTTCAGAGGCATGTTGGCAGCTGAGATTTGTGCTGCTGCAACTTGGAGTATTGTCCACACTTTCACCAAGCACTACAGTCTGCACATTGCCTCTAGAAGACAGACAGGCTTTGGCCTAACTGTGCTTCAGGGTCTTCTTTCTTAGGCCTCAGGCCTTCTGCCACCCAGACTGTCTTGCAATTAGCACTTCTTGAGACTCGTTCCATTGGTGTGACCTGACGATAGAGATATCCCCAAAGAAGATGGAACAGTTACATAAAAACTTACCCTAACAGTAGATTTTTGAGGGAATCTCTGTCATGAGGTCATTCCATCCCTCCCTCCATCCCCCTTTTCTTTCTACAGGTTGGCTGTTCTGTTCCTCCAGCCTTTTTCTGGCTGGGCACTTTCTCTCTCCTGAGTTCCCTGGCAGGACTCATGTTTCTCATGGCCTCTTGCTAGGGAAAGAAGTGAGGAGGGAGCAGGGCCACCCACCATTATATAGGGCTGTGATGTCAGAGCCTGCCATCGGGTGGACTCTACTAGACTGCTATAGAAAAGTTTCCATGGGATCTTAGTGCTTGACAGCTAAGTTCTGTAGGTGTGACCTGATGACACAGATTCCCTTGAAGATCTACTCTTATGGTAAGTTCTTACATAACTGTTCTATCTTTGTCTCTTGCCAGGTGAGGTGGGGTGGGGTGGGTTGTGTGGATATGAACTATATGCTGGTCCTAAAACTACAGTTACAGGAGGGTAACCTATTTTTTTCTTTATGAAATGTGAGCAGAAGACAAAAACATAGTGCCATTTGAGTTTCATTAATATTGTAACATAACCCGTTGAACAGACTGAACAAATATGTAAGTGTAAATATGGCCAGATAATTGCACTGCTGTACTTGACCTTTTTTTTAAACTTAATTTTTGAATTTTGCTGCAGTACAATACAGCTTAAAAAACATCTGTAGGTAAGCATAATTACAGTTGATAAGCTCTTACAAAGTACAATAGAGCATATAACATTTTAATAGTAAGAGAAAGGATATGCCCCAAACAGTTACTTCACTGTGGGGTATTTCAAAATAATGTATTCCACATATTTAGCCTCGTCTGCCATGAGCAGAGACACTGCGTGTGTGTGTGTGTGTATATGTGTGTGTGTGTGTGTGTGTATATATATATATATATATATATATATATATAGAGAGAGAGAGAGAGCATAAAATATCGGTTTCCCTTATCTTAAGGCTTGCTCCCCTGTGCCTAGCATAGCAAGTATAAAATCATGGTCAACACCTTAAGTGAAAACCCTGCTAAGTCTAAGGCAGTATCACAAAAAGGTTGAAATACAGTGGTCCATTATACATGCTAAAAGCATCCTACATGACTTTAAGATTATTGTGACTGTAAACCCTGATGCAGACAACAACCTGGTTGTTCAGTAATAAGTAAGAAAAACTGTCAACATGTTCGGACTTACAGGACGACCAGTATGTCTAACATAAGTATAACTGATTAAATTGAAGTACTCACAGAGTTACAAAAAAAAAACATTAGAAACAAGGGTCTCTGTTTCCATTACACTAGATGAAAAATCTGAAGTCAGTTCGCGATTGACAAGCGGTCAAGGGCAGTTTTACAGGATTTAGGACATTGTCCTACATGCTGGGCCATTGGAGATCTAAGGACTCAACTCCAGGCAGCATGGGCAGAGATTGCGCACCTCAAATTGCATATTCAAGAGGAAATATATTATAAGAACTGCCCGCCATTTCACCAGCATCTAACAGAAGCACCTCTATTGCAGAGGGTAGTTGGTCCGGGAGGTTGGCAGCTGGTTAGGAGGGGCAAATCGGGTGCCCCATCACTCGGTGCTCTCCAGCATATCACCTCCACAAACCATAGCAAAACTACAAACGGGTATCTGCCTCTATCTCCAAAATCAAACAAAGGGGCAGAGGACACTGCAGAACAGGATTCATCACCACAAAACTCGCCCAAAACAGGAACCAAAGCACAAAAAGCAAAAAGGAAATCCCAAAAATTTCTGATCATCGGAGACTCCATGATTCGGGGAGTTGATACCGATCTCCAGCCAGGGGTAATGGTCAGATGTCTCCCAGGTACATCAGCGTGGAGAGACACTGACCGCATTGCTAAAATTGTTCAGGAAGCAGGAGAAAACGTTAATGTCCAGGTACACATAGGGACTAACAATCTCACCAGCCGGTCAGTTGTGGAGACCAAGGAACACCTGACCAGGCTGGGTGACCCACTATCATCCATTTCATCTGGCATCTCCTTCTCTGAGATCCTGCCAGTCTGGAAGAGGGGGGCAGATGGATGGAAGGTCAGAGAAGGGGAGATAGGGGGGCTAAACATGTGGCTCAAGGGCTGGTGCCAGGAAAAAGGACACAAATCTGTAGGGAACTGGCAACAGTTTTGGGAGCGAAAGTTCTTCAAATTTGATGGACTGCATCTGACTAAGGATGGAATCAGTGCATTGGGGCAGAAGTTTGATGTCTTTGCAGAAAATTAAAACTAGCAAATGGGGAGGGGGGTGCAGCACCCCATACGTCGAATGGGAAGCACACCCCTGCCCCCTCAGCTAGTGATCAAACAGGAGTTCAGCATGTTTGTAGTTCATTTGCATCACTAGGTAAGGAAAAAGGTCTGGCTCCCCATACGACGCAGAGGGGAAATGCCAGACCTCACCCAACAACTAACGCACCAAAATCTGGCCCATGGAAAATCATGTACACAAATGCTCGCAGTCTGGGAAACAAGATCCCAGACCTGCAGGCAATAATGACAGAGGCTAAACTGGACGTAGTAGCCATTAGTGAGACATGGTTTACCAGTAACCACACTTGGGAGACTTCGCTACCTGGCTATGTACTGTTCAGAAGAGTCAGATGTACAAAAAGGGGGGTGGCTTTGCCTTTTATGTCAAAGAAAATATCAAAGCTACAGAAATTCAGAATACACATAAGGAGCCAGAAGAACTGTGGGTCACCCTGGAAACAGGAAATGAGACAGCCATACGAACTGGGGTTGTGTATAGGCGTCCAGACCAGGGGGAGGACATAGACACATTACTGTTAGAAGATATACAAAACATGACAGCTAAAGAGGAGGTTCTGATAATGGGAGACTTCAACATGCCAGATACAGATTGGTCAATACCAGCAGGAACATCTGCCAGAACTAGACACATGGTGGATTCCCTGCAGGGGGAGGGCCTCAAACAACTGGTACAACAACCCACAAGAGACTGGGCTATCCTAGATCTAGTGCCGACTAACAGGGAAAAGATCTCAGATCTCCAGGTAGAAGGTCACCTGGAGGCCAGTGACCATCACATGGCATGGTTCAGTTTGGCCACTAGAACTAAATCATCCCATTCCAAGGCAAATATATGGGACTTCAGAGGAGCTGACTTTGATAAGATGGCCAACAGAGTTAGGCTAGCCGTGGCAAAAAGAAATACAGGTGAAGGGGTACAGGCAAAGTGGGCAAGCATTAAGGATGCAATACTTGAAGCAACATCCCATTGTGTTAGAGAGAAAAGGAAGCGCAGAAGAAGAAAGAAACCACTTTGGTTCTCAAAAACAGTAGCAGAAAAGGTCAGAGCCAAAAGCCCGGCCTTCAGGACATATAAGGGAACGCAGCAGGATGAAAATAGGGAGGCATACCAAACTTCCCTAAGGGAAGCAGGGAAGGCAGACAAAGGCCCAAACTGAGGAAACACTAGCACAAACAGTAAAAGAAGGTGACAAGACTTTCTATAGATACGTTAGTGAAAGAAGAAAGTCCAGAGGAATTATCTAAGATCAAAGGGGATAATAGGGCATGGAGGAGGAGGACCATGTAAAAGCATCTATCCTAAATAGATACTTCTGCTTAGTATTTACTGAAGAGAAGGTAGGGCAGGGCCCACAGCTCAGCACCATGGACACAGGAGGGAGGGAAGGGTGCACTAGTCCCTTCACAAAAGACAGGGTCCTACAAGAACTTGATAAGCTCAGGGTGGACAAGGCAATGGGACCTGATGGCATACATCCCAGGGTACTAAAGGAGCTAAGGGTGAAACTAGCAGAGCCATTATCAGAACTGTTTAGTGAGTCTCTGAGCACAGAAGAGGTCCCAGAAGACTGGAGAAGGGCTCATGTGATCCCGCTCCATAAGAGTGGTAGCAGGGAGGAGGCAGGGAACTACAGACCAGTCAGTCTTACCTCAGTAGTGGGCAAGATTATGGAGGCACTCCTTAAGGAAAGGATAGTGCAACACCTGGAATCCATAGGGCACAGGATCCAAGACAGCATGGGTTTACAAAAGGAAGGTCCTGTCAAACTAACCTCATAGATTTCTTTGACTGGGTAACCAGAGTGGTGGACCAAGGGGGAGCAGTTGATGTCGCCTACCTTGACTTCAGCAAAGCTTTCGATACTGTTCCACGTAGAAGATTGATTAATAAGCTGGGTAGGCTCGGAGTGGGTCAGAAGTTGGTCATCTGGGTGGCAAACTAGTTGATGGCCAGAAAACAGAGTGGTGGTAAACGATATACAGTCAGAAGAGATGCAAGTCACAAGTGGGGTACCTCAGGGATCAGTCCTGGGGCCAGTCCTCTTCAGTATCTTTATCAGTGACATTGCAGATGGACTGGAGGCTAAGGTTTGTCTGTTTGCAGATGACACCAAGATCTGCAACAGAGTAGATGATCCAGATGGGGTGGGCAGAATGAGAAGAGATCTGGATAAACTAGCGAAATGGTTGGAAGAGTGGCAACTGGGGTTTAATGCAAAGAAGTGCAAGATCATGCACATAGGGAAGAGAAACCCTGATGCCACGTATAGGTTAGGAGGGGAGTTGCTGGCAGTCACAAGGGAAGAAAGAGACTTGGGCTTCATCATCACCGATGACCTGAAATCATCCAAGCAGACCACTAAAGCAGTAAGTAAGGCTAGGGGGATGTTGGGGTGTCACAAGTCTGAAGAGGGAGGTAATAATCCCCCTTTACAAGACACTGGTTAGGCCCCATCTAGAGTACTGCGTGCGGTGCTGGGGGCCACACCTTCACAAGGACATTAACCAAATTGAGGCTGTCCAGAGAAGGGCAACCAAAATGGTGCAGGGACTGCATTTGAAAACGTATGAGGACAGATTACCGGAGCTCAATATGTATACTCTAGAGCAAAGGAGGGAGAGAGGTGATATGATTGAAACATTCAAACACCTTAAGGGCATTAACAAGGTGAAATAGTCTAACATGTTTCAATATAAGAAAAATAGCAGGACAAGAGGACACAGCATGAGATTAGAGGGAGGCCGATTAAGGGGTAATGTGAGGAAGTTCTTTTTCACAGAAAGGGTGGTGGATGCATGGAACGGCCTACCTCAGGAAGTGGTGGATATGAATACAGTGCAGGACTTCAAACAGGCATGGGATAGGCATAAGGGAGCAATACAGATGAGTATGAATAGATAGGCCATTGACAGAGCAAAGGCCAATGGCACATTCATAAGGTAGAAAAAGAAATGGGCAGACTGGATGTGCCTTGTGGTCCTTAATTGCCGTCAGCTTCTATGGTAGAGTGTTCCAGAGCGAAATGCGCCTGTGCTGGAAGTAGTCTCTGAATGACGTGAAAGAAGGCTCCTCCGAGTGAATGAAGAAGGAGGCAGTGCCTGTACTTGATGGCCAACACCATGTGTCACCACCAGATTGTTTCATGCCTCATCAAGAAAATATAAATCATCAATCATATCAAATGCTAAAATAACATAGTACCAAACCACGTAACCCTGTGGCATTTGCATGAACAAAGTTCCCACTTCAAGTAAATATACTTAAGTACAGCACCTGGCAAAAGCATTCCTCCAACTAGTCGGTAAACAATTTAAAAGGAGTCGCTCACTCAGTCCTTTTTTATCTCCAACTCGGAGTCCTGGTCCCGCTGTTGAAATTCTTTTTCAGTTTTGTCCAGCAGTTTAGCCGCGTCCTTGTTGTCTGAGAATTGGTAAGTCTCGTCCCTGTACATAACTTTCAGGCTAGCTGGCATAAGCAGGAGATGTTGAACCCCAACTGCTGCAGTCTTGTGCGCTCTCCTTCGAAGTCCTTGCGTCTTTGCGTGGTTTCAGAACTGAGATTGGGAAAATGATTAACCCTGTTGTCCTACCACTCTGATGGGCCCTTTTGTTTAGCTTTTAATAGGAGCGCCTCTCTGTGTTACTGACCCTAATTTAACTAAAACAGTTCGTGGTCGTTGGTCGGTCGGCAATTGGGGGCTCCTCGGGGGTGATCCAGTAACTTTTTACCACGGATGGAGTGGAGGATTACTAGTAGTGGTCCATTAACCAAGTAGTAATAAAATCCGAAACATCCCCTTGAGCACCTTCCATTAATCCCAGTATTCTAACATTCATTTCTCTGATGGAGTTTTCCAAGTTCTCAAGCCATTTCTTCAAGAAACCATTTTAGTTGGTTAGGCCGGTGGAGACGGTGAGGGCTTGATCAGCCGTCTGGGTTGCCATCTGCGTATCAGCCATAAGAGAGCCAGTTTTTAAATCCATCATAATTTGGTCTTGGAAATCAGCCGTTTCTCTAAAGACTGGATAGCACACAGTAATGCTGCATTAGTAGGTTGTGGGGGATCACCATCTAAAGCAGGTGGCTGATCATCTTTGCTATGCCCCAGGTGCAACCCTTTTGGCTGGGCTCTTTCTCTGCTGGTAGCCACCTGTTTATTCATTCGCCCCATGCACATCATCGATGGCCAAACAACAGACACTTTTGGTATTGTTAAAATCAGCTTAGCGTTCTCTGTTGACTAAACAGAAAAAGATAAATGTCTATATTCTGTGCTTTCAGTAAATTATAAGAAATGCCGCTGAGTATGGCAGAGCCAGTTGGAGTTGCTGCTTCTTGCTTGGTGGTTGTACTTGACTTTTAACCAATCAGATAACTACAATGTTCTTACTCATGTTTTAAGCGAGTGCAACAAGTGTTTTTTTTTTTTTTTTGTCTATTTTTAACCCGTACTCCTCCAGTTGGCCCCTTCTGCTCAAACTCTCCCCAAGCTGTGTCACCCAGACTTCCACCTTTTCGGATTGCCGATTGGGCCGTATACTACCACTGCCCCAACAGGCTGGCCACGTGCAACAAGGTTTCATTGAAATTTCACGAGGAGTGTTTTTCTTCACTCACTTGTTTTGTTTCCATAAAAAATTTATACGCACACTCATCTTTAGATGGATTTATAAACATAAAATTTGTCATCAGAAAAGGATTGCTTGGCCCACCCAGTCTGCCCAGAAAATGGTTTAATTGCAATAAGCCTAGCTTTGTATATTGTGTAGCAGTTGTACCCTCTGTAGTCCAAGTGCAACATGTCTTACCTTGGTGTCTTTGGCTGTACAATAATCCTTGTTTTTAAATGTTGAGTGCTGGTCGTGCCCTATGGGAATAGTGCCAGCCACTCACCGACCATCATTTTCGTAGACCACTCTGTCGATTGCTATAAAAGTGTTTTACCTTCTTTAAAATGTGGCTCTCCCTGCAGGAATCGATCTCCATGTATAGTTTCCTATTTCTTTACTGTTGATTTACAAAAAAAACAAAACAAAAAAAATTTGATCCGTCTTTCCTAAACACTATTGTGCCTTTCACACATTGTAACAAAGTGGACCTGGGTGGTCCTGAACACATCACTTAAAGCATCAGTATTTGTTGGTGACCATATAGTTGTTTTTTTCATCAGTAATGTATGTCTGGTGAAAATATCAAGATACCCCTTTTTTTTCCTTTTGTTTTCTTTCATTCCTGAACAAAGATATGGGATTTTGAAGTTCCCACTCGGGTTCCATGCCTGCCATGAAAAGATAAATATCTTTGTATATTGTTGTACTGTTTATCAGAAACCTGTGTTAACACCATACTAATACACCCACAGTATGAATCTAGCATGTACAGTCAACAGGTAGCCTTAAAAGATTTAAAAAAATTGCAAGTGGTGATAATCTTTAATGAAGCGAGTCATTTATTATAAAATTAGCTGTAAAAGTTGTTTTGACAGTGTCTGAGAAAATGAAAAATAAACTGAGCATGAATCTAAAGATGTCAAATACATTTTGCCAAAAAAACTATCTCATAAAATCTTTTTGCCGACTATCAGATACTGCTGTTTTAACACTACGCTGCTAGTGTTTGCTGGTAACTCTGGCTATCCCTGTTAGGGAATGCTTGCGCTAGCAGGAAAACGCTCTTTTGTAGCACTCAAGGAAGGATGCCCTCATGCTGATCATAGCGGACTTGGGTCACCATGATAACAGGAAACACACCTGATCAAGTTGCCATGAGTGTGACACTTGATAACAAAATATGATGCTCCTAAACAATGTGATCGTGTGGTGTTCTGTGTTACATTAATCTTGCCAGATGGGATCTGTTTGAAAGCTCCCCCTGTGCGGATGGTTTGAGGTGGGGGGGGTGGACGGATGGATACATTGACTCTTATTTGTAAAGTGCCTTTCCTTGGAGCTCAATAAATAACCCTAACACATGTAATTCAAACCAAATGAGATTCATAGATACATAGACAGTGTCGGCAGATAAGGGCCTATGGCCCACCCAGTCTGCCCATTTGAGCTTGCAAGTTCAGTTTGTTTTCCTAGAAGTCTGTTGCACCTTACCCCTGACCTCCAGAATTCCTTTATGTCTATCCCATGCATTCTTAAATCCCGTGATTGTTTCAGCCCCCGCCACTTCCTCTGGCAGGGTGTTCCACTTGTCCACCACCCGTTCTGTGAAGAAATTCTTTCTCATGTTTCCTCTGAAACTCCTCCCTCCAACTTCATCTCATGCCCTCTAGTCCTGGAACATCTTTTCGCTTAAAATAGTGTTTTCCTGCACCCTGTTCCTCCCTGTAAGATACTTGCATGTCTCTATCATATCCCTCTCTCCTTCTCTCCTCCAGGAGTACATGTTCAGTTCCTTCAACCTGTCTTCATAGAACTTGTGATGCAATCCATGCACCATCTTTGTTGCCCTCCTCTGAACCTTCTCTACCCTGTCTGTGTCCTTACGTAGGTATGGTCTCCAGAACTGTACACTGTGCTCCAGGTGGGGCCTCACTAGTGTCTTGTATAGTGGAATTATGACCTCCCTTTTCCTGCTGGTGATGCCCCTGCCTATACATCCCAGCATCCTATTTGCTTTTACCTGCTGCCTTGTCACACTGTTTCCTACCTTGAGGTCATCAGAGATAACCCCAAGATCCGTTTCCTGCTTGGTGCATGCTATATCCTCACCCCCAACTGATATATTGTGCCGGGTTTTGTGCCCCATATGCATTATCTTGCACTTCTTTGCATTGAATTTCAACTGCCAAACCCCTGATCATTCTTCAAGTTTCTGCAGGTCGCTTCTCATTCTGTCTACACCTCTGGTGTGTCTACTCTGTTACAGGCTTGTGTCATCAGCGAACAGTGAAATTCTGCCTTCTAGGTCCTGCACCATGTCACTGATGAAGATGTTGAATAGGACCGGTCCCAGCACTGATCCCTGTGGTACCCCACTGGTCACTCTTCCCTGTGGGAGTGACAGCCATTTACCACCACACCCTCTGTGTCCTGCCACCCATCCAGTTACCTACCCACCACACTACTGTCCTGCCCACACCATATTCCCCAGTTTGTGTAATAGTCTTCTATGTGGCACAGTGTAAAGGCCTTGCTGAGAGTCCAGATGGGCCATGTCCACTGCCTCCCCTGATCCACCTCCCTAGTCACCAAGTCAAAATTCAATGAGGTTGGTCTGACATGACCTCCCCTGGTGAAACCATGCTGCCTTGGGTCCTGTAGTCCATTGACAACCAGATGTTCCACCAATCTCTCCTTCAGTAGTGCTTCCATGATCTTCCCCACTACCGAGGTGAGGCTGACTGGTCTGTAGTTCCCTGCTTCCTCTTTGTTCCCACTTTTGTATAAGGGACTACATCTGCTGTCCTCCAGTCTTTGGGTACCTCCCTGTTTCCAGTGATGCGGCAAACAGGATGGCGGAGGTTCAGCCACCACCTCTCTTACGTTCTTTAAGGACCCTGGGGTGTACCCCATCTGGCCCCATTGCTTTATCAACTCTTATTACTTCCAGTTCCTTCAGGACCCTTTCTCGTGTAAAGGGACTTGTGTCCATTTCTGCACCATTCTCACCCCTTGTACTCCCTTCAGACCCATTACCCTCCTCTTCCTCAGTAAAGACTGAGCAGAAATACCTGTTCAGTATGTCAGCTTTACTGTTGTCATCCTCCACTGACCCCATCCTCCCCCTTCAGTCTCACTATCCCTCCCTTTGTCTTTCTTTTTTCACTTATGTACCTGTAAAAGGTTTTGTCCCCTCTACCCACTGATTTTGCAATGTGTTCTTCTGTCTGAGCTTTGGCTTCCCTTACTGACCTCCTCTGCCTCCCTTTGCTTCTCCTGGTACTTCTCCCTATCCCCTTCTGCCTGTGTCTTTTTGTGTTGCCTGAATGCAATCTTTTTGGCTTTCACTTTCTTTGCTACCTCTTTGGAAAACCATAATGGTCTCCTCTTCCTTTTCCTCTTGCTAACCTGCTTAATACATAATACTGTTGTTCTTATAATCCCCATTTTAAATACTGCCCAATGTTCTTCAACCCCTGATTTCTGTCCCATTCCCCTTAATGCCTCTTTCAAGTATCTCCCCATTTTCCCAAAGTCTGCCCCCCTAAAATCCAGGATACGTGTTTTTGTGTGGTTTGGTTCTGCTCTTTCTGTGATTTCAAACCACAGTGACTGGTGGTCACTGTTTCCCAGGTGCTCCCCACTGTTACCCCCATCACACTGTCCCTGTTTGTGAGCACAAGGTCCAGTATTGCCTTCTGCCGAGTTGGTTCCATGACCAGTTGCTTGAGGAAGGCACCCTGAAGGGAGTCAGAATAAATCTGCTCCTAGTTGATGCTGCTGCTGGGATGCTCCAGTCACGTCTGGAATATTGAAGTCTCCAACCAGTACTACCTCCCTTGTCTGCCATCCTTTGGATGGCTAGCATCAACTCCTATCTGTTTCTTCCTCCTGGGCTGGTGGTCTATAGACCACACCTGTGCGGATGGCTGTCCCCATTTTCCTTTCCAGCTTAACCCACAGTATCTCTCCCCTATTTTGTTCCTCCTGGATCTCTGTGGCCCTTATGTCATTTTTCACATAGAGTGCCACTCCTCCTCCCTTCCTGCAAGCTCTGTCTCTTCTGAATATGTTGTAGCCAGGTATGGCCATCTCCCAGTCGTGGTTATCATTACACCAGGTTTCAGTGATGGCCACAATGTCCAGGTCTGACTGCACCTTTTCCTTTTCCCTCTCTTTTCTGTATAGTCTGCCTTAAAATGGTACGTGTGGTGACACCTTTGTTGCGGCCTTTTCCTCCACCCCGCGTACACTGTAGGCCACCTCACTGGATCCCAGCTGAGCAGAACTCTTTTACATGTACTATAGTAGTTGTATAATGTTCCTCTCGTAAATGTGTTAATCGTTAAATGGCCTACAGCGAACCATGGATATTTCTTAATCTCGGTCTTTTTACTTGGCCTGCTCTCTGCATGTTCATCGATGTAAAAGGCTGTTATGCTGTTTGCGTTTACTGAAATGCAATTACAAACAAACAATAGCAATATCAACAGTTATCGATCAAAAGTAAAAATCCTCATCATTTGTACCTGTAACTTAGTATTTTATTTTTGAAGGCCCCACCGACCACGATAAAGGGTACCACTGTGACTGCAGCTCAGCCGAATGCTACCACCACCAGCGTTACGCAAGCAGTGAACACAAATGACTCTCCCGCAAGTCGGCAAGCAGCTGCCAAACTTGCGCTGCGTAAGCAGTTGGAAAAGACATTGTTGGAGATCCCACCTCCCAAACCTCCGGCGCCAGAGATGAACTTCCTGCCAAGTGCGGCTAATAATGAATTCATTTACCTCGTTGGATTAGAGGAAGTGGTGCAGAATCTGCTTGAGTCTCAGGGTAAGCATTGAAGCACATTTCGGTTGTGAGTCTTAATATAAATATTGCAGTTGTCTTCTTATGTATGTACGATAGGTGCTAATGATGCTTATAATGTAAGGCAAGGGAAAGGATGGCACTGGGTTTCATATCACGCCTTTTGTACATGCTGTCTCCCAAAATGCAGTGCCATCCAGGAACAGTTAGGCAGCAGTCATTAAGAGCACACAGGGTGGTTAAGCTTGAAGGGAGCATAAGGAAGTCTCTGAGGTTAATCACAGAGGCAGGTGAGAGTGAGAGGGGATTAAGTGACTTGGCCAGTCTCTAACTGTACATGATGGTGGTAAGATTCAAACTTGGGTTTTTAGGTCAGTTGCTTTTCCTCCTCTGGACAGTAGCCAGTTGACCTACAGTGGCTGCCAAGACGTAATAAAGGTCTGCTGTGGCCACGTTTTGTGTATTGTACAGCACTTCAGAGCCCATTGGAATGAGTGCTTTATAAATTTTGCTTTGCTACAACGTACATAGATGTTGACAGCAGAAAAAGGCTCTTGGCCCGTCCTGTCTGCCCACCCTACCTACTATTCTAACTTGTTCTAGTGGCAATCCTCCTTTGTCACTATCGCCCCTTTTCCTAACTAAGCCCCTCATGCCTGTCCCATCCATGTTTGAAGCCACTGATTGATTTGGCCTGTATCACTTCCTCTTTTAGCTTAGTCCACTTCTCCACCACCCTTTCCATTAAGAAGTGCTTACGGGTGTCCTTTTCTGAATCCCACGTCCCCACCCCTGCCAGCTTTAGTGAATTACCTCTTGTCCCAGTGGTTGAACTCGAGGAGGAGTTCTTGGCGCCCACTCTGTTTATCCCATGCAGGTACTTGTATACCTCAGTCATGTCACAACTTTCCCTCCTGTTCTCAAGGGGTGTACCGGTCCTGTTTCTAAGCCCTGCAGCCTCTCCTCATATGTCATTTCCCTTAGGCCATGGACATTGCTGAACAGTTTAGTGTTGTTTTCACAGTGTTTTAAGTGAAAATACATGTTCCTTTATCACTCTAAAATCTAATTGTTTTCTTTCTTGTCTTTTCAGGGGCAGTTCTGGGTGGGGTGGTTTAGGGTAACATACCATACTTAAACCTATAAACCTCTACTTGGGAGACTAGGGCTTGTGTACAGGCTTAGGATTCCAGGCTTTGGGAAAAACAGGGGTTAGGTGTGCATCTCATATCGAATAAGAACATAGGCATCGAAACATTCTCAACCTGCAACCCCCACCCCACCAGTGCAGCATAGGTGTTGGGCTTGAAGGAAATAAATAGCCTGCCCTCTTGACCAGAGGAAGAGAGCAGCTGTTGTGACCCCAGTAGTTGGAGTTTGGGGGAGTGGGGGAAGACAGGGACTCTGAGAATAAAGATAAACCTGAAACCTTTTGACAGAGATCAGACTGTAGGACAAGTAGAACAGATGAGGATATTTATATGGCATAGGACAGTAGGTAGATGGATAGCAAATTTTATCAGCAGCATGTTCTGAACAAAGAACTCTCCATGCCTCTTGCTGTCTGAAGCATAGATCAGATGAGTTTGACTCTCTTGTGTCAAGAGCAGAATAGGAACCTGGGCTTTTGCCTGTACTGCTCCTACAGAATGGAACTTACTACGTCTCAACATTAAATGCTCTCATGATGTATTGTTTAAACCTGTGCTGTGGCAGTGTAGTATAGTTTGATATCTGCTGTAAATTACGTGATGTGAGATTTGTTATAGGTGTAATGATAAAAATTGATAATTGCACTACAGAGAATAATGAATGGGCAGGAGTGCGTAATGAGTTTTTATTGTACTTATAAGATGTGTGGCACCACACAAATTACAAGACCAGAGTTTGAGAGGTTTGTCGTGGTATCGCACATCACACACTAAGAAAGTGGGGGTGTGTGTGTGTGTGTGTGTGTGTGTGTGTGACGCATGCGTGCATGTGTGTTTATCTAATGTATGCAGGGTTTAAAATTGCCACCTGCCTGCCCATTAGAGCTGGGTGAAAGTTGTGAATTCCGCTTTAGTGGAACTTCCACGAAATTTTATAACTTTCATGGAATTTTCTGAACTTCTACATTTGGCAAAATCGGAACTCTTCCAAATGTGTTTGGCTAACTTTCGCCCTTTTTATTGACACTTTGTCACCAAACTGCGGAACTTAATACATTGATCTGCAATTCATGTAACTATTTCTCAGCTCAGTGAGTGGTCAGTTCTGAGCAGTCCCCGGTAAATTGAAAAAAAAAAGAAACTTTCCCTGGTGTCCAGTGGCACCCCCCCACCCTCTGATCACTGTCCCCCTATCATTGTATGTGGTGGCCGGCTTAGGTGGTGAGAGGAGGGCTGTGCTGGTCACCCTGTGGGCTCTCTGCGGCAGTGCTACCCCCATGAATAAATTCTACATCTGCTGCTGAAACCATGATACCCACATTGCAACAGTACTTCCATCTGTGTAAGTGCAGGCCACATAGGTGCTTGCCCTTCTGGAGCCAGAAGTCGAAGTGTATATCTTACACCTGTGGCTGAAGAGATGCAGGCCCCTCAGCGGCCTGGGTTTCTTTGCACAGAAGTACTGTTGTGATTTTTGGTATCATGGCTTTTTTGGCAGCTGCACTTCTGTAGCTGGAGGTTGGTAAGGATATCTTACACCTGCAGCTGCAGAAGCGCTGGTCTGTTAAATGTGTATGTCTTAGTGTCCATGAGTACCTGAGGTTACAGAGGCCGGCACTTCTGCACATAAAAGAACTTTTGTCGTTTGGGTATTGTGGATTTGTTTCTGGCGGCAGGGGCATGTGCTTCTGTACACAGAAGCAGTGTTGTGATTCTAGTATCGTGGATTTCTGTCTGTAGCAACAGGTATGTGCGTATGTCTTGTGCTGTGCATGTTGCAGATACAAATCCACGACAGTAACATATTGGTGCTATGTCATTTGTGTCATCTGGAAGCAGCTGTATGTTGTTTGTTTTACCTGATGATGGCTGGCTGTGGTTGCTTGTGTGATCTTGTCCTTTTGCTGTGTCGGGGGTGGGGATGGGGAATTACAATGCCATATTTCCCTACTTTCGTGGCACCGAGTTGAACCCTAGTTGGTGTATTAACACAGTTGATGGAGAGAGACAGACAGATAGATAGATCAGTAGATATGGTTGTAGAAACATATAACTCATGGACAGAAAATGACTACTTTGCCCACCCAGTCTGCCCATTTTTTCCCCTGCTTATTCTGTCCTGACAGACCCTAACTGGTCTTAGGCAACCCTCCCCTTACCTTCTTTATTCAGTAGTAATTTCCTGTGTCTATCCCATGCATGTTTGAAACCCCCTACAGTTTTAACCCCTACTGTCTCTTGGGGCAGGCTGTTCCGGGCATCCACCACTCTTTCAGTGAAGTAGTATTTTCTCGCATTCCTGTTAAATCCTCCCACCCACCTTCTAGCTATATTGCATGCCCTGTTTGTTCTGTTGCACTTTTTCATTTGGAAACCGGCTCTCCACCTGTACCCTGTTCATTCCCGTGAGCTGCGTAGTAGGGAAACTGAATAAATGTATGCATATATTATGTATGTACGTGTGTGTGTGTATATATTTATGCAACAGGTGTGCAAACAAAAACTGTGTGAATCCATTTATCTGAGTCACTGTGTAGATAAATTTATCCACACAGTGTCAGGCAAATTCCTATCTTACATTGTGCAAGTCATGCAAATTCTGCATTATTCGGCGCTAAGTTGAGTAAATTGTGTGCTGTCTGGCACTAATGGTCGATATCTCAGTTTTCATGAAAACAGTATAAACCAAAAAAAGTCTGTTGCATAAACAGAATATGCAGGGGGTGACTGCGTGATAACTCATTTATGTGATAGTAGCCAATGACCTCTCGTAACCATCACTTGTGGCTTTGCCACTCATGAGATTACTTGAGATCACTAACAACTGTAGCAGATAAATGAGTTATCACGGTCACCTCCGCCATATCATCTATATCTATATTCATATATATATATATATATATATATATAAAAAGGATGGAGGCTCCACGGACGCGAGAGACGGAGCCGCCATGTTTGTAAGACAGTTTAGCCCGCCTCTATGCCTAACATTATCCAATGAACGAAAGCCATCGAATGAGTGATCATACAGGAATGTCAATAACCAGCCGGTTATTACGGCAAATAGCAACTGGTTCAGCCCATAGGAAAAATTGCTAATCAGTAATTATATAGAGAATAAAGGATGGGGAAGTATGTGTTATGAGAATTTAATGCTCAACCAAGGTGTGGGATGCTACATAAACCCCTAGGGCGAAGCATGAGGGGTTTATCAAAGCATCCCACACCGAGGGTGAGCATTTAAATTCGAATATGACACACTTCACCATCTTTTATTTTTTATAATAAAAGGGCAGCAATTTTTCTCCTGCTTGAGTTCAGTGTTCACACACACACACTCTCTGACACACACACACACACACACACTCTCTCTCTCTCTCTCTCTCTCTCACACACACACTCTGTCTCTTACAAACACAGATACACACACACACACACACACACAATCTCTGACTTCATCTGTCTTCTGCCCTCTACCTCCCTTAACATAGTTCTTTTTTGTTTCCATTTTGTTTATACTTTACAGCTAGTCTCTGACCTGATCACGTCTACCACGCTTCCCTGGCACGCTCCCTTGTAGCTCTAGACATTTTGTCCCGAAACGGACAAACGGCAGGATCAACCAGATATTTTGCTGGGGAAAAGGCTGGATCAACCAGATACATGAAACAAATAGAAAAAAAAAGGATGGACGCGTCTTGTTTCGGAGGCTCCACGGGACACGAGAGACGGAGCCGCCATGTTTGTAAGACAGTTTAGCCCACCCCACGCCGAACATTATCCAGTGAGCGAGCGTCATCGAATGAGTGACTGGGCGCGTGAATGTCGTAATAACCAGCCGGTTATTACGGCAAATAGCAACTGGTTCAGCCCATAGGAAAAATTGCTGACCAGTAAATATATATATATATATATATATATATATATATATATATATACACACTGTATATACACACACAAACAAAATGCATGTTTTCACTGTTGCCTGTTTATTTTTTATAATTACTGGTAACAGAACTGCTGTCAGCAGGTAGCAGCGGAGCCAGTCAAAAACTAAAGTACATTTGCCTGTCTCATGCTTGCTGCTATGTGAGAGCAAGGAGGAAGTTCTTCATTACACACACTGTTGTGTAACGCTGTGTGTGTAACAGAGAATTTTAGATCCTGGTTTCTGATTGTAGTTGACCCTAACCAGTACTAATAATAATAACCATTATTTGTTAAGCAACTAACATGAATTTGAAGGCACTGTACACCAGTGGCAAGCAACAGAAACCTAGACCACAGGAATTACTCCAGTAACAGCCAAGGCTAAGGAGTAGAGCTGTACACTGTGCCAGTATGTATTCTCAGAACCACTCTGGAAATGAGAACATTTCCTAGGAATTCTTTTCAACATGTATACAAAGGTTACTGGTGGCCCAGTAGTGCAGGGATCCCTCGGGGGTACTGGATGTTGGGGCGGAGAGGCTGGCAAACTCCAGCAAGAGGACTGGCTTAAGTAGGTAGAAAAAAGCTGTATGAAAAAAACGTTTTTTCTTTTCTTTCATTCTTGCTTTTTCATCCAGCCCCCTCGTCCACTACTCCAGCAGATGGCCCCATCCCCCACTTTCTTGGGGACTTACAAGTTATCCACAGTATGGGGTGTATACTGTCCTGTCAGTTGTGCATGGGCCTGCAGTTTGGGGGGGGGGGCTCTAGGGGACCCTGTCATTTTCCTCTCCATGTTTTTCTTCCACTGAGAGTGGTGACGCATACACGTGCGTGCTGACATTTGTCTGCTGCCCCTCTCCTTGGTGTTAAGTGCCCATTTCGCTTGCACCAGCATGCAGTCACTGAGCAGGACGTGGCGCTCTCCCTGACTTGGCCAATCCTCAAGTGACCTTAGACTATTCCCAGACTCAGCTTCCTTTCGTAGCACTACCATTGCACTGTTGGGCTGGCTGCAAAAAAAGTGTCCTCATCAGTCACCACCCAGTCATGGTTGTAGAACCAGTGTTGAAACCACCTCAAGGCAGTCTAAAAATGTATTGTACACTGAGCCAGTCTAGTTTAATTGCTTGTAGTACAGTGTGGACGTGAGGTTTTGTAGGACACCTCAGAACTCTGAAGGGGTCATCATATGGTTTCCTGTGATACAGTCAATCTAAACTGAAATGTGAAATTACAGCAGCGATCTGGACTAAGTAGTGCAGGTCAGTTTACCCTTTCTGCCAGCGTAAACCCACCAATGTTCTCAAAAATAGTTCTGTATTCTGGACAGAGCCTTTGTGTCTAAAGCTTTTTGACAGGATGAGACTATTAGGATTTTGCAGCCCTGTTTACAGAGTTGTCCTGTTTCTACAGAGGAGGTTGATGTGCAGGTTAGCATATAGTATATGAATCTTATGAAGGCATACAGGGAATATTTTGGCCATAAGTGCATTTTTAAGAACATCAGAGACAATTTACACAAATTTACCATGTCTTCCCATGCAATTTCATGTTCCCCTTGTACCCCTTATGGTATATAATCCCAGGCTGACAAAATGGAAGTGGTTTGACTGTTTGGTATATAAGTTCAGAACACCTAGGACATGATATGTAACCCTTACATACTTTTACAGGATATGTTATGTAAACCTTTGGTGCTGAAGTTGGGACATTGGCTCAAAAACCTCAGCTACACGTGTTCTCCAAGCTCCAATATTTGTTTTCCTTTATTTAGGTTTCCCTGTTTATTTCCTTCTCAATCACTGATTGACTGTCTTCTACAGGTAAAGCTGCAGCAGCACCCCCACCCAAGGAGCCCTACATGTGCGCCCAATGTAAAACGGATTTCACTTGCCGCTGGAGGCAGGAGAAGAGTGGAACCATTATGTGTGAGAACTGCATGACCTCCAATCAGAAGAAGGCGCTGAAGGCAGAGCACACCAATCGACTGAAGGCGGCTTTTGTAAAAGCTCTACAACAGGAGCAGGAGATAGAACAAAGGATAATGCAGCAGACGGCCTCACCTGGACAGACCAAACCCGAGTCAATAGTACAGCACCACGCACTGAAGCAGGTACGCAGAGATTATCAGCACCGATGCAGTTGTCTTCACAGGTGGCAGTACCCTTAGGAAATCTAGTATGTTTGGATAGCATTCCAGCTGGGCAGCCCCAGCAGTATAAATGGAGTCCATTTTGGCCACACACATAAGGATAGCTTACCTTGCCAGTGGCTGGTGTAGCACATAAATGCAAAGGACAGGCCTTTCTCAGTCTGTGGAGCTAAATAAATTCCACTTCTTTTGACTACGTCCCTCTGCGCTTGAGTCATTACAGCATTATAAAACAGAGATTCAGAATTTTTAGTTCATTATTGCAGAGAGTGCTTCTTCACCCTGTGTGTTTAGAACATGTGGGTAATCAGCACTATTTTTAAACATTACGCTTCTGGTAGGTTCTAATTTTCTCTGGGCAGTAAATCAGTTTTTCTTTGTCCAGGCAGGTGACTATGCAGGGGTTATCTTTTTTTTTTTTTTGCATTTTCCTCCTTTCAATTGATATTTGTTTATGACAGTGGAAAATAGATTTGTTTCTTTAGATTGTCCCTTATTGACATGAGGCAGCTAGCAATAGCTTTTAATTTTTTGTATAATGTAAAGTGATTAGACCTCATGGGGTAATGAGCAAGAACAGCACTAGAACGAGTAATACCATCGAGAGCTTACTCTGGTTCAATTTCAGTTGTTTCCTCTCTGCATCCCCCAAGTGGGCTGAAAACATCCCTCCTTTCCCGGTCTACAAAGGCACAATAAAGAAATAAATAGAACCATGGGGAGGCAGAACCAAAAAAGCTGGACAGCCTAATGGAGCCTCCTCTGAGCTGCCCTACTTGCCAAATTCTCTTGTCTCCCTAACACTGTGCTTGGTTACCATGGGAAGTTCTGGTGAGAATAAAAAAAACAACTCCTCGTTCCTTGGAAGCTGTGATCTTGATAAATGTGAGCTACATTTGGCCTGTCTAATTTAAATTGATTGATACTGAATGTGCTGGCTGAGCTGACAGATGTCTGCCTTTTTTGCAGTAGTATGCAGTGGAGGGACAGTAGCGAGTTGTATCATTTTATTTATGTAAATCTAGGATTAAAAGTACTTTTGAGCCAAGGCTCTTTTTCAAAGGTTCCACTCAGTTTGAGGACAGTACAACGAACTACAACAACGCATGGTAATACATCAAGGCAAGGAATTATATGCAGGATTAACAGGTTTACAATCAGTTACCAGAAAAAAATGCATACACTTTGGAGAAGACAGGTCAAGGGCAACTGAGGGTGGACAACAGCATTACAAGACATGGGTAGGACACAGGGAGGTAGGAGCTGCCCGAGGCATTGTCACAGCACATAGAGAAGTGCAGGTAGCGGGGTAGGAGGAGAGGGGGGGGGGAGGAAGGAAGGAGGGGAGAAGAGACAAGGGAAAAAGGGGGGTAAAGTACTAGAGATGGGGGCTGAGGCAGTACTGAAAGGGTAGCTAGGAGGGCTGACTAGATGAGGCAGTCGCAGGTGTTGGAGGCAGAGAGAACAAGGCGGAGTCTTGATTTGAAGGGGCCAAGCTTGGGAATGGAGGAGATCTCGCTGTTGAGGCTGTTCAACCAGCTTGGGTTCATGTAGGCAAATGAACGTTGACTCATTGATGTTCGGTAGCGAGGAATCAGCAGGAGTTAAGAACCAGATCCCCTGGTATGGCGGGGATTACTGCTTGTGCTGAGGAGGGCTTGGACACCATGGGGGAAAGGCCCAAGGTTATCTTCTTTGCCATAATGCAGGTTTGGTATTTTAGACGGTTTGATAGTTGTAGCCAGCCAATTTGGGCGTAGAGGTCACAGGTGTGGGTAAGACGATGGGCTCCAGTTGCAAGACGACAGGCTTTGTTTAGGGAGGTGGAAATGCGTCCGAGGGCAGTTGAAGTGGCAGAGCCATATATGATGAGGCCATAGTCGATAATGGAGACTACTGAGCTTTGGACAGTGACCCTTAGGGCTATAGGGGTAAGGTGTGCCCTATGCCGGTAGAGGAGACCAAGTCGCATATTAGCCACCTTGGCTTTGCTGTCAACGTGGGCTCCAGTTTGTAAAATGGATTAAAATCTGAAGATTGATTGATCTAGAGGTGGTTCCAGCCATGATGTTATCTCAGTATAAAACTGTCTGAAACTATTCTAAGGGGGGGAAAAACTCCTTTGGGCCGTCACATGTTGGCTGTCCCTCTGCCTGTCGGACCTAACTCCCACTGCTGCACCTGCCTCTGTTTCCACCAAAGCTCTGCTGACATTCCCCATTGGTGTCCAGCTTATCCCTGTGCGGGGGAGGGGGGCTGTTACACTGGGTATGTCAGTCAGGGCTAGGTGCCGTGTGCTGGGCAGTCAGCAGCAGGAAGGAGGCCTACTGAAGGCCATCATCTGGTGCTGCATGCAGCCATTTTCTGCTGTTCTTCGGCACCCTCCCATCTCCCACAGTGTGAGCGACCTCAGCAGTGTCCTGGGGGTGTTCAGCAGCGTGTGGTAATCCACACCACCAAACCACCACCTGGAACCACTGCGAGAGTGGCATGTTACATCCCTCCCCCTTGGAGGGAAGCGTCCAAAGGACGCTGTCTGCTCTCTCCCTGCGAGCCTCCGCTCCTGGTATCTGGGCTTGGAGCGCAAACCTGTATCGCCAGCATGCTAGAGCGATGCCCCATCGCTTGGCGCCATGGAGACTGCTATAAAAAGCCCTTTTTTAATTCTACAGTATCCATGTTATAATTATGATAAGGCACTCCAGCCTGTGTGTTCTTCCTGATGAACATTTAACTAGCAACTGGCTCTTGGAATGTTGAAGAAGCCTAGTTTCAAAGGTGATGTTACGTGTGTGTGTGTGTGTATGCACAGAACAATGTATATACATGAAAACACGATCGCTGTCCCCTAGATGTCATCTGTTCTGGCTGCTCGTCTACACTTGACATCACAATCCTCTATTTGTGACATCACAGTCTGTTGCAGAGGAACCGATTGTAATACCACAAGTAGAGAATTATATGTCTGCTGTAGACTAGCGGCCAGAGCAGATATCAAGAAAACAGCAGCCATGTTTTCATGTTAATTAACATAATTCAAGTGAAATGTTGGACGCGAAATACAAAAAAGTATCTATGACATATAAACTGAAATGTTTATTAATAATATGTTTTTGTCAAAGTTCCCATCCACATGTCTGGAACTCTATAAATCTCTCAGTATGCTGTGCTTGGGCTTCTTCTGTTGGTAGACTGCCCCCCAAAGGAGCAAGTTTCATTGTAGATTTATGTTTAGGTAGTTGCATTTCTGTATTTCTCACATCCGTTCATTTGTATCTTCCTGTATGCCAGTGTTATGTGAGATCATAGGCCAGCCACTGTAAGGGTACATCAGGGTCTGGTTTCTTCATTGGTTTGGCAGCCACTCCACTGTACTACATATAGTATTGTCATCATTTATACCATTGAACCCACCTGCATTTGAATCTTCTGCAAAATCTCAGAGCGTATAAAAGGTTTTCTCAAACCCATCCCCAAAACTGTTTCCTTACTACCATCTAATAGCTGCTTTAAAAGCTGCTTAGACTGGCAGAGCATCAACTTTACTGGAAAACAGATGCTTGTTACTAAAGAATAGATTGATGAATAGGTTGATATAGAGAGACATCTTGGGGTAGGGCTATTGGGGTTATTGAAGAACAGCCACAGTCATGTGTATATAAAAGCAAGAAAAATACTGAATTGGTTTTGTATAGCAGTTAGTCAATATTCATGCATCCCATTGCTGTTGTGTGTGTGTGCGTGCGAGTGTGTGGTGTATACTTGTAAAAACTGAACAGCCAAATTAGATGTATGATGAAGAATGCTGATTCAGTGCGTAAGAGGGGGATTGATGGAGTTGCAGTTTTGTCCAGGGAGAATGCGATGAAGTCATGGCATCTGGTGATCTCATCAGCTTTGACTGCACTCACGCAAATCCTGGAGAGGGTGAGCAGGGAGCCAGCTTGTTGTCTTCATTACCAGTTTACAGCTGCCTAGGAGGCTTGCTACCAGCAACTTCACTGTGGGTATGTAGCCCTTTTGGGAAGAAGGCAGGGTAATTAATAATTTCACATATAAAGACAATTGAGATTAAAAATGACATATTTTTCTATTTTGTTGGGGACCCACTCTTCTCCATCAGCCGACTCACTCATGGAACTAGGCACTGATTGGATTTACTGAGTCTTGGGGACTTTAACAAACTGTATAGTCCTATTGTCAGGCCAGTGTTAATCTACACAGCAGCAGCTGCCTCTCATCTCCGGGGTAGTAAAGAGCTTCTGTTGGGCATGAACCCTCCCACCCCACCCTGGTCAGTCACTTCAGGACTTTTACAACTTTGGCACCTTTTTGAATGGCTTCCAGTCAAGGTGCCAGCTTAGATGTGTGATAAGTTGCAGTGAGCACCTCAAGATTGCCAGTTGGCCAGTGCTCATTTGTGCAGTAGGAGTTGCTTTGTTTGCTTCCGATCTCCAAGGGGTCACAAGGGGTTTCATTTGGGTAGGAGCCCCCTCCCCGGGCCAGTCATTATGGGACTTTTTCATCTTTAATGCCTTTGGAAGGGCGTCCAATCAAAGGAGTCCACTTGGGTGCATGATGGCTAAAGTGTACCGGTACGTCAAGATTGTCAGGCAGTCCTTCCAGATCAGTCAGGCCGCTGCTCATCTGCACAGCAGGAGTCCCTTCCCATCTCTTGGGGTCACAGGGGGTTTCAGTTGGACAGGAGCCACCCTCTCCACAAATCCCTGTGAAACATTTACAACTGTGGCACCTCTGGGAAGGCATATTCAGTCAGAGGGAGACAGCGTGGGTGCATGATGGCTAAGCCACACCAGGTACCTCAGAATCGTCAGGCAGTCCTTTGGGCACAGTTGGACCCAGTACTCATCTGTGTGGCAGGAGCTGCTTCCCATCTCCGGGGGTTGTGAGGGTTTTCAGTTGAGCAGCCCCCCTCCACACACACACACACACACACACATACACACCAGTCACTGTAGCACTTTATTTTTAGCTCTGGCCTCTTTGGGAAGGTGCCCAGTCAGAGAGGGAGAAAACTAGAGTGTGTGAACATGTTCCTCTGCCGACTTGTACACCAGGCCTGGTGTGACTCTCCGAAGTGCCCACTTTTGCCCAGTGAAGTTACACACAGTGGCACTTTAGTAGGCAAAGTACCACTATGCGTAGATTTAGCTAGGTTAAATGTACATCACGTGTTTGTTTTACATCATTCCTTTTGTGATATACCCACCCCTAAACTCTTTCTGTGTCATGTACTTTGACACCCCTTAAGATACCCCATGAGAAAAAATTACAGATACTTTTTTTTTTATAGTTCCAAGAACTCGTACAGAATTTGGCCTGAGGACCCTGCTGGTCAGTGTAGCTGACACTTGGAATAAAATGTGTCATCCCGTGGTTCTACATCAGTGAACACCTTTAGGAAACCGATTTTTCAAGAAGTATCACAGTTGTTTTGACAATGCACATGTTTGTTGTCTCTCTTGTTTTCTTTTGATACATTGTGTTTGTACCGTTCATTATACATTGTTTAAAAAAGATGTCTTTGTAATACTTGCACAGTACGCCTTTACTTGCAAATAGAGCTTTACTTTAATGTAAATGTTTCTTATATAAAAATAAACTTTTAATCATTATCATATGTAAGCCACCCCTCCCACTGTGCACCTGCCTCTCACCCCCAACCCACCAGACCTTTACAGATGGTTTCCCACCCCACCACGCTCTAGCACTCCTCTACAGTAACAACGTTTCTAATTATGGGCAGCATCATAAAACATCCTTTCCCCCTACCCCACCTGTGTCAAATCATGTAATTTAACCACCCACCTCCCCAACTAAGTAGCCCTGATTCATCAGTCATGGGTTCGTGCCGGTACTCCAGGTAGGGCCATATTCAGAGGTTCCCGGTAGCGCCCAGGTGCTAAAATTCCATTGCGCCAATGCAAATGAGGGGAGTCCAGTCATGCATGCTGGCGCAGCAGTATTTGTAAAGGTTTTTGGTGGCGGTAAGCTGCTCCTCCCAGCGGCATGCACCCCCATGTACCCCTGAAGACAGGGCAGCTGTACTTCAGTCACCCGTGCCGAACTGCCCCCCATCACCCAGTGTTACTTTTTTGAACCGTTCTTGGTGGTCCAGTTATTCCCCCACCCCTGACTGCCCAGTATAACGGTTTTGAACAGTCCCTGGTGGTCCCCCCGGCCCCTGATCACCCAGTGTAACGGTTTTGAACAGTCCCTGGTGGTCCCCGCCCCTGATCACCCAGTGTAACAGTTTTGAACAGTCCCTGGTGGTACCCCCCTGATCACCCAGTGTAACAGTTTTGAACAGTCCCTGTGGTCCCCCCCTGATCACCCAGTGTAACGGTTTTGAACAGTCCCCGTGGTCCCCCCCCCTGATCACCCAGTGTAACGGTTTTGAACAGTCCCGGTGGTCCCCCCCCTCTGATCACCCAGTGTAACGGTTTTGAACAGTCCCGTGGTCCCCCGCCCCTGATCACCCATGTGTAACGGTTTTGAACAGTCCTCGTGGTCCCCCGCCCCCTGATCACCCAGTGTAACGGTTTGAACAGTCCCGGTGGTCCCCGCCCCTGATCACCCAGTGTAACGGTTTTGAACAGTCCCGGTGGTCCCCGCCCCCTGATCACCCAGTGTAACGGTTTTGAATAGTCCCTCGTGGTCCCCCGCCCCTGATCACCCAGTGTAACAGTTTTGAACAGTCCTCGGTGGTCCCCCGCCTCTGATCACCCAGTGTAACAGTTTTGAACAGTCCCCGTGGTCCCCGCCCCTGATCACCCAGTGTAACAGTTTTGAACAGTCCCTGGTGGTCAGTGAATCCCCTCACCCCACCCCGATCGCCTAGTATAGCGTCATTGAACAGTCTCTGAGTGGTCCATTGGCCCCCAAACCATACTTGTACCTCTCCAGCCCTCCACTGGGACCTCAGCCAGCCACCTCACCCTGATGGCTGCCCGTGAAAGTGGCGGTTGGCACAGCCCTCCTCTCTTCAGCTGGCCACTCTGACAGTCACGGAGCGCAATATGTATGTTCACACTCCATGATTGTCAGATGATGGCCAGCCAAGGAGACGAGGACTGTCCCAGCCGTCACATTCATAGGCAGCACTCATGGTGGGGGGAGTGCCGATGGGGGTCCATGGCAGGTGGGTGAGGGTGTGGCTAACCCTCTGGGCCATCACAGACTGTTCAGCAATGTTATACTGGGCAATTGGAGGGGAGCCATTGGACCACCAGGGACTGATCGACAGCCCAAAACAATAAAATCAGCATCACACACTACTGTAAAAGTATAAAGAACTTGATTACATAGTACCGCTGGACAGTGTCTGGAACAAAATGATCCTGATCTGTTTTGCAGTCACAGCACTTCGGGGGGAGGAACCCTGTGATTGCAAAACTGGTTGGGGTCTTTTTGATCTTATTTCGAGTGGGAACTCTTGCAGCTGGCTATAACCATTAGGACTAACGTCGCAGGCATTAGGACCCACCAGAAAATTCTCGGCTAGTAGTACCCAGCAGGACCACCACCCCGATGTTGGCTCCACCCGTCGGCCATGGTATAAAAGGGGCAGACCTAGCTCCACACCAGTTCTTTTTCCGCCGCGACCGGCTCACGTTGGGGAAGTTCAGGCTATCCAGCCCAGCAAAATCAGAAAGAGAGTTTTCTTGAATATTTCTTCATTTTTCATCGCGTTTTTTTTTTACTCTATGTCTCGCTTGGCCTCCGACTCCACGCGTATCAGTCGCCGCCGCTGCCTGTCTCCTCCAGGCCTAAGAACAACTGTCACTGTGGCCGCCAAATTCCATCTCAGGACGGCCACTCTGCACACCTCGGGGGAGGAAGGAGGAGGCGGCAAACACTGGGACAAGTCTGGCAAGCGCTCCCGTGAGAAGGACCAAAGCTGGTCCCATCACCGGTCCTGCTTGTCTCACAAGAAGGCCTCTCCCTCCTTGGGCTCAGGGAAGCACCCAGAAGGCTCTAAGGTGCTGTGCCCTCCTGCCAAAAAAAAAAACGGCGCCAGCCAAGGCAGGATCTTCGGGGATGAGCCCAAACCTAATGTGGCTCCTCTTCGGATTACCCCCCAGACCCTATGTGGCTCCTCTTCGGATTACCCCCCAGACCCCTCTCGGCACAGTCCACAGCCCTGACTAGGAAGGTCTCGGGCAAACTGCCGGGTGA
This sequence comes from Neoceratodus forsteri, assembly GCA_016271365.2. Lineage (NCBI taxonomy): Eukaryota > Metazoa > Chordata > Ceratodontiformes > Ceratodontidae > Neoceratodus > Neoceratodus forsteri. Next base: position 143,396,764 of record JADMNL010000031.1, on the reverse strand, counting down.
GAAAATCACCCTGGCACCGACTCCAGTGGTACAGACGCTGGTAGAGGTTGTGGTGGTGGAAGACCCCGCTGTAGGAGCGGCCTCGGGAACCCCAGAGTCTTCCGCCTTGCAGGGGTCTGAGGGAGGTTCTCCCTCCCATGACCTGCCTGATCCGGCTTCACCACCTCCCTTTCCAGAGATCGTGGCCTCAGTCTTTACCAAGGACCAGCTGCAGGAGCTGTTCACCTTCTGGTGGAGTCGAGAAAGAACAGTCTCCACCGAAGCTGGACCCATCTGGCCGACTGGACAATGCCAAACCCGAGGGTCTCCCCGCAGAAGATCCCCTGAGAGGCCACTGCCGCGCCCGCCCTTCAAAGTTCGTTCCTGGTCTCGGACTGAGGACCGGCGTCTGCACCCCTTGCTATCGGGTAGCCACTGCCGGTCCAGGGTCCGTTCCCGTTCTTATAGGCAGGCCCATTCCCGATGCCAGTCCCCTGACGAATGTCGGTCATTGCTCAGTCACCGGTCTTTGGACCAATGTCAGTCCAGCAGCTTACCGACATTCAAGCGGAGGGAGTCCAAGACGCAGCTCAGGCCACTCAAGACCCAGTAGCAGGTCATCTACTCTGTCCACCTTCTCGTCCCTCTCAGGAGTCGGGGGGGCTCCCCGGGAGAGAAGGACCAACCCTGCTGCTCTCCTGACGATCCGACCTTCATGGATGTCATGAGGCACATCCAGGCTTTCGAGTTGGAAACGGAAGACCTGGAACCGGAACGCCGTCGATTGGCTAAATACCTGAGGCAAAAGGAGCTCAAGCCTCTTGTGGTGCCTCCTTTAGTGGATACCTTCCTTGATCTTACCAGGATCACTTGGAAGCATCCAGCTTCAGTCCTGGCGGTTCCGAAGAAATCAGACAGGCTGTATAGAGCCCTGAGGGCTGAACCCCTTCCTGGCAGAAAACCCTCAGGCGGACTTATCGGTGATTACTGCTGCCCACGACAAGTCCAGGCAGCCCAAGCACCTAAACTCCCAGCCTTCTGACCCAGAATCCCGCCACTTGAATTAGGTGGGCAAGAAGGTCTACTCTGCTTCTACCTGCTCCATGAGGTCCTTCGGCTTCCTCACGCATATGGTCCAATACCAGAATGCATTATGGGAGAGAGGGCAGGAGCTAACTACTGCCTTGCCAGACTCCGCACAAAAGACGGAGCTCCTGGACATTCTTAAGTCGGGCTTGGATGTAGGCACGCACGTTCTCCGTGCCTCATACGACACCGCAGATATGGCGGCCAGAGCGGCAGTGTCAGGTGTCTGCCTCCAGTGCCATGCCTGGTTGAGAGTCTCTGGCTTTCACCAGGATCTGCAGTCCGGAATCAGGGACCTTCCATTCCAGGGTTCCGTCCTTTTCGGGCAGGAGATGGAGTCACTTATCTCTCATCTCCAGGAGTTGGGGAAATCTATCTGTTCTGTCTGACAGATATACAGAGGGGACCAGAAGAGAGCAAAATGGCAGCCATTTCAGAAGCCCAAGCCCATAGCAACCAACAGGGCCAGAGGGGTGGCTTCAGAAGGAGAACCAGCAACCTGGAGGTACTCCTTTTCGTGGCCCCAAGTCTTCCCAAGCCCCTCTTCCATCTCCCGGCTCCGCCCAGTGACTCCCTTCTGGACCCCCCTTCCTCTGGAGAAGGTACCAGGGGAGGTGGTAGGGGGTCGCTTCTCCCTTCACCTGAAGGGTTGGAGCTCAAGAACTGTGGACCAGTGGGTCCTAGACCTTATAAGGAGGGGACATATGCTGGAGTTCACTGAGATCCCCCCCAGATACTCCACCAAGGTCCTTAAGATATCCTCCTTCTCACATTCCTCTCATAGAAGGAGAGATTCAGGCCCTCTTGAGGAAAAGGGCTATAGAACCAGTCCCTCTGCAGCAGCGTGGAAAGGGATATTACTCCCATTTCTTCCTTGTCCCAAAGAAGACGCAGGATCTTCATCCCATTCTGGACCTCAGCTTTTTAAACAACTATATCGAATACCGAAGGTTCCGGATGGTGACTCTTCCTGGACTTATTCCTCTGCTGCATCAGGGAGATTGGCTCTGCACCCTAGACATGCAAGATGCGTACATGCACATCGGGGTCTCTCACCCCCCCCCCCAACAGGAAGTACCTGAGGTTCCATTTCCAGGAGGCGCATTATCAGTTTCGGGTTCTCCCGTTCGGCCTCTCTTCCACTCCTCAAGTCTTCACCAAATGCTTGGCAGTGTGCTTTCGCAGCTCCTAGCAGCTGGAGACTTATGTCTTCCCTTACCTCGGCGATTGGCTGCTTGGGGCCTTGTCAAGGACGCGCCTCCTTCAGGCTCTCTGAGACACCTATACTCTCTTCAGAGAGGTGGGGATCACTCTGAACCTTCCAAAGTCTTCCCCAGAGCCCAGCCAAAGACTCGTCTTCATAGGGGCGGTCGTGGATTCAGTCCAGGGCATGGCTTTTCTACCCCGAGAGAGGGGCGATCGCTTGAGGGAGATTGCTGGATCAGTCCTTGTTAACCCCTCAGGTCCAGGCCAGGACGTTCCTCAAACTTCTGGGGCACATGGCGGTGGCTATTCCTGTCACTCCTCTGGCTTGCCTCCACATGAGAATCCCACAGTGGATGCTCAGGGTGCAGTGGGATCAAAGTTCAGATGACCTAGACCACATGGTCAGGGTCACAGAGCCAGTCAAGAGGACACTACTTTGGTGGCTGGACCCTCTAAATTTAGAGAAAGCTGTCCTTTTCCGTCAGAAGCCTCCAAATCAGACTCTAATGGCGGATGCATCAGATTTGGGTTGGGGGCGCACCTGGGGGCCCACCAAACACAAGGAGTCTGGACCCCTATGGAGTACGATCTCCTCAGCAGTGTTGTGGAAATGCGAGTGGTCCTCAATGCGCTGCATGCTTTTCAAGAGGACCTTGTCCCAGGCGCTCTCTTATTTCAGACGGACAACATGGTGGTCGTCTTCTACATCAGCAAGCAAGGGGGCACCCACTCCTACCCCCTGTGCGGGGAGACGATGAGAGTTTGGTACTGGCGCTGAAGCGGCGCATCTCTCTGTCCGCAGTGCACGTTCCAGGCATCCTAAGTGACTTGGTAGACAGCCTAAGCAGGTCTCAGTCCAAGATGCACGAGTGGGAGCTACTGCAATCAGTAGCGGACCAGCTCTTCGACACATGGGGTCGACCAGATCTGGACCTCTTTGCGTCCCCACGCAAACGCCAAACTGCCAATTTTCTGCTCGTGAGAGCCCGCGTCTGGTGTTTTCTGGCCAGTCACGTTGTCCCTTTGTTGAGCAGAGAGGCTTCTTTATGCCTTCACTCTCATTCAGAGAGTTCTTTTGAAGATACAGGCCAAAGGGGTTCGGATGATTCTAATCGCTCCTTTGTGGCCTCGGCAGATTTGGTTCCCACTAGTTCAGCGGTTGTCCTCAGAACCTCCAATCCGCTACCAATATGCTCGCAGTTGCTGTCCCAGGATCAGGGCTCACTGGTCCATTCCGATCTCAGCTTTTTCACCTTCATGCTTGGCTCCTACAGTCGTAGCAAAGTCCAGATATGGGGTCTCCAGGAGGTGGCAGACGTTCTCGTCTCAGCTGAAGAAGCCTCTACTCCACTCATTATGCTATGAAGTGGTGCGCTTGACTTATGGGCGCTGCTCTCACCGATTGGACCCCTCACCTGTCCGGTGAACTCAGCATTGCAGTATCTCCTCTCCTTATACCAACAAGGCCTGAGCTACTCTTCGATAAAGGTGCATATGTGGGCCATTTCGGCATATCACACCCTTTTAGGGGACAAAATCTTAGCCCAACTGGATGTGGCCCCCACCTTTTTACGAGGGATTCTACACATGAGACCTCCCAGTAGGGATCCTATCCCACCCTGGGACCTCCTGTTTGTGTTGGAGAAGCTCACGCCCCTTCCCTTTGAACCAGTGGCTGACTGTGAGCTGCGTTACCTTTCCTGGAAGGTTTGTTTTAGTTGCTGTTACCTCAGCTCGAAGAGTTTCCGAGCTCTAGGCTCTGATGTGTAGAGGCCGTATTTAATTTTTCATAGGGAAAGGGTTTTTATTAGAACGAATCGTAAGATCTTACTTCGAGAGGGTTCCTGCAGTAGGTCTTCACATATAGGACTGTGCCCCCTGGCATCAGGTCTGCACGGCAAACTTGTAGATAGCAATCACCAGCGGGGACTGCCCCGACGTCGGGGCATTGTGACGTCAGCCCGTCTATAAAAGGTGCGGTCCTGCACCCGCTCACCAGTTCTTTCCCGCCGTCGCCTCAGTCACATTCGGCTCGTGTCAGAACAGCAATCTAACGTCCACATTATATTTCTCGAAGTATTTCTTCACCTCTTGTAAAATTCTCAAGATTTTTCTTCAATTTGATGTCGTCTAGACAGAAGAAAAAGTGCTCAAAGTGTGGCGCTCAAATCCCGCACAGGGACGACCATTCCCTCTGCCTCCTCTGCCTTGGTTCGAAGCACGATGTCCAGGAGTGTTCCATCTGCCGGGCCTTCAACCAGGCGGCCAGAATCAGGCGCAAGAGGACCTTGAGGCCCATCTTTTGACCCAGCAACGCTTGGCATCTTTTGGAAAGGAGCTACAAGACTCGGGAAAGGTCGCCATCGCTGGGCCCAAAGAAAAGAAAAGTAAGGACAGGCGCTGGACGGAGTCATGTCGCCGTCTGAGAGAGGCCGGCAACCGTGAGTACTTTTTGGTGCCCGTCCGGCTTCTTTGGGCAGGCCCTTCTCCCCCCTTCTGCTGAGGTGAGTGGTGGCCAGGGGTCCCTCTCCCCGCGAGGTGAGTGGGCAGCGGGGGTTGCCTCTTTGGAGGTGGTGATTCTCGAACTGATCCTGTCGGTAAGTCACCCCTGCGCCTCTGACGAAGGCGCCTGCCTCCTCACGATCAGATCAGGCCTTTCAACCGCTTAGCCAGGCCAGATCTGTTCCTTCGGATGCTGACTCCTCTGACGCCTCAAGACAGAGTCCGGGTCCACTCTCCTGTCGGGCTCCAGTTTGGCCCCGATGTTGGACAGAGTGAGGAACAGTCGACCCGTCTGTCTTCCAGGGTCCTCCACCTAGAGACTTCCACCGACCTCTTGTCACCAGAGTTCATTCCACTGCCGACAGAGGACCGGGTATGGTGCCTCCACCCCAATACTTCAGAGTGCTCAGGCCCGATGCCCAACCGGGCTCCACGGCACCCCCCGTGGTCCTTCGTCTTGGTTCATTGCCCAGGAACCCTCTTTCCCGCCTGCGGGCGCCCCTCTCGGTTACTCAGTATCTGATGTCGGGCCAGGTGCCTCTGTCGGTGGGTTTCCCAATGCTGGGTTTTCAGACATCATCATTCCCAACAACGGGTTATTCTACTCCAGGACATCCCACGCCGGGTTACCCAGAGTACTCGTATTATCTGTCCTGGCACTATCCTCAGTACCTGGGTTATCCGAGTTATCAGCCACCACTTCCTCCTCCGGTGCCAGAACATGAGTCCATCACTCGGTGGTAGAAAGAGGCTAGAGCGCAGCTCGTGTCAGAGTTAAGCCAGCTGGTGAGGGAGACACCCTCTGTTAGGGTGATCTCTCCACTGTCTCCTGCTACCAGAGCCTCTACCTCTATTGTGTTAGGCCTTACTGAACCAGACCCTTACGTTCCTTCTGGCTCTGATTCCTCTGACACTAGTTCTGACTTGGACGTGTCGGACCCCAGAGCTCCCGTGGAGGTTCCTCCGAAAGACTCCCCAAAGTCATCTCCAGAGGATCCTTCTTCCGGAGACCAGCTACGTTCTATTCAGGCAGCTGGTGGTTGGACGTCCAAGGAGATTGATCCCCAAAGAAAACGTCTTGCGGAGCACCTGGATCTGGCCGCCTCGGACCCTATTCCCATTCCACCATGGATGGGACCTCATGAGGACCTTGTTACCACAGTCTGGCAACAACCATCCTCCATTCCCGCGGTCTCCCGTAAAGCTGGCCGCACCTATTATCCCTCGGAAAGGAATTTTTTACCTGAACTCCCATTCCAAGGCTGATTCCATGGTCACCACGGCAGCTCACGACCGTTCCACCTAGCCCAAACATCTGAATTCTTCATCTCCCTACAAGGACTCGCGTCAACTCAACTAGTTTGGGCGCATAATTTCTTCTTCTTGTGTGATACATTCCCTTAATTATGTCTCGCACATGGTCACCTTTCAGAAAGCTTCTCTTTTGGATCTAGAAAGGGACCTCCGAGATGTTCAAGATGAAACCTTGAGGAAGAAGCTCTTGGATAAAGTACGGATAGGGAAATCCTCGTGTTGCCACGCCCTTCGGGCTACTCACGACTAGGTGGATTCAGTGGCAAGAGCAGCTGCCACGGGGATCTACCTCCGATGCCTCTCCTGGCTCTGTATAGCGGGACTGGCGTGGGACATGCAGTCTCTCTGTTGGATGTCCCTTTCAGGGTTCCGTCCTCTTTGGGGCCCGCGCTAGGACATTATTACTGGGCTGCTGGGAGGCGGGAGAGCGGACGCTCCTTGCGAGACGTCCGTTCCTTATTCAAGACAGAACAGAAAAAGCAACCCTTTTGCCGCCAAGGAAGGTGGAACAAATCCCAGGCTAAGCGTCGGGCAAAGAAATGTGCACCTGGATTGGGAGCTCAAACCCCACAGACCAAATTTCAAAAACAGGCCTATGGGGCAAAAGCTCTCCTCCCCTCGGCATCCTGACTCGTTTCCCCTCCTTCCGCTACCTCCAGTACATCAGGAGGAACTGGTCAGAGGGAGGTTGGGCCTCTACCTGGAAGGCTGGAGGTCTGTCACTGCAGAAAATTAGGTGCTTCAGCTCATCCAACAAGGCCACTCAATAGAATTCAGTGAAATTCCAACCCCTCAACCACCAGGATTGTCCTTCTATCCCTGGGATCAGGTCCCCATAGTCTCTCAAGAGATTCAGGCACTTCTAAAGAAAGCCATAGAGCCTGTCCTGTTAAGCCAAATAGGAAGGGGATTCTACTCCCGTTTCTTCCTGGTTCCAAAGAAAACGGGCGACCTGAGACCGATCCTGGACCTTAGCACACTAAACATCTTCGAGTACAAGAAGTTTCGTATGTTGACCCTTCAGGGGCTCCTTCCCCTGCTCCATCAAAACTTTTGGCTGTGCTCCCTGGACATGCAGGATGCTTACCTGCATATCCCTATCCTCCCCGGCCCACCACCACTTTCTCCGCTTTGTTTTCCTGGAGAAACATTTCCAGTTCCGAGCACTCCCATTTGGTCTTTCTTCAGCCCCCCGAGTGTTCACCAAATGCCTAGCGGTGATGGTGGCCTTTCTGCGCCGCCAGGGCATTTATGTCTTCCCGTACCTGGACGACTGGCTCCTCTCAGCACCCTCTCCTACCAGCCTGAAAGAGGCTCTCTCTTTCACTCTGAGCTTGCTTGCTTTACTGGGCTTAACGGTCAATTTTCCCCAAGTCCCAGCTAGTACCCTCACAGAGACTCCAGTTCATTGGAGCTGTACTAGACACAGTTCAGGGCAAGGATTTCCTACCATCAGATCGGGTCGAGACCCTTGCTACTCAAGCCACACTGGTGGCACAGGCCGGATGGATCCCTGCACACTCTGTGCTTCGTTTATTGGGTCTGATGGCGGCCACCATTTCCGACAGTTCCAATGGCCAGACTTCACATGAGGGTCACCCAATGGTCTCTTAGAGTCCAATGGGACCAGAGGACGGATGACATGAACCAAAAAGTCATGATTTCCAACAGCCTCCAGAGAGATCTACTCCGGTGGCAGGATCTCTCGAATTTGTCGAAGGGGGTCCCTTTACTTTCGACAGTTCCAACTCAAATTCTCACTACGAACACCTCAGATCTGGGCTGTGGTGCTCATCTGAGGTCTCACAAGACAGGGGTCTTGGTCCGATCAGGAGCTGATGATCCACATCAGTGTTCTGGAGACCAGGGTGGTTCTTTACGCACTCTAGGCATTCCAGTCGCTGCTGGTTCCAGGATCCGTCTTGGTACAGATGGACAACATGTCCACTGTCTGGTACATAAACAAGCAGGGGGGAACCAGATCGTACCCTCTTTGCCGAGAAGCCATGAGGGTGTGGTACTGGGCGATTCAGCATAGCCTTTATCTGACAGCAGTTCACGTTCGGGGCATCTCCAACGTCCTGGCGGACGGTCTCAATCAGTGGCCCGGGCCCACGAGTGGGAGCTAAAGTCAGAGGTGGTTGAAGATCTCTTTCTTTGATGGGGTCGGCCAAAGATGGGTCTGTTCGCCTCCCCATACAACGCAAAACTTCCCGTCTTCTGGTCGCTTGTTCCTGGGCATGGACAGGGAGGTTTCTGTACGTCTTTCTTCCCTTTCCTCTAATTCAGAAGGCCCTGGTGAAACTTCAGCAAGAGGGGGCCCACGCAATCCTGATTGCTCCTCTTTGGCCACGCCAAATTTGGTTCCCTCTTCTGCAACAGTTGGCACTGGAACCTCCGGTTCCTCTGCCCATTTCTCACAACCTTCTGACTCTGGAGCAGGGCACCCTGGTGCAACCGAACCTTCAGTCTCTCCACCTTCATGCATGGCACCTGTGGACATATCAATTTCTCGCTATGGGGGTCTCTTTCGCAGGTTGCGCATATTCTAGTGGAGGCCAGAAAACCCTCCACTAGATCCACTTACGCTATGAAGTGGAAGAGACTCACGATATGGGCCCAAGCAAGGAGCTGGGATCCATTTTTGTGCTCAGCATCCCAGATTCTAGAGTACCTCGCACTTTTGTCTGAGGCGTGCCTTAGCTATTCCTCCATTAAGGTTCACCTCTCTGCGGTGTCGGCCTACCACCTCCTGGTGGAGGGCAAAACCTTGGCTCAACTGGAGGTTGCCATAACCTTTTTGAAAGGCATCTTTCATTTGAAACCTCCGACCTGGAATCCTTGTCCTCCCTGGGACCTGAATTTCATGCTCGAGAAGCTGACCTTACCACCGTTTGAACCAGCTTCTTCTTGTGACTTGCGCTTCCTCTCCTGGAAGACCTTGTTTTTAGTCACTGTCACTTCGACCAGAAGGGTTTCTGAATTACAGGCCTTCGTATGTAAAGAACCTTATTTAATTTTTCATAAGGACCCGAGTAGTCCTTCGGACTAACCCTTCTTTTTTGCCCAAAGTTGTTTCAGAAACCACTTTGAACCTGAGCGTGGAATTACCGGTATACTAACCACACTATTCCAACAGGGGGGAACACCTGCTGCACACGCTTGATGTGCACCGGATCCTGAGGTACTACACGAACAGGACTAAAGAGGTTAGGAAATCTAACCAACTGTTTGTAGCCTTTGCCCCTCAGTGCCAGGGCAAGGCTATTTCCAAGCAGACCATCTCCTGAGGGTTTGCTAACTGCATCCATGTTTCGTACACGAAATATGGGAAGTCCTTTCCGGGGGCAGTCAAAGGCCACTCCACCCGTAGCGTGGCGGCCTCTACTGCCTTTTTTCAGGAATGTGTCCGTGGCAGAGATCTGTGCTGCGGCCACCTGGTCATCTGTTCACACCTTCACTAAGCATTACAGTCTGGACATTGCCTCTCGGCGCAGAACTGGCTTTGGACTTGTGGTCCTGCAAGGCCTTCTGTCATGATCACTCTTGGCGACTTCTCCTCCTCCTCCCGGATGCACCTAGGCCTTATTTTTCTTTGGGACTGCTTGGTATTCAGTCCTGTATGTGAAGACCTGCTGCAGGAATCCTCTCGAAGTAAGATATTGCAGTTACGTAAGAACTTACCGTAACAGTAGATCTTCGAGAGAGGTTCCTGCAGTAGGTCTAGTTTCCCTCCCTCCTTCCCCCGGTTTTTGGATACTTTACTTTACATCCTATGTAGTCTGGCTGGACTAGAGTGGAAGCAGGGTCTTTTGGAGTGCACTCTGGTTTTCTCCTTACCGATCTTTAGGTCTCCGTTGGAAAAGAACTGGAGAGCGGGCGCGGGACCGCCCCTTTTATAGTCGGGCTGACGTGTCAACGCCCCGACGTCGGGGGGCGGTGCCCGCTGGTGATTGCTAACTACAAGTTTGCTGTGCGGACCTGATGCCAGGAGGCACAGTCCCATATGTGAAGACCTACTGCAGGAACCTCTCTCGAAGATCTACTGTTACAGTAAGTTTTTACGTAACTGCTATTTCCTTCCTGAAGTAGTCTCGGAATAGACCTTGAACCAGTCAGTTGACCTTCCAGTTTACTTTTCTTCTCCCACCCATGGGGGAGAAGCTCTCCTTCACACTCTGGACGTTCACAGGGCACTGAGGTACTACCTTAAGTGCACAGCTGCACACCGTAAATTGGAGCAACTGTTTGTTGCTTTCGTGCCACAACACTCGGGCAACCTGGTGTCTAAGCAGACTATTTCAAAGTGGCTTGTCCACTGCATTGTGTTTTGGTATGAAAAGCACAATAAACCCCTTCCGGGCCCGGTTAGGGGTCACTCCACCAAGGGAGTCTCGGCTTCCTTTACCGCATTGAAGAATGTCTCTATCAGAGACACATGCGCGGCTGCCACCTGGAATTCTCTGCACACTTTCGTGAAGCACTATAGCTTGGACATTGCATCCAGACACTGTGCCGGCTTCGGCCTGGCAGTCCTTCAGGGACTTCTTTCATGTCTTGCTGTTTTCCAGCATCATCCCATCTTTCCACCTACCTGGTTAGGCACCTCCTTGGCGTGGGACTGCTTGGGATTCAGTCCTAATGGTTATAGCCTTCTGCAAGAGCTTCCACTCAAAGTAAGATAGTACAGTTACGGAAGAACTTATCGTAACAGTAGAGCTCTGAGAGGAGCTCTTGCAGCAGGTGCTGCTTTCCTGCCCTCCATCCCCCGAAAGAGGTGTACAGATCATCATCTATTTTTGCTTCTTTCTCTTGTCAGGGCCTGTTCATGGGTCTTAGCGGGGGAACTGGGGTGGATCTGGGTCCGCTCCCTTTTATACCATGGCCGACGTTGGGGTGGAGCTGACGTCGGGGGGGCCTTCCCTGCTGGGTACTGCTAGCTGAGAATTTTTCCGGTGGGTCCTAATGCCTGCGGTGTTAGTCCTAATGGTTATAGCCTGCTGCAAAGCTCCTCTCGAAGATCTACTGTTACTGTAAGTTTTTTACGTAACTGTACTTTCCCAGTACTTCCTGGTGGTATGGTATTGCATTTTACTTTACAATGTAACAAAGTTTTTGTACTTTTTCAGCAGTGTGTGTTGCTGATTTTTGGTATTTATTGGTTTATTTGGCACACATAGAAACATAGAATGTGACAGCAGATAAGGGCCGTTGGGCCCACCCAGTCTACATGTATTATGAAGTTCCAAATTTGTACCAGCTTCACTGACTGACTTTAATTTGCGGCATTTCTGGGGTGTACTGTATCGCTAGTGTTGATAGTAGCTGTAATAGTACCCCCTTCCCATGCCTCTCCCACCATTGGATGTGTAGTACCTTCGGAACTTTTTTTTTTTTTTCTACTAAGGTTGTAAAAGTAATTTTGTTTTTTGTTGACCTTATTCATACCACTGTCTTGTCTCTGGAGAGAGATGTATGTGTCCTTAAAGGTAAAGTCTGCAGCCTTGTTCTGAAGATGCACAGATAATCACACATACCTCCTAGTTGATAATGCATTTGCCAGGGCCCTGGTTGCTTTATCATTAGATCCTCTTTGAGGATATTTCCTTCATTAGGCCACACCTCTGGAACTATAAGCTGGCTATGCTAGGACTAGTCTTAAACTTTTGCTAGTTGGGGGTCACCCACGGTGATATGCAGTGTCTGTGTATTTTTTTGTTGTTTTCTTTATTCCCTCTTAGGCCTGGGGTACCTTTGGCTTCTTCTCAGTCAGTCTGGATCTAGGCCCTGCACCAATCCAGTACCCGAGCTCAACCTCCTCCTCCTTTCCTCTCACTGGCTGCTTCACGGCTGGTATGTACCCCACCACAGCGGAAGCCGAGGGTCCGGATCTGGGAGGAGCTATCCTGAGTCGGAGTGGTGCAGCGCCGACGGACCGGACGTCACAATGCGTGCCAGAGGATTTTTCTGCACAGTTTTTGGATCGCCACCCCACAGTATGAACATGCAAGACATCAGTGACGCTGCTGTGCGCGCTTCCGCAGACTCCACATCTGATGCCGTCCCCCTCGGCAAACTGCCTGCCTGCACCGACCCCCAGTCACCGCCAGGAGCCAGCACAGCTGCAGTAATTCAATCCCTCCCTCTGCAGAGGAGGAGGAGAGCAGTCCCTGGGACACTCAGTCCTCCTCCTTCCCCAGCCGACCATCCGACACCCAAGGTCACTTTCGACCCCGGGTCGTCCGCGTGGCGTGGCGTCCAGCGCCTCAACCCTCAGCGCCACCAGGCCGGCATCTGTGTGTATTTAAATGTGGGCGGGCCCATCACTCCTCAATTATTTCCATGCCGTCGAGCATCCCTTTTGGGCCTGCTGAAGGACATACCCTCAGCCTAGCTAGTTATAATTCATCATTTCTGTAGCGCCCCTTACAGTAAACAAACGCATGAAAGTGTTGTAGCAATTCCTCTATAGACCAATTTGAAACAAGGTATAGGAAGTAAACAGGAACACATAAAGCAAAACCCAACATACTAGTCGGCAGGTGAGAGAGAACAAGGAATAACCAGGATGAGTTTACAAGAGGCATCGGTTATATAGTCGGACTTTACAGAACAAAAAAATATATGAATAAGTGCAAGGGCTCAGCCGGCCTGGTGGCGCTGAGGGTTGAGGCGCTGGATGCCACATCTCGCACCACGCTGGCGACCCAGGTTCGGGAACGGACTCAGGCCGCGGGGGCTGGCAGGGGAGAGGAAGGAGTAAGTATCCTACGACTGCTCTCCTTTCTCTGGGGTGGGTATGGGTCATGTACCACACAGCAGCGGCGACTGGTGGAGGCCAGCCGCACTACAGTTGTGTGCAGAGCTTAGGCGGGGGGGACACGGCAGGCATCAGCAGGACGTGCTTAGGACGCCATTGCATGTCCGGCTCCCCAGGGGGAAAAAAATAGAGGAAAATGACGTGGCGATCTTGCGGCTGATGGCCGTGCCCTGCGCCCCCGAGCACTAGAGGCGCCTTGTCCGGGGGGGGGGCGCAACCGACCCCTGTGGCATGGGGCGATTATCTGCGTGCCAGACCTGGCTCTGGGACGTGTGTGCCGGCGGCCAGAGGTTGTGGGCCTGCTCCGCAGAAGGGGAGAAAATATGTAATGATAAAAAGTAAAATAAAAAAGAATAAGAGCAAGGGCTGATAAAAACCCAGATAGAGGGGCCAACTCAATGGAGCGTTGGATGTGGGCCGTCACCCCCCCTCCTCCTCCCCCCTTTCCAGACTCAAAACCTGGGACACCTGGATGTGATCCCATGCCGCCCAAAGTTCCACATGCATATTTAGGGTAAGATGGAGCTGAGTGATAATGCATTTCATGAGTCTTGTCTGATTTACTCGAGACTTCCATTCTGCCACAGTCCGGGGGGGAGTGGCAGAGAGAGCCATTTACTGGCCACCAGGCACAGCAAAGTATATAGCCGCTTCTCCCATCTCAACACAATTTCTTTAGGAGGCACTGCCAAAATCATTGTGAAAAAAACTGAGACAAAGATTTGCCCCACATCAGATCTAATGCCTCCTGAATACTGTGGCAAAAATCAGAAATCTGGGGACATGACCAGTAAATATGAACATGTGTACCAAGGTGTCCACTTGCCCTCCAGAACATGGGGCTATAGTGAACCCCAAAATGCTGTACCAGAGTGGGAACATGGAAGAAGTGGGTTCCTAATTTTCAGCTAAACACTCTCCAGGATAAGGAGGCAGAGACCTGCCAACCCCTCCACAACACCTCCCAGCTTTGTTTGGATAAGGGCTCCCCTAAGTCTCCCTCCCACCGAGTTCTGAGAGCTGCACTCTGGTTAGGGCGGGAGGCCAGAAACAATCAGTAAAGCTGCAAAATTCATCTCCCCCTCACTCGCAGACAGGCCGCCCAGTAAAGAAAATCCTCCAAAGATGTTAAATATCGGGTAATGTTCTGAAACCCCACTGTCATGAGCAGGTAATCCATTTGTTCATTCTGAAGGAAGTTGTTCAGTTATTTCAAAAACATGCTATGGAACCAGTTCCCCCTTGACAGAGAAATGAAGGGTTCTATTCCACCTACCTCCTGGTTCCAGAATGGACAGGGAATCTGTGTCCTGTGTTGGATCTCGGGGATCTCAACGTTTACATCAAATACAGAAAGTTTTCAGTGGTATCCCTGCAAACTCTGCCAACAGGGGACTGGCTTTGTTCTCTGGACATGAGGGAAGCATACCTTCATGTCAAGATCGGGGAATCCCACAGGCAGTGCCTCCACTTCATGCTCGAAGGAGAACATTACCAGTTCAGAGTATTGCCCTTTGGCCTGTCTTCTGCGCCATGGGTGTTTACCAGATGCTTGGCAGTTGCCCTTTGCAGGGAAGGCCTGTATATGTTCCCCCATTTGGACGACTGGCTTCTGAAGGCCAGTTCGAGGGAAGCTCTACTACATACTCTTGCCTCGGTCACAGCAGTTATTCGAAGACTTGGGGGTCACAGTGAATGTCGCTGAAGTCTGTGTTGACTACCTGCCAGAGACTGCAATACATAGAGGCAGTCTTGGACACAGAGGAGGGATGTGCTTTCCTGCCACAGGGAAGATCAGACAATCTGACCGCTCAAGCACAGTTCGTATACTGGAGTCACTGTGTCTCTGCAAGATCAGTATTGCAGCTCATGGGCCTCATGGCTGTGGCCATAGTGACAGTGCCACTGGCTTGCCTCCATACGAGTATCCCTCAGTGGACACTCTAGGTCCAGTGGGATCAGTTGACTGACGAGTTGGACCAAATGGTTCTCGTAACATCTCTGCTTCACAGTACATTGCTGTGCTGGATGGATCGCAAAAACCTATTAAAGGATGTTCCATTTCTTGTACTAGCTCCTGTACATATTTATTTAGTTATTTAGTTTTTGTTGACCGGGTAAGTGCACTAGACAGATCATGCCTATTTTCAGGCACGACCCGGGGATAGAGATGAATGCCAACTGACCTTGAACCAGATGAAACTGTTGTATCCCCACCATGGATGCCTTGGACTTAGGCTGGATGCTCAACTTGGCCCTTACCAGATGCAAGAGTCATGGACCAAGGTGGAGGACAAGCTGCATATAAATGTTGTGCAGATGAGGGCTGTGTTTGTACAGCCTCCATGCCTTTCAGGAGCATTTTTGCCCCAGTCTTCTGTTTATTCAAACTGGCAACTCCAGTTTGATGCATTACATCAACAAACAAGGGGCCACTCACTCCTATCCCCTGTGTAGGGAACCAATGAGGGTATGGTACTGGACTCTGTCCAATGACCTACAGCTAATAGTTGTGCATCTCCCGGGTTTCCAGAATGACTAGGCAGACAGGCCAAGCACGTCACAGTTCAGGATTCATAAATGGGAATTGCTGACCTCTGTGGTAAATGAGCTCATCGCAAGATGGGGTCATCCAGAGTTGGACCTTTTTGTGTCCCCACAAGATGCATAACTGCCACATTTCAGCTCACTCACTCCAGGGCATGGATTTTTTTGGCGAGACATGTTGTCCCTCTTAGAAAGAGAAAATTCCTATACACATTGTCCCAGTTCCTCTACTACAGAGGGTTCTGCTCAAGCTGCAGATGGAGGGTGCCACTCTGGGTCTGTTGTTACAGGACCTGAAGTCCCTACATCTGCATGCTTTGCTCCTAAAGACATAGCCATTGCAAATTTTGGGGTATCCCCCTAAGCTTGCTGATGTACTGATTGTGGCTAGAAAGCCTTGTACCAGACATACTTATTCCTTGAAATGGAAGTAGTTCACTTTGTGGACTGCTTCCAAGAATTTGACCCCTTTTTCACGTCCTGTAAATTCCGTGTTGGAATACTTGCTGTCCTTGTCAGATTGTGGCCAACTGTATTCCTCTCTTAAGGTGCATTTGGCCACTATATCAACTTTCCATGCAGCTATTGATGGTTGTACAATTTTCCAGTTAGAGGTGTCTTTTGAGTTTCTGAGGTATTCTCCATATGACACCTCCTATCTGTAATCCAGTCCTGCCTTGGGACTTGAATTTTGTGCTTGAGAAGCTGATGTTGGCTCCTTCTGAGCCGGCTGCAAGTTGTGGCTTGTGTTTTCTATCATGGAAAACATTTTTAGTTGTAGTCACTTCTGCTTGAAGAATTTCTGAGCTTCAGGTTCTGTTTGAGCCTCCTTATCTGATTTTTTTTAGACTCTCTCTGTGTGCCAATCCTAAGTTTCTGCCAGAAGTGGTATCTGAATTTACACTGACCCAAACAATACACCTTCCTGTTTATTACATTGAGCATGCCAATCAGGGTGAGGCAGTGCTCCAGACTTTGGATGTATGTAGAATACGCAGATACTGTGACTTGCACCAAGGACTGCAGAAAGTCCTCTCAACTTTTTGTTTCATTTACTGCAGTGAAAGAGGCTGCCCCATGTCTAAACAGTGCCTATCCAAATGAGTAGCATATTATATTACATTCTGTTATAGAAAGTACTGTAAGGAACTTGCCGGTGCTGTCTGTGGCCACTCCACAAGGGGTGTGGCCATTTCTGTTGCCTGTGCTGTAGCCACATGGAGCATTGTCCACACATTCACTAAACATTACAGTCTGGACACAGTCTCTCGTAGAGGAGCTGACTTCAGGCTTGCTGTACTGCAAGACCTGCTGTCCTGAATATATGTCTGACTGTACCATCCTCCCAGTTTCACCTGGGACTGCTTGAAAATCATTCCAAAGGTGTGCCCTTATGGAAGAGATGATCCTCGAAAAGACAGAACAGTTATGTGAGAACTTAAGAGTAACAGTAGATCTTCGAGAGAATCTCCTCCATTAGATCATGCCGTCCTTCCTTCCTTTCTGCTTCTACTTCAGTGAAGGATACATCAGATGATGTGCCTAAAACCTACCCCATGTGTTCTGTGTCCAGTCCCATGTGTCTCCTTGTATGCCTGGTGACTGGTCTTATCTCCTAGTTCCCCACGGTTGGAGGTCCTCCAAGGCTAATCTCCAGCAGGAACTGAGGAGTAATGGAGCCGCCCACACTTATATAGACACAGACATGGTACGTCATTGTGGGCGGCCCCCGGCTAGCAAAAGTTTCCATGTGGTCCTAGTGCTGATGGCTAAAATTTCAAAAGTGTGGCCTAATGGAGGAGATTCTTTCGAAAATCTGTTGTTACTGTAAGTTCTTACAGAGCTGTTCTTTTGTGATGCTCCCTTTAAAGGGTCAAAATTGTTTGGCTGTGATGTTGAAGAGATCCTACGTGGCCTTCAAACTTTAAAAATGACTCTGAGGTCTGTAAAGTCCCTGGATCCCACTCCTGCTATAGGTAGTGGTCAGGGTTTCTTTTGTCTGCCTGCTGCTACAGGTAGTGATGCCCACTGTCAGAAAAACCATGGCAGAGGAAGTAGCCGGTAGCCGACTTTCAGCGCCCCGGTGCCCACAAAAAGCACCCAAAGGAACCTGTTCAGTGGCTCTGCCACCTCGGTTTCACCTGATTCTTTTCCATCGTCACCCCCCCGTTACCTCCAGGGGGAGCAGGATCATTCTACATCTGAAGCAGTGTTGGGAGATTACTATGGATGAGTGAGTTCTGAAAATCTGTTCTCAGGACGTGAAGGGACGTATACCTTCATGTCAAGATCGGGACATCCCACAGATTATACCTCCACGTTACGCTGGAGGGGAGAACACTGTCGGTTTAATGTATTGCCCTTTGGCTTGTCTTCTGCGCCGTATATTTTTACCAGTTGCTTAGCAGTAGTTGCAACAGCCCTTTGCAGGGAAGGCCTGTATGTTTTCCCTTGACTGGAAGACTGGCTGCTGAAACCAGCTCCAGGGTAGCTCTGCTACACTTGTTTTGGGCACATCATTTGTTCCCTGACGTACCAAAGTCTATGTTCACTCTGTGCCAAACCTTACAATACATAGGGGCAGTCTTGGATACAGAGAAGGGATATGTTGTTCTGCCACTGCAAAGGGCAGACACTCTGGTTACCCAAGTACACTTGGTATACAGGAGCCACTATTTCTCTGCGAGTATAGTGTTCTGACTCCTGTGTCTCATGGCTGCAGCAATAGTGACTGTGCCACTGGCGTGTCTTCATATGAGGACCCCTCCGTGGACACTCAGGGTCCAGTGGGATCAGCTGAAGGATAAGCTGGGCCAAATGGTTCTCGTCATGTCTCCTCTTCATAGAGAGTTGTGGTGGTGGATGGATCGCAATGGCCTCCTGAAGGGCATTCCATTCTTTGTATAATTGCCACGGATGCCTCTGGCTCTGGCTGGGGTGCTCATCTTGGCCCTTGTCAAACGCAAGGGTCATGACCCAAGGTGGAAACTGAGGCTGTGTATAAATGTCTTGTAAGTCTGCCGGTGGAGCGGTAGTGCTACTGCTTGTGACGCCGTCGACCCGGCTTCCGAGGGCCATCCGGGGAAGAAGGCGTGAGCTTCCGTAAGACAGTTCGCCTTCTCCTGGGGGGGGGGGCCCAGGCCAGGCTCTGTGCTTGACTGGCCTCTAATGGTAGCAGGAGGCACAGCAAGCAAGGCATACAGAGGGAAGGTTGAGGCATGGTGGACGTTGGCGATGATGCCTTGACGTCGGGGCACATGCCATGCCCCCAGAACAGGGAAAAATCAACACCGGAGCGCCGAGAGGAAGGAGTGCTGAAGTGCAGACCCTGATAGCTCCCGCCTGCCTTATTCACCGGGAACCTGACGAAACATAGAAGTGTCTCAGGGTGTACGTGCCCCACCTTGTTCCCGCCTGGAGGGGTACAGTCACAGCTCCATGAGGGTCCGCCATGAAGTCGGTAGGCCAGTGGAAGTGGGCAGACGATGCGCGCCCCTGGTGCAGCGGGCTCCAGCGTGAGGGGAGGATAAACAGATTAAAAAGAAAAAAAGTCCCAGAAATGCGGGCTGTTATGTATCGCCTCCAGGCCTTACAGAATCATCTCTGCCCTGGTCCTCTGCTAATCCAGGTGGACAAAATTAGCATGATGCATTACATCAACAAACAAAGGGGCACTCACTCCTATCCTTTTTGCAGGAAAGCAATGAGGGTATGCCTTCAACTATTGGCTGCGTTTCTCCCAGGTCTCCAAAATGTCTTGGCAGTCAGGTTAAGCAGGTCTCGGTCACTGGTTCACGAACAGGACCTGCTGTCCTTCATGGTAAAATGACCTCTTTGCAAGATGGAGTCATCCAGAGTGGACCTTTTTTGCATCCTCACGCAGTGCAAAATTGCCACTTTTCTCCTTGTGTGTTGCAGGGCTTGGAGTTTTTTGGTGGGACATGCTGTCCCTCTCTTCGAAAAATAAATTCCTATATACGTTTTTCCCCATTCCTCTAATACAGAGGGTTCTGTTGAAGGTGGAGAGTGCCTCATCGCTGCATTATGGCCTCGCCAAATATGGTTTCCATTCCTTCAGCATCTAGCAGTGGAGCCTCTTGGCCCCTTACCGCTGTGTCTAGGTCTGTTGTAAAAAGTCAAGGGATCCATGGTCCATCCGGACCTGAAATCCTTACACCTGTATGCATGGCTCCTGAAGGCGTAGCTGTTACACATTTTGGGGTATCCCCCAAAGTTGCTGATGTCCTGCTTGTGGCTACTAGATATACTTATTCCCTGAAGTGGAAGCTATCCACTCTGTGGGCTGCTTCCTGGAAATATGGACTGTTTGACATGCCTTGTGAATGTGGTGTTGGAATACTTGCCATCCTTGGAGCCCTGGCAGGTGGCTATGGCATCCCCTGATGGATGGACTGTCTCTGGCCCCACCGCTCCCTGGAAATTCCCCCGTGGTTGGGCCAGGGAGGAGGTTGCGCCTCCCCCCCCCCCCCCGAGAGGCCCTCAGGAGTGGCGGACCATCACGAAGCCTGCCAGGCTCACTTGTCCGCCATTTTCTCCCGTCCCCCCACTTCTACTGATGCAAGGACATTTGAATGTGCCTCCTAACCCGTACTGCCCTCCAGCCACCGCTAGAGGACAGTCAACGAGCAGGACAAGAAGTCTCCCTCTCCCTGAGAGAGGAGAGCAGTGCGCTGGACACTCGATCCTCTCTTTCACCCCCTGCCAACCTCCGGCGACCTGGGCTTGTTCCCGAACCCAGGTTACCGGCATGGCGCGAGGTGTAGTGACCAGTGCCTCAACCTCTAGCGCCACCAGGCCGGCCTTGTTTCTGAGAGGTATTCTTCATATGAAACCTCCTGTCTGTCATCTAGTCCCACTTGATTTGAATTTCATTCTTCAGAAAGTGACATTGGTTCCTTTTGAGCCTGCAGAGTTGTGGCTTACCTTTCCTGTTTTGGAAAACATTGTTTTTAGTCGCGATGACCTCTGCCTGAAGGATTTCTGAGCTTCAGGCTCTAATGTGTGAAACTCCTCTTTTGATTTTTCCCAAAGACATAGTCTCTTCATGTATGAATCCTAAGTTTTTACCGGAGGTGGTACCTGAATTTACACTGAATCAAACAATACACCTTCCTGTATGTTATTCTGAGCATGCCAACCAGGGAGAGGCACCGCTGCATACTTTGGATGCACACAGAATAATGTGAGTCTGTATTACTCGCATCCAGGATTGCAGAAAGTCCTCTTGGCTTTTTATTTCATTCACCCCAGGAAAGAGGGTGCTGCTTTGTCTAAACAATGCCTAGCCAAATGACTGGCACATTGTATTACTTTCTTTTGTAGGAAGTACAGTAAGGAACTTCCTAGTGCTGTTCATGACTCCACAAGGGGTATGGTCGCTTCTGGTGCCTGTTTCAGAAATGTCCCTGCTGCTGATATGTGTGCTGCAGCCACATGAGGCACTGTGCATACTTTCACTAAATGTTACAGTCTGGACATGGTCTCTCGTAGATGTGCTGGCTGTGGACTTGCTGATCTGCAAGGTCTTCTGTCCTGATTACATGTCAGACTGTCATCCTCCCAGTTTACTTTGTACTACTTGGGAATCATTCCAGAGATGTGGCCTAGTGAGGAGATAGTCTCGAAGAAGATGAAACAGTTGCGTGAGAAGTTGTAACAGTGGATCTTCGAGAGAATCTCCCATATTAGGCATGCCATACCCTCCCTCCTTCCTTTTTTTCTCCCCAGAGGGTTCATATCAGGTGCTCTGCCTAAAACCTAACTGCATGCATCCTGTCTCCATCCCCATCCCTCTTCTTGTATGCCTGGTGCTGGTCTTATCTCTTGGTTCCCCATGGATGGCGGTCCTCCGAGGCTGATCTCCAGTGGGGAACGGAGGAGTGATGGGGGGCCGCCCATGTTTATATACTCATGGATGCTGCACATCATTGTGGATGGCCCCTGACTAGCAAAGGTTTCATGTGGCCCTAGCGCTGATGACATCATGTTTCAAAGTTGTTGCCTAATGGAGGAGATTCTCTTGAATGTCTACTGTCACGGTGAGTTCTTACTTAACTGTTCTTTTTAATTCATCCTCAGATTATAATAATGTGCCCAGTTAATGGGAGACATTTAAGCCATTTTCCTTGAAGCTGTATTTTACTGCAGATTACTGGAGAGGATATCATTGGGTATTGGTGCAGATTTGGTGTAGCAGTTCTAATGGATTCTTCAACCCTCAAGAGCTCAGATATTTGAAGTGCAGGGGCACTGTGCAAACACACAGTATACTGTACAAGCATCAGCAATAGGTATAATAGCTATCCTAATTTTATCATTTTGTTTTACTTTGGCAGAGTTCAGGCCAGCTGCCTCGAGGTCCCCCGCCTCCCAGTAACAGAGGAGTGTTGCATACATTTAGCCCGTCTCCCAAGCTGCAGAATGCAGCGGCACTTGTTAACAGGCCAGGTAAGCATCCAGAGAGACCTGTGAGCAAAGGGAACATCACCACCACTACCACCTGGAAGAAGCAGACCCCCATCAGTGCAGGTAGATTTAATCATTACATCATAACTCTCTGTCTGTCCACTTAGCCTCATCGGCACCCTTCTTTCCGGCAATCACACCTCTTCGAGTAGAAACCGTGACTGTTGTTTTCCTTCTGGGATTTTCCTGTTCTGGGTAATGCTTTTTTTTTTTTTTTAATCCCTTATGTTTTAATTTCCTGCTAGTGTTTGTTAATAATCTGTGATGGGATCTGAATTTCCTATAATTTCAGTGTCTCTTTGGCTTTTTATTTGGGGCGGGAGGGGGCTACTTATAATTTGGTATCATATTTTTGTGATTTGGGTAATTTTTTAGGTATTGATATCTCAGTCTAACCAATTGGCTATCCAGAGTCCTTAAAAGAGAGCTTGTAAATCATGGATCTGGGAGCCCTCATCGATCTGACAGCATTTAGGCTTAAAACATTTTGAATTGATTCCCAAGGCCTATAGACAAAACTTCAGAGGGTTAAGGAAGGCATCTGGGGATCACTATTCAGAAATGTGCGGTCAGCTAGGCAGTTTGTTAGAGCAGTGGTTAGAGGGCACAAAGGCTAGCTCCATAGAACAGATCAAGGATTTGTTCCTCATGCAGCAGTTTCTCAGGACTGTGCCAGAGGAGCTGAGAATATGGTTGCTGGATTGGACTCCTAGCTGATGTTTTAGTGGGCTGGGAGAAACAGGAGAATGGCCCCTGCACCTGCAAGAACAGAGCCTGGTATATCCAGGCCCTGGCACCTGCTACAGTGGAACCTGGTTATGTCCCCAGTCCCTTGCGACAGTGGAGTCTGGTATGTCTTGAGCCCCTGCAGCAATGGATCCTGGTATATCCAGGCCCCAGCACCTGTGAGAATGGAGCCTGGTATATCCCAGACCCCTGTGACAAATGGAGTCTGGTATGTCCCAAGCCCTTGTAACAGCAAAGCCTGGTATATCCCAGGCCCCTGTGACAACGGAACCTGGTATATCCTAGGCCGCTGCGACAATGGAGCCTGATATATCCTAGGCCCCTGCGACAACGGAGCCTGGTATATCCCAGGCCTCTGTGACAATGGAACCTAGTATATCCAGGCTGCCGCACCATTTACAACGGAGCCTGTGGTATCCCAGACCCCAGCACTTGCGACAACGCAGCGTGGTATATCCAGGCCCTGCCATCGGCGACAGCGGAGCCTGGTATATACAGGGCCCTGCCACCTGTGACAGTGGAGCCTGGTATATCCCAGGCCCTTGCAACAGTGGAGCCTGGTATATCCCAGGCCCCTCCGACAACGGAGCCTGGCATATCCCAGGCCCCTGTGACAACGGAGCCTGGCATATCCCAGGCCTCTGCGACAACGGAGCCTGGCATATCCCAGGCCTCTGCGACAACGGAGCCTGGCATATCCTAGGCCGCTGCGACAGTGGAGCCTGGCGTATTCCAGGCTGCTGCGATAGCGGAGCCTGGCATATCCCAGGCCGCTGCGACAGCAGAGCCTGGCGTATCTCAGGCCGCTGCGACAACGGAGCCTGGTGTATCCCAGGCCCCTGCAACAACGGAGCCTGGCATTTTGCAGGCCCCTGCGACAACGGAGCCTGGGATATCCCAGACCCCTACAACAACGGAGCCTGGGATATCCAGGCTGCCGCACCTGTGACAATGGAGCCTGGTATATTCCAGACTCCAGCACCTGCGACAACAGAGTCTGGTATATCCCAGGCCCTACCACCTGCGACAACAGAGCCTGGTATATCCCAGACCCCTGCAACAACGGAGCCTGGTATATCCCAGACCCCTGCAACAACGGAGCCTGGTATATCCCAGACCCCTGCGATAATGGAGCCTGGTATATCCCAGACCCATGCGACAACGGAGCCTGGTATATCCAGGCCACAGCACCTGTGAGAATGGAGCCTGGTATATCCCAGGCCCCTGTGACAAACGGAGTCTGGTATGTCCCAAGCCCTTGTAACTGCAAAGCCTGGTATGTCCCAAGCCTCTGCGACAACGGAGCTTGGTATATCCAAGTCCCCTGTGACAGTGGAACCTGGTATATCCTAGGCCCCTGTGACAATGGAGCCTGGTATATCCTAGGCCCCTGTAACAACGGAGCCTGGTATATCCCAGGCCGCTGCAACAACAGAACCTAGTATATCCAGGCCGCCACACCGTTGACAATGAAGTCTGTGGTATCCCAGACCCCAGCACCTGCGACAACGCAGCGTGGTATATCCAGGCCCTGCCATCTGCGACAGCGGAGCCTGGTTTATACAGGGCCCTGCCACCTGTGACAGTGGAGCCTGGTATATCCCAAGCCCCTCTGACAACGGAACATGGCATATCGCAGGCCCCTGTGACAACGGAGCCTGGCATATCGCAGGCCCCTGTGACAACGGAGCCTGGCATATCCCAGGCCCCTGCGACAATGGAGCCACAAACAAGTGTGAGACAGAGGACCTGGATCCGGAGCGCCGGAGACTGGCTTGTTACTTGAGGCAGGAGGAGCCCAAACCCCTTGTGGTGCCTCCCCTGGTTGACGCATTCCAAGATCTTACCAGGACAACTTGGAAGCATCCAGCCTCCTCCCACTTGCGAGGGATTTCCAGTATTGCTTGGGAATCGGTCCTCATGGTGTAACCTGCTGCAAGAGCGGTTTCCCAAAGTAAGATAGTACAGTTACGTAAGAACTTACCGTAACAGTAGATCTTCAAGAACAGCTCTTGCAGCAGGTAGTTTCCCTCCCACCATCCCCTCTGGAGGTAGAGTTGTTCCGTTATCTCACTACCTAGGATTAGGTGTTTGTAATACCACTCTGAATACCTTCTTGAAGGCGGATCCTCAGTGTCCACTTCTGATGTCATCTAGCGGCCGTGAGTCTCCAGCGGGAGAACTGGGGATTCTGGGGGACCGCCCCCTTTGGTATGATGCCTGACGTCGGGGGCAGTCCCTGCTGGATACTGCTAGCTAGAAAATTTTTGTGGGGTCCTGGCACCTGCCGGCTTCAGTCCTAATGGTGTAACCTGCTGCAAGAGCTCTTCTCGAAGATCTACTGTTACGGTAAGTTCTTACGTAACTGTACTTTCTCCCTGTGGAGCACTCCCCTAGTTTGTTTATTTGCCTCCTGGGAGAACGCAAAGCTGAGGCTGTTGGGGATGCCTTCGCTAGGCCCTGGACACCAGGCCTCCTTTATGCTTTCCCTCTGTTTCGCCTGATCCATAGAGTGCTGGTCAAGGTGCAGAGAGACAAGGTGCGGATGATCCTGGTAGCCCCAGACTGGTTGCACCAGTTCTGGTACCCAGATGATCTCAGCATCAACAGCGGGCCTCCGTAGCACTTTCCTCTACACTCAGATCTGCTCTCCTGTCACAAGGGGAAGGTCTTGCATCTGAACGTTCAGTCCCTGCTCCTGACAGCCTGGTTCCTGAGTACTAGAATTCCGGGCTTTGGGTCTCTCTGAAGAGGTTCTTCATATTGTGCAAGCCTCCCGGAAAGAGTCGACCCACCAGTGCTATGCCTTCAAATGGAAGAGGTTTCCTTTTGGTGCCAGGGCAGGGAGCTAGACCCCCCTTCCCGTCATACTCCTTGGCTAGCATTCTGGACTACCTGTGGTCCCTCTCCCAGTCAGGCCTGAAGTTGATGATCCTCAAAGTGCACCTGGCTGTCATCTCTGCATACTGGGCATGGGCTAGTATGCCGAAGGTGGCACAGGAGATGGTAGTCAGGTGCATCTTTAAATGCCTTGACCAACTGTCCCTGCTGGTGTGTGAACCGCCACCTCTTTGGGACTTGCTGCTGATACTGGCAGTGCTCATGGGCAAGCCATTTGAACCAGTACACAGTTGTGATATCTCTCATGTCTCGTGGAAGACCACCTTCTTGGTGGCTACCACCTCCGCCGAAAGGATCAGTGAGCTCCATGTGCTTTCGGTGGAGTCTCCATATTTGGTGATCTTACTTCGAGAAACCGCTCTTGCAGCAGGTTACACGATTAAGACTGAAGCCGGCAGGCGCCAGGACCTCACAGAAATTTTCTAGCTAGCAGTATTCAGCAGGGAACGCCCCCGACGTCAGGCATAGTACATAAGGGGCGGTTCCCTAGAATCCCCAGTTCTTTTCCCATCGTCGACTCGCCAGCATCGGCCTCTCAGTCTCTACCTAACGCATGACGACTTAGAATTTCAAGAGTTTCTCCAAACAGATGTCCTCTCCAACTTCTTCAGTTGAGGGACACCTTTCCAAGTGTGCCTGCGGAAAACAGATCCCTTTTAAGGATCCTCATTCCTCCTGTGTGCGGTGCTTAGGCCCGGACCATGACACCAAGGCCTGCACTTTCTGCCAAGGGTTCAACAGCCACACCAGGATCCGCCGTCAGAAGGCACTTCAGGCTTACCTGCTGGAAGAAAGACTTAGTAGGATGGACCAAGAACCTTCCTCCAGGGGCGAGTCTTCTTCCAAAGCCCATAAACACAGGGATAAACATCGGGAGAAAGTAAGGTCCAGATCCCCGAACCGGGCCTCGGACTCCCATAGCTCAGGCTCCACCAGATCTGACCGCTCTCCCTCCAGGGCTCGTTCTCAGCCCCCCCCCCCCGGTCAAAGTCCAGGCTTCAGGCGGCTCTTCGACTCTCCAGCCCATCAAGACTTCAAGGCCCTCGGCTTCCTCTACTCCCTCTCGGGCCTCATCCAAGTCTTCAGAACGCCACAAGTCTTCCTCATCGACCCAATGTCGGGACCCCGACTCCAGGTCGGTCTCCCAGCCTCTCAGAGGTCTGGATCCACCACCCAGGAAGACTAAGGACTTGACGTCCCTAAAGCAGATATCGGACCCGACGTTGGCAACGCATACAAAGCCGGCCAGGCATTCGCCGGAGCCGTGGACACCAGCCAGGCACCAGACGCCAGCCTGGCATTTGCCAGACCCGAAGACATCGGGCAAGCGACTGACGTCGGCCTCCCATTCACCAGAGCCGAAGACCACCCCCCCGGTCACCGGTGGACACCGGTCACAGGGACTCAACAGAGGAGGACACGACGCTGCCCGAAGACCAGGCAGGCGACACTGAGGATGCCGGGCTCCTGAGGGAACCTTCGCCCAACCCAGAGACACCTGTGGACCCAACACCCGACCCCGGCAACAGGCCCGTCGTCAGGCATGAACCTGCAAGAAGTAAAGGACCTCTTTACTTTCTGGTGGGACACTATCCAAAAGGATGTGGTCCCTGTAAAACCTCCTCCTACTACTCCTTCACCTCCTACACCCCCCCCCACCACAGGGGCCAGCAGGATGACCACCAACCCCTAAGGAGCAGACTCCGACTCCCGGGGTAGATCCAAGGATCGGAGAAGGCCTCCCTCAAAATCCCCATCAGGGTCTCCCAGCCCCAAGCGACCCAGACGTCGGTAGTATACTCCGTCAGGAGAGGACTCCAGATCGGATACTTTGGATTTCTCCAGATCTCCTTCTCCACTCAGCATTCCATCACCTGACCCACATGACCTGCCCAGGTCTCCTCCGGATGATCCCTCTTTCTCTGAGATCATGATGCACATCCAGGAGAACATGGGATGGGATGCTGAAGACCTCGACCGTGTAAGACAGCGCCTTGCCCATTATCTTCGGCAGAAAGACCCAAAGCCTGTGGTAGTGCCACCCTTGGTGGACACCTTCGCGGACGTCACCAGGGCTGCATGGAAGCATCTGCACTCTACTCCTGCGGTGCCGAAGAAAGCTGACCGCCTATACAAGGCCCCGAGAGAGGACCAGTACTTGGCTCAACAACCTCTGGCAGACTCCCTGGTCATTACGGCCTCACATGACCGGTCTCAAAGACTGCAACACATGAGTACACAGCCACCGGTCCAGGAATCCAAACAATTGTTTGCCCTGGGGAAACTCATGTATGCAGCTGCTGCATGCTCCATCAGGTCCATGAACTACCTAACCCACATGGTACAGTTTCAGAACGCCCTATGGGAACAGGGCCAGGACCTGGTCGATAAGCTTCCGGGTGGCAATTAGAAGGTGGAGCTCCTAAACCTTCTCCGCATAGGGTCTGATGTGGGTACCAAAGTACTACGAGCCACATACAATTCTGCGGACTCGTCCGTCAGAGCTGCAGCTTCGGGCGTCTGTCTCTGGCGACACTCTTGGCTCCGTGTCTCCGGCTACACCCCGGATGTACAGAAGAACATTCTTGATGTCCCCTACAATGGCGAAGTACTCTTTGGTGAACCCTCAGAGAAGGTTATCACCCAACTCCAGGATGCTGGGAAGGCAGTCAGGTCTGTGCAGGCCATGTACAGATCCAGGCCCAGTTCCTTTCATAGGAACCAGAGCCGCTTTCGCAGCCGGCAGCAAAGGCAGCAGCCACGTTCCGGCCAGCAACAAAGGGGCACCTTTCAGCAGAAAGCCCAGGCTAAGTCGTCCCCAGGCAGAGCCCAACGCTACACTAAACCGGCCCAGCCTGCAGGGACCAGTGCTGCCACAGCATGACTCCTTCCCGGCCCCCGGCCCTCCTCTGGATCAACGGGCACAGAAGGTCGGGGGTCGCATCGTTTGCCACTTTTTAGGGTAGCAGTCGATTACCACAGAGCAGTGGGTTCTCCAGTTGGTCAAGAAAGGTCACTTTATAGAATTTCTCGACCACCCACTGGCAAGACCTCCCCTGCTTTCCCGTTAATTCGGGTCAGCACGCCCTGCTCATACAGCAGGAGGTGCTCGCACTCCTGGGAAAAGAAGCGAGAGAGCACGTACCACGGAACCAGAGGGGTGCAGGGTATCATTCTCACTTCTTTCTGGTTCCCAAGAAAACAGGAGACCTCCGTCCGATACTGGACCTCAGCGAGTTGGTCCTGTACAAACTCTTCCACATGGTGACCCTCCCAGGTCTGATTCCCATGCTCAAGCAGTGCGCCTTTCTAGCGTCCTTGGACATGCAGGACACTTACCTGCATATACCCATTGCCCAAGCGCACAGGAAGTTTCTGCACTTCGAGTTCCAGGGCCACCATTATCATTTCCGAGCCCTCCCCTTTGGACTGTCATTGGCACCTTGGGTATTCACGAAGTGTATGGCAGTCGTAGAGGCGACTCTGAGGAGACAAGGCCACTACGTATTGCCCTACCTGGATGACAGGCTTCTCATGGCACCCTCTCGGGAGGCCTTGATGTCCGCCATTCATTATACTCAGTCTCTGTTCGAGACGCTGGGCATCATGATAAATCAAGAGAAGTCACACCTGGCTCCGTCACAGACTCTGCAGTTCACAGGCGCAGTTCTGGACACTGTCCAAGGGAAAGCTTTTCTTCCCCAGGACAGAGCGGAACACATCAGATCCCTTATCAGGGACATTTTGGCGAAGAAGACTGTTCCTGCCAGATTGGTCTTTTGCCTGCTCGGACACATGGCTGCGGCCATTGCAACAGTCCCGCTTGCTCGTCTCCACATGTGGGTCACCCAGTGGATGTTACGGGTCCCATGGGATCAAAAGCAAGACCATCTGCAGCTTCCAATCCGTATCACGAAGACCGTAATCCGGGATTGGCAACGGTGGCTAGATCCGAAGAATCTATCGGCAGGGGTCCCCTTCATTGTACCGTCTCCAATTGTGACATCCACAGACGCCTCAGGGCTTGGATGGGAGCACACTGATGGTGTCGGTCTCAGGGCCTGTGGACAGCCCAAGAGACTCATCTCCACATAAACATCCTGGAAATGAGGGCAGTTCTTTACACCCTGCAGGCCTTCCAGTCGGAGATTCCACCAGGTTCCCTTCTGTTACAAACAGACAATTCTGCGGTGATGCATTACCTCAACAAACAAGGAGGCACCCATTCATACCTGCTTCGCAGGGAGGCCATGAGGATGTGGGATTGGGCTTTGCAACATGGTGCAGACCTCATTGCTGTTCATGTCCCAGGAGTGGACAACGTCATTGCAGATGGCCTGAGCCACTCTCAGGCCCAGAATCCACGAGTGGGAACTACTCCAGGAGGAAGTAGAGGATCTGTTTCACAGATGGGGTACACCAGAGTTAGACCTTTTCGCATCTCCAGCCAACGCAAAACTGCCCAATTTTTGCTCGCTAGATCCAGGGCCTGGTGTTTTCTGGTGAGATGCGTTGTCCCTCTCCTGGGCGGGCAGATTCATCTATGCCTTTCCCCTTTCCGTTGATCCAGAGGGTTCTTCTGAAACTTTGCAGAGAAGCAAGCGACGCTGATACTCATCGCGCCGTTCTGGCCCAGGCAGATCTGGTTCCCTCTACTACATCAACTATCCCGGGAACCTCCGGTGCCTCTGCCAATCAGCTCTCACTTGTTGTCTCAGGAGGAGGGCTCCTTGGTCCATCCGGACCTTCGTTCGCTGAGCCTGCATGCTTGGCTCCTAGAGACATAGCCATTTTGCGACACGGGGTCTCGCAAGAGGTAGCTGATGATCTGGTGGCTGCGAAAAAACCGCCACTCATTCTACTTACGCCATGAAATGGTGCCGTTTTTGCCTATGGGCTCAAGCGCGGGGGTTTGCCTCTAGACTGTCCAGAAAAGTTGGTCTTGGACTACCTCCTGTCTCTTTTTCAGACAGGCTTGGCCTACTCCTCGATCAAAGTACACCTCTGTGCCATATCAGCCTATCATTGTCCAATAGGCCAACGCACCATATCCCAGTTGGACACGGCACGAGCCTTCCTGAGAGGTATTCTCCACCTTAGACCTCCGATTAAGGATCCAATTCCGCCATGGGATTTACCGTTTGTCCTGTAGCAGCTTACGCTGCCACCCTTTGAGCCAGCCGCGGATTGAGAGCTACGTCTCCTCACATGGAAGACGTTGTTTTTAGTTGCCGTTACCTCGGCCAGAAGCATTTCTGAACTTCATGCACTGATGTGCAAAGAACCTCATTTGGTTTTTCACCAAGACAGAGTATCCCTACGGACTAATCCTAAGTTTCTGTCTAAGGTGGTCTCAGCTCTCACCCTTAATCAGGACATTGATTTACCAGTGTACTTCCCCAAGTATCCTAATCAAGGAGAGGCCCTGTTGCACACTTTAGATGTGCATAGGTGTCTTCGATGCTACCTGACCAGAACCAACCACCACCAAAAATTGGACCAGCTTTTTGTCTCCTTTGCCCACAGGATGATGGGAGCTCCTGTTTCCAAACAGTCGTTGTCCAGGTGGCTTATTCAGTGTATCACGTTCTGTTACCAGAAATGCAGCAAACCCTTACTGGGCGTGGTTAAGGGTCATTCCACGAGGGGGTGGCTACCTCCTTTGAGGCCCTTAAGAATGTGTCCACCTCGGCCATCTGTGCTGCAGCTACTTGGAGCTCCGTGCACACTTTCACCAGGCATTATAGCCTGGATATTGCACCGAGGCGAAGAGCAGGTTTTGGTCTAGCAGTCCTTCAAGGATTTCTGTCCTAGGCTTAGGATCCATTAAGGATTTCTACCTTCCCTCTTCCCAGTGGTGTGGGATTTCCGTTATTGCTTGGGAATCAGTCCTAATGGTGTAACCTGCTGCAAGAGCTGTTTCTCGAAGTAAGATAGTACAGTTACGTAAGAACTTACCATAACAGTAGATCTTCGAGAACAGCTCTTGCAGCAGGTACTTTCCCTCCCACCATCCTCGCTGGAGTTAGATTCTAGTTCCAACATCCTTCTCCTAGGATCAGGTATTCTCAGCATCTCTCTCACTGCCATTTGATGGCGGATCCTAAGTCTCCTCTTCTGATGTCATCCAGTGGCCGGGAGTCTCCGGCGGGAGAACTTGGGATTCTAAGGGACCGCCTCCTTATGCACTGTCTGACGTCGGGGGCTAGGCCGACGTCAGAGGCGGTCCCCGCTGAATACTGCTAGCTAGAAAATTTCCGTGGGGTCCTGGCGCCTGCCGGCTTCAGTCCTAATGGTGTAACCTGCTGCAAGATCTGTTCTTGAAGATCTACTGTTACGGTAAGTTCATACGTACTGTATTTTTCCAAACATGGTTACGCTGGAGGGCCATTTAAGAGAATTATGAGCTAGTATACTGCATGCTGCTATACATTTATTCTGCACTTTCAGCAGTAAAGTCCTGGAACATGCAAAGCATGACAAAATTGTGGATCACCTAAAGGGACCCCTGCATGAAAAAGCTGCTTTCGGGACATCTGTATGTGTGGGGCTCCGTGCCTGCATACTCAGTTTGTGCCCAAGTGGAGCTTGGCTGACATCCACCCTCCCCTCTTTACCTCCGCTGCACTGCCACCTGTGGTCACCCAGTTGGCAGTAATGTAGAAGAGGCATCTACCCTCCCTCCCACGAGGAAAGGAGCAGCCTCTGGGGCACTCTATCTTCCTTTCGTCAGTGCCAGTGTGACTGCCCCACCGATGAACTCTTGAGGAACAAAGATCCTGTTGTCATGCAGATTACTTCCATAATAAATAATGGAGCAGGGAGATACAAAACTGATATGAAATATTAATGGAATTGTGGCTAAATAATGTTCTTCAGAGCTTACCTGGAGGTGTTTGCTGCTCTTTCAGCATGATGAACTTTCATTAATTTACCACTCCCCTTTTTTTTGGGGTTCAAATTCAGAGGTTTTGAGTCACCATCTTGCTAGTTTAGTTTGTTTACCAGGTAGGCTCACTGGAACCGCTTTCCTTTCTCCGGAGTGACCCAGGCTTAATAAAAGGCAGTTTGGTACAAATAACATGCATGACAAAAATCAATAAAATAGCTATGGTTAAGTACATAGACGGTATAGTAAATTGCAAGATGGTAAGTAAAACAGATGCGTTTTCAAACGAGTCCATAAAATATTCCCTTGGAGCAGGAGCAGTTGTTTTTAATGAACCCTTTTGAAATTGGCCACTGTCAACAGACGCTGTACTAGAGTTTATCTGCCAGTTGCTGCTCGGGTTACTAATGACCACATGCATCCTTTAGTTTGGGAGTCCTACACAAGTTTGCTCTGAATCTGTTTCATTGTTTGTAAAATGGGTAAGGAAAATCCTAACTACTGATTGGCTGAGGCAAACTGGCACCCATACATTTACCTCGGCCTGATGGCCATTCAAAAGAAAAAAATACCAGTGGGATATGGAATTTGGGCAAATACCTAAGGAATTCATGACTCACTTCCCTCATCCCTGGTGCCACTGCAAGTATCTGTCACCTTTACTCATCTAAAACCTTGCAACAAGGTACTAAAAAGTAAAACTTAAATGTTTTAAAAATAAGCATTCCTTCTTCTCATGAAGTGTGTAGCCATCTGGGAACTAGCGACCATCAAACAGTATGGTTCACAAGAAACACAGCAGTAGAGTCAAGCCATACAAAGACAAAAGTACTGGACTTCAGGAGGGCTGACTTTGCCAAAATGGATGAGTGCCTAAGGAATGCACTAGCAAATGGCCAGGAAGGAGGGGTTGAAGAACAATGGGGAATAATAAAAACTGCCATCACAGAGGTAACGAGCCTTTATGTGAAGCAAATAAACAAAACAAAACGATGTAAGAAACCACTATGGTTCTCAAAGGAGGTGGCAGTGAAGGTTAGAGACCAAAAGAAAGCATTCAGGAAGTACAAGGAATCACAGAAGGAGCAGGACAGAGAATTGTATCAGTTAAAGCAAAAGGAAGCTGGGAAGGCAGTCAGAACTGCAAAGGCCCAAACCGAGGAAAAGATAGCCAACTCAGTTAAGAAGGGGGATGAAGCCTTTTATAGGTACATCAGGGAGCGAAGGAGGACCAAGGGAGGGATAGTGAGGCTTAATAAAGGGGAGGGGGTGGGCAAACGGTGACTGTGAAAAGGCAGAGATACTTAACAAATATTTTTGATCAGTATTTACAAATGAAGAGGGGGAGGTACCTAAACCAAACAGTAGAAACACTCTGGATACAGAAGTTGATACCAGCCCATTTACAGAAGAATGGTTTCTGAAAGAACTCTTAAAACTGAAGGTGGACAATGCAGTGAAGCCTGATGGGATTCATCCCAGAATTCTGAAAGAACTAAGGTTAGAACTAGTAACACCATTGACTACCCTCTTTAACAAATCATGGGAGGATGGGGTGGTACCCGAGGACTGGAGGAGGGCAGATGTGATTCCACTTCACAAAAGTGGGAGCAGGGCAGAAGCAGGAAACTACAGACCTGTTAGTTTAACCTCAGTGATAGGGAAAATGATGGAATCACTTCTGAAGGAAAGAATTGTCGAGTGCTTAGAGGCCAGAGGGGCACAGGACCCAAGGCAACATGGTTTCACAGCGGGACGGTCATGTCAGACGAATCTAATAGAGTTCTTTGACTGGGTGACCAACGTAGTAGATCAGGGAGGGGCTGTGGACATGGCCTACCTAGATTTTAGCAAGGCATTTGACACAGTCCCACACAAAAGATTAATATACAAGTTAGCCAGCCTGGGGGTGAGTCCCAAGACGATAGCCTGGGTAAAGAATTGGCTGGAGAATAGAACACAGAGGGTAATAGCAAATGGAGTCCACTGTGAAGAAAGGGGGGGTTACTAGTGGGGTACCGCAGGGTTCAGTATTAGGACCGGTCCTTTTCAATATATTTATAAGTGACATTGCAGAGGGACTGGAAGAAAAAGTATTTCTCTTTGCAGATGACACAAAGATCTACAACTGAGTTGATGCACAAGGTGGGGTGGAAAGGATGAGAAGGGACTTGGCAAGGTTAGAGGAATGGTCAAATGTATGGCAGCTTAGATTCAGTGCTAAGAAGTGCAAGGTAATGCACCTGAGAAACAAAAACCCAGGGGAAGAGTACACAATGGGGGGTGAGATACTAACAACAACAAAAATGGAAAGAGATCTGGGGGTAATCATATCAGATGACCTAAAGGTGGGTAAGCAATGTGAGAGGGCAGTAAGAAGGGCTTGGGGGTACTGGGATGCATAGGGAGAGCATCACCAGTAGAAAACAGGAAGTTGTTATCCCTCTGTACAGACAGATGATGAGACCCCATCTGGAGTACTGCGTGCAGTTCTGGAGACCCAATCTCCGCAACGTCAGAGACAGAATGGAGGCTGTCCAGAGGAGGGCAACTAAAATGGTGCAGGGTCTGCACCAGAAGACATATGAAGAGACTTAAGGAGCTTAATATGTATAACCTCAAGGAAAGGAGGTGGGGGGTGGACATGATAGAAACTTTCAAGTCACCTCAAGGAATCAACAAAGTCCAAGAGGGTACCATCTTTCAGAAAAGAGGTGCAAGAACAAGGGGGCACAATTTAAAGATAGAGGGTGGGCGGTTTAGAGGTAATGTAAGGAAGTATTTTTCACAGAGAGGGTGGTGGGTGCATGGAACAGCCTTCCAGAGGAGGTTGTTGAGTCAAAAACAGTGGTGGAATTCAAGCATGCATCGGACAGTCATAAGGCAATTCTAGGGGGTTGGGGCAGGAAGAAGTAGGCTGCTGGTTAACTAGGATCTGCAGCTTATCCATTAGGTAGGGAAGTGGGCAGACTGGGTGTGCCAAGCGGTCCTTATCTGCCGTCAAATTCTATGTTTCTATGAACCCACACCCCACACCTCTCACACAGGACTAAATGTAAAGAATGAAGTAATGTGGGTCCGGCCTGGTGGCGCTGAGGGTTGAGGTGCTGGATGCCTTACCTCGTGCCACACCACCGACCCAGGTTCAGGAACGACCTTGTGTCATCGGAGATCTGGCATGAGGGGGGGAGAGATTGAGCTGCCTAACAGCAGCTGTCCTCCCTGGAGAGGTGGTCGCTCCTCCATAGTTCCGCCATCGCTGGGTGGAGGTCCGGTGATGGCGTAGGCAGGAGGTGGGCAACGCCAAGGGAGGGTGTCTTGTAGTGCGATGTGCGCGTGTCTCCACACACACACACACACACGTGTCCTCGCCGAGACAAGGGGATGAGAGCGGGGGGAAAAAAACTAGAAAAAAACCTACAAACTATTTACGTGGGGAAAAAATGAAGTACTGTTCACAACTATTTCTGGTGTTTCTTTGGTGACCATGAAAAAAATCCCAGTCCTAGCCTTACCAGCTTGTCAGGGCAATATGTGCTGCTTACCCAGATCTGCCTTGAACTTGCAAGCCTGTGTTAATTGTATAAAATGCATTTCAAATACTGGTCCACCTATTATTTTTCATATTTACTGGGTTTATTGGGGTGGTAAGACATAAGAAGGTGTTTTGCCCATCAAGAAGGTCTCCCACGACTTTGTGGGTGTATTAGTTGTTACTGATATTCCAGCCTAGAAAAGTATCTAGTCTAGATTTGAAAATATCACTTGTCGTATTGACAGCATACTGGGGCAGACTGTTCCAGGCTTTAGTCACGCGAACGGTGAAATAAGTTATCCTGTTTTGTAGTGTTGACGTTTGGAACCACAAGTTGTTTGGTGTGGCTCCTGAGATTATTGGAACTATGTATGAATTTGAACCCGAGGTCTGTACATAGATCATGTTTTTTTAATACTTTGATGAGTTCCAGTAAATCTCCCCTGTACCTTCTGTCTTTAAGACTAACCAGATGGGTTTGATTCAGTTTTTCTGTGTAGTTTAATTTTGATAGTCTGGGAATTAATTTGGTGGTTAGTCTTTGGACCCTCTCAAGCAAATCTACATCTTTTTCTAGATAAGGACTCCAGAAAGAGGAGCTTATATCCAAATGAGGGCAGATGTGTAGTACCTGTATAATGGTACTATGCACTGCTCTGTGCCATTTGTTAAGGAGTGTTTGACACAATTTATCAGCCTGTTTGCTGTTAAATGCTATTTTATTACATTGGGGTGATGATGATAGTTTATTATTTATGATAATACCCAAGTCTCTTTCTTTGTCAACGGCCTTTAAAACATTGTTCAGCTTCTAGGTATTAGTGGGGCACTTCGCTGGTCATGTTACCTGGGGTTGACAAGATTCCATTTATTTGGACTGACTTGAGTTTGATTTTTCAACCAATTTGTAATCCACTATACAATTTTGCCATTGAGCCCAAGCTGGACTAGTGTGGTTATTAATTCAAAATATGGAACTTTACCACAGGTTTTGGCCACGTCCAGCATAATGACGTCACTGGGGTGGTGTTATCCATGCTCTCACTTACTTTATTATAAAAGGATGTGAGATTTGTTTTACAGGAGTAACCAGTGTTAAATCCATGTTGATTATGATCAGTGTGTTGTTTGTATTGAATTTCATTTTCTATTCTTTCTTTGATCAATCTTTCCATTAGTTTACAGCTCAGGTAAGTCAAGTTTATTGGTCTATAATTATTGCCCTGCCCGTTGTTACCCTTTTTGAAGATAGGTGTGACTATAGCCGTTTTCCAGTCATTTGGTACTTCCCCAGTTTCTATAGATTTGTTAAAAAGGATTGCCAGTGGTAAAGGAATAATGGCTGCTGTTTCTTTCAGTAATCTGGCAGAGATGGTATCTGGACCTGGTGATATTTGTTTTAGTTTATGTATTGCAGCCTCTATTTCGTCTCTAGTAAGGTATATACTACTACTCAGTGTGTTGGATACATTTGATGATGGGTTTTTTTTTTCGTTAAAAACTGAACAGAAAAAGTTGTTAAGCTCGGCTGTTAATAGGTCATCCTCAATGGTATATCCTTATTTGACAAGGGGGCCGATTTCGGGTTGTTTATTTTTGTATGAATTGACGTATGCAAAGAATAGTTTGTGGTTTCCCTTGGTATGGGCTATTTTGAATTTGAGTTTACTTTTTTCACCTTTTTACCATGTACTTAAGTTTTTTTTGTTATGTTTTATATTTAGTGAGGGCAGAGGAGGACTTTTGAATTTTGAGTTTTTTAAAGGCGCGTTCCTTTGTTTTTGTATTGATTTGATTAACCATGACAGTATGTTACCTTTGGAGTCCTACATCTTTTTTTCAGATATGTATTGTTTTTCTAATTCAAGTAATGAATTTTTGAGTATTTGCCAATTTTCTTCAACAGTATGATATTTACTGGCCTTTTAGTAAACATAGTTGGTGTTTCTGATTTGCATGCTACTGATTAGTACCATTTTAGAACTGTGTGTTGTAGTTTATATCCCTCTGAAGAACTTACACTGTCACATCACGTCTGTGCTCTGCTCTGGAGCTCTATGGCTCAAAAGGACATAAATTACAACATACAGTTTTAAAATTCTACTGACCACCAGATCGTCAGTCACAAACCTCCACTGGTTTTATGAAAAGGCCAGTAAAAACAGTTCTAGGATCGTGGATATGTTGATCTTACTTCGAGAAACCGCTCTTGCAGCAGGTTACACCATTAGGACTGAAGTCCCCCGGAAACTTTTTAGCTTCGCGGTATCCAGCGGGGACAGCCCATTCGCCAGGCATCATATAAAAGGGGCGGTCCCCTAGAATCCCCAGTTCTTTTCCTGCCGTCGACTCGACAGCATCGACCTCACGGTCCCACTTTAGTGAACGACACCTAGAACTTTCAAAGTTTTACCTCTAAATGTCGGCATCTCCCACTCCTTCCTCAGAAGGACGTCCCTCCAAGTGTACCTGCGGCAAACAGATCCCTTTCAAGGATCTACATTCATCCTGTCTGTGGTGCTTAGGCCCAGAACATGACACCAAGGCCTGCTCCTTTTGCCAGCAGTTAAATAGTCACACCCGGATCTGCCGCCAGAAGGCACTTCAGGGGTTCCTCTTTGAAGAAAAGTTGAAAAGCATGGACAAAGACCCTACCTCCAGAGGTGAGTCTACCTCTAAGTCCCATAAGCACCGGGACAAACATCGGGAGAAGGCCAGGTCCAGATCCCCTACCCGGGCCTCGGACTCGCGCACCAGCTCAGGCTCCACGTGCTCAGACCGCTGTCCCTCCAAGGCTCACTCTCAGCCCTCCAGTAAACGTAAGTCTTCAGGCAGCACTGCGGCTTCTGTGCATCCCATCAAGACTTCCAGGCCTTCGGCTTCCTCAACACCCTCCCGGGCTTCCTCGAAGTCTTCAGACCGTCACTGGTCCAAGTCCTCTTCAGAACTACCTCAAGCTTCCTCAGAGAGACACCAGGACTCCGAAGCCAGATCGGCCTCACAGCCTCCTAGGGGTCCGGATCCCCCTCCCAAGAAGACTAAGGACCTGACGTCCCTAAAACAGACGACGGACCCGAAGCTGGCTACCGACCCTTCATGGGTTAAACACCAGCCGGACCAGGACGCTGGCTAAGCACCCAACGCCAGTGAGACGCTCACAGGAGCCGAAGACTGCCTCCCCGTCACCGGTGGACACCGGTCACCGGGACTCTACAGAGGAGGACCTGACGTTGCCTGATGACCAGGCAGGTGAAAGTGAGGATGCCGGGCTTCCACAGGAGCCTTCGCCAATCCCGGTGACACCCTTGGACCCGACGCCCAATACCGGCGACAGACAACCGACGCCAGGTCCGTCGTCCAGTATGAATATTCAGGAGGTCAATGATCTCTTCACTTTTTGCTGGGACACAATAAAGAAGGACGTGATCCCAGTAAAACCTCCTCCTTCTACTTCCCCTCCTCCACCGCAGGGGCCAGCAGGAAGACCACCGACCCCCAAGCAACCTACTCCACCTCCTAGGGGAAGATCCAAAGAATGGAGAAGGCCCCCTTCAAGATCTCTCTCTCAGGGTCTCCCAGTCCTAAGCGACCCAGACGTCGACGGTCCACTCCGCAGGGGGATGATTCTACACCTGACACCTCAGATACCTCCAGGTCTCCTTCTCCAGTCAGCATCCCATCACCTGACCCACAATACCTGCAAGGTCACCTCCGGATGATCCCTCTTTTTCCGAAATCATGAGGCACATCCAGGAGAACATGGTATGGGATTCAGAAGATCTTGACCCCGAGAGACAGCGCCTAGCTTGTTACCTTCGGCAGAAAGACCCTAAGCCTGTGGTGGTGCCACCCTTGGTGGACACCTTCGCGGACGTTACCAAGGCTGCATGGAAGCATCCGCATTCCACCTCCGCGGTGCCGAAGAAAGCTGACCTCCTGTACAGGGCCCCTGCAGAGGACCCATACTTGGCACAACAACCCCTGGCTGATTCCCTGGTCATTACGGCCTCCCTTGATAGGTCTCAACGACCACAGCATCTGAGTACACAGCCACTGGACCAGGAATCCAAGCAGTTGGATGCCCTGGGGAGGCGCATGTATGCGGCTGCTACATGCTCCATCAGGTCACTGAACTATCTGACTCATATGGTTCAGTTTCAGAATGCCCTGTGGGAACATGGTCAGGACCTAGTTGACAAACTACTGGATGGCGATCAGAAGGCAGAGCTCTTGAACCTCCTCCACACAGTGTCAGATGTGAGGATCCAAGTGTTGAGAGCCGCATATGATTCTGCGGACTCGTCTGCCAGGGGCGCAGCTTTAGGCGTCTGTCTCCAGAGATGCTCCTGGCTCCGTGTCTCCGGATTTACCCCAGACGTACAGAGAAGTATCCTGGACGTCCCTTATAACGGAGAGGTCCTGTTTGATGAACCCTCTGAAAAGGTCATCACCAAGCTTCAGGATGCCAAGAAGGCAGTAAGGACTGTACAGGCCATGTACAGACCCAAATCTGGTTCCTTTCCTAGGAACCAGAACAGTTTTCGTGGCCGACAACAATGACAGCAGCCACGTTCCTGCCAGCAGCAAAGGGGCACCTTCTAGCGTAAGGCTCAACATAAGTCTTCCCCAGGCCGAGGTCAGCGGTATATCAAACCGGTCCAGCCTGCGGGGAGGGGGGGTAATGCCACCACAGCATGACTCCTTCCCGGCCCCTGCCCCTCCTCTGGATCAATGGGCAGAAAAGGTCGGGGGTCGCATCACTCGCCACTTTTCAGGGTGGCAATCGATTACCGCAGACCGGTGGGTCCTTCAGCTGATTGAGAGGTCACTTTATAGAATTCCTCAACCACCCACCGTCAAGACCTCCCTTGCTTTCCCGTTATTCGGGTCAGCACGCACTGCTCATACAGCAGGAGGTGCTCGCACTTCTGGGAAAGGAAGCTATAGAGCACATACCGAGGAACCAGAGAGGTGCAGGTTACTATTCCCACTTCTTTCTGGTTCCCAAAAAGACAGGGGACCTTCATCCGATACTGGATCTCAGTGATCTCAATGCTTCGTCCTTTACAAACGCTTCCGCATGGTGACCCTTCCCGGTTTGATACCCATGCTCAAGCAGAAGCGCCTTCCTAGCATCCTTGGACATGCGGGATGCTTACTACTTATTCCCATTGATCGAGGGCCCAGGAAGTTCTTGAGCTTCGAATTTCTAGGTGGCCATCATCAGTTCTGAGCCCTCCCTTTCGGACTGTCATCGGCACCTCTGGTGTTTATGAAGTGCATGGCAGTCATAGCGGCGGCTCTAAGGAGACAAGGCCACTACGTGTTCCCCTACCTGGATGACTGGCTCCTCATGGCACCCTCTCGGGAGGCTCTGATGTCTACAATTCACTGTACTCGGTCCCTGTTCGGGACATTGGACATCATTATCAATCCGGAGAAGTCACACCTAGTTCCGTCACAGAATCTACAGTTCATAGGCGCAGTTCTGGACACCGTCCAGGGGAGAGCTTTTCTGCCCCAGGACCGAGTGGAACACATCAGATCCTCATCAGGGACATCCTGGCGAGGGTGGTCCAGCCAGACTGGTCCTTTGCCTGCTCAGACTACATGGCTGCGGCCATTGCAACGATCCCGATAGCCGATCTCCACATCACGAGTGACCCAGTGGATGTTACGGGTTCAGTGGGATCAGAAGCAAGACCATTTGCAGCTTCCAATTCGGATCACGAATGCCGTAATCCAGGATTGGCAATGGTGGCTAGATTCAAAGAACCTGTCGGCGGGGGTCCCCTACATTGTGCCATCTCTGATTGTGACGCTCTCCATGGACGCCTCAGGGTTCGGTTGGGGAGCATACCTCGACTGGGTCAGGTCTCAAGGCTCGTGGACACCCCAGGAAGCTCATCTCCATATAAATATTTTGGAAATGAGAGCAGTTCTTTATGCCCTGCAGGCCTTCCAGTCGGAGATCCCACCGGGTAGTCTTCTGTTACAAACAGACAATACCGCGATGATGTATTACCTTAACAAACAAGGAGGCACCCATTCCTACCCGCTTTGCAGGGAGGCCATGAGGGTGTCAGATTGGGTTCTACAACACGGCGCAAATCTCATTGCTGTTCATGTCCCAGGAGTGGACAACGTCATCACAGACATCCTAGAGCCGCTCTCAGGCCAGAGTTCATAGTGGAACTACTCAGGAGTAGCAGAGGATCTGTTTCACAGATGGGGCACACCAGGTTAGGCGTTTGCGTCCCCATCCAATGCAAAACTGCCCAATTTCTGTCCCTGCAGTCAGGGCCTAGTGTTTTCTGGCGAGACGCATTGTCCCTCTCCTAGACGGGCAGATTCCTCTATGCATTTCCTCCCTTCCCTTTGATCTAGAGGGTCCTTTTGAAACTCTACAGAGAGCAGGCGACGCTGATATTTATTGCACCTTTTTAACCCAGACAGATTTGGTTCCCTCTGCTACACCAACTGTCCTAGGAACCTCCGGTGCCTCTGCCAATCAGCTCTTACTTGTTGTCCCAGGAGGCAGGTTCTTTGGTCCATCCGGACCTTCGCTCTCTGAACCTGCACGCCTGGCTCCTAGAGACATAGCTATTATTTGGTACGGGGTCTCGCAAGAGGTGGCAGATGTTCTAGCGGCTGCTAGAAAACCGGCCACTCATGACACATATGCCATGAAATGGCGCAGATTTTGCCTCTGGGCTCAAGCACGAGGACTTTCCCTGATGGATTGTCCGGAAAGGTCGGTCCTGGACTACCTCCTTTCTCTCTTCCAGGCAGGCTTGGCCTACTCCTCTATTAAAGTACACCTTGGTGCCATCTCAGCCTTTCATACACCTATAGGCCAACGTCCCATAACTCAGTTGGACACAGCACGAGCCTTCCTGAGAGGTGTTCTCCACCTTAGACCTCTGATTAAGGATCCTATTCCTCCATGGGATTTACCCTTTGTCCTGGAGCAGCTCGCGTTGCCACCTTTTGAACCAGCTGCGGATTGCGAGCTGCGTCTCCTAACATGGAAGATGTTATTTTTAGTTGCCGTTACTTCGGCCAGAAGGATTTCTGAACTTCATGCACTGATGTGCAAAGAACCTTGTTTGGTTTTTCACCAGGACGGTGTCCCTAAGGACAAAACCAAAGTTTCTGCCTAAAGTGGTCTCAGCTCTCGCCCTCAATCAGGACATCGACTTACCAGTGTATTTTCCTAAATACTCTAATAGAGGAGAGGCCCTGTTGTGCACTCTGTGCATAGGTGTCTAAGATACTACCTGACCAGAACCAGGCACCACCGTAAATCTGATCAGCTTTCGTCTCCTTACGCCCATAAGATGATGGGAGCTCCGTTTTCTAAACAATCGCTGTCAGGTGGCTCATCCATTGTATCATGTTCTGTTACCAGAAGCGTACAAACCTTTACAGGTGCGGTTAAGGGCCATTCCACAAGGGGGGTGGCTACCTCCTTTGCGGCCATGAAGAACGTGTCCACTTCAGCCATCTGCGCAGCAGCTACTTGGAGCACCGTGCATACTTTTATCAGGCATTATAGCCAGGATGTTGCATCATGGCAAAGAGCTGGTTTTGGTCTAGCAGTCCTTCAGGGACTCCTGTCCTAGGCTTCGGTCCAACTCGCGATCTCTATCTAGCCTCCTGCCAACTGCGAGGGATTTCCAGTATTGCTTGGGAATCAGTCCTAATGGTGTAACCTGCTGCAAGAGCTGTTTCTCGAAGTAAGATAGTACAGTTACGTAAGAACTTAACCATAACAGTAGATCTTCGAGAACAGCTCTTGCAGCAGGTAGTCTCCCTCCCACCATCCCCTCTGGAGGTAGAGTTGTTCCGATATCTCTTTTCTAGGATTAGGTGTTTCTAACACTGCTCTGAATACCTTTTGATGGTGGATCCTCGGTCTCCACTTCTGATGTCATCTAGAGGCTGGGAGTGTGCTGCGAGAGAACTGGGTATTCTGGGGCACCTCCCCCTTTTATATGAAGCCTGACGTCGGGAGGTGGGGCCGACGTCGGGGGCAGTCCCTGCTGGATACTGCTAGCTAGAAAATTTCCGTGAGGTCCTGGTGCCTGCCAACTTCAGTCCTACTGGTGTAATCTGCTGCAAGAGCTGTTCTTGAAGATCTACTGTTACAGTAAGTTGTTACGTAACTGTACTTTCTGTCCACACTGTATGGCATGTCCTTTCCCTTTAAGATTCTTGCCGGAAGGTCTAAAAGCCGGCTCCTTCCACCCACCCAGGTGGTGTATGTCTTGGCTCCGCCCTTTGACGCTAGATCGTCCTTTCTGCTGGAAGATTCAGGTTCCCTCTTTATCGCTCACGTGTTACTGTAGACCTTGGCGCTTAAATCTACAGATTTACCCAAACTTCAGCTCGTTAGAGTGTCCTCTAATCGCTTTGAGATCTCGACCACGATGGAGCACAAGTCCTCACCCGGTTTCTGCCACTACCCTTGCGGTCAAAAGATGTCTCACACTGACCCGCATGCCTCGTACGTTTATTGCCTGGGTGTCGGCCATGACACCCAGGCGTGCGAAATGTCGCATTTTTTATCCAAATGTTTTGGACAATTGTCTCACACGACTGTAACTGGGCAGACCAGAAAAACAGAGTCTGCCAGTCAAATCCAAGGAAGCCTGTTGGGCGGCTTCTGCGGCTGTGGGATTCGTCGAGCAGCTTGAACAGATGAAGACCTTCAAAGAGGAGGAGGCTCAGGCTGCGGATCGGTCATCTTCCATGTCCATCTTTGTCCTGCTCAATTTGGGCTCCACTTTCTCAGGCTCCTTTCGGGAGTTGAGCCACCAAGGGAGAGGGTCCCTCGAGCACTCGCGTCTCTCAGTCCCAAAAAAAGGACAAGGAGCCTAAGGAAACGTCTCGACGACGACGCTCCTGGAACC
This sequence comes from Neoceratodus forsteri, assembly GCA_016271365.2. NCBI lineage: Eukaryota > Metazoa > Chordata > Ceratodontiformes > Ceratodontidae > Neoceratodus > Neoceratodus forsteri. Next base: position 143,351,837 of record JADMNL010000031.1, on the reverse strand, counting down.
GTGAGAGATCTCTGTCCCAGGAATTTGCTGTCCTGACTTTGGTTTAGGTTGTGACCTCGGCCGCTGGTTTCACGGTACCCCCGTCAAGCCAGCTGGCTCAGACACAGGACGGCAATCCGGTTGAGATTATTCTTCACTCTTATTGACCCATCGTTGCTTGATGAGGCCGACAACTCCTTACTCAGGACCCCAGTCCTGCCTGCCACCAAGGAGAAGACCCAGCTCGCTGGGAATTCCCTTGTGGTCCCGGTCCCTGATCAGAAAGAACCACAGTTCTGCCCAACTCCTTTTGAACGACCCCAACGGTCCAAGTCGAGGGCACAGACCCCTTCGACCGACAGGCTGAAGAAGGTGCATAAGCGCTTTAAGAAGCGGCGCCGCCGCCTCTCTTCCTTGTCCTCCTTGGATAAGGAGAGGCTTTGGCGGAAACTCCGATGCTACAAGGATTTAATGTGGCAACAGCTAATTATGTCCGGCCAGAAGTCAGCCCCAGCTTCTACCTCCGCCATTACTTGGCTGTCACCTCCTAGGCCAACGCCTACTCCTCAGGTGCTGGTCCGCACCGTTTCTCCACCCACGGAGTCGTTCAAGACCATCCCGGCATGGCCAGAACCGGTCTTGCCACTGATTGTGGTGGCGCCGCTACCGAAGCAGCCTCCTTCAGGAGCTCCTTCTAAGGAGTTTCGGCCTGTTCCGGGCCTACCACGTAGGCTGTCTGTCACCCTCACGAATGATAGTCCTAGGTGGGTTCGGCTGACTCTGGTGGCCAGCCGATTTATTTGGACTCTTCAGAGTCTGAGGACTCTGGCCTACATTCTCGCCCTTTGGACGAGGAATCTGTTGGTAGTCTTTCTACAGAGGAAGGCCCTTCTTCCTTCATGGGCATCTTCCGCCTCATCTCCGAATCCATGGTGGTGCCTTTAGAGCACGTTCAGAAACGGGCCGAATACCCCCTTACTGATATCCTCAAACGAGGGGATTCACTGGTACCCATTGGGTCCCTTTCAGGATTCACAGAACATCCCTCGGCCAAGGGACTAGTGACTGGGTCTGTGTTCAGGCACTCGGTTAATACGGGAGACACCAGTAGACCTCCGGACAAAGAATCCAAAAATTTGGACCACACAGGCCAGAAAGTCTTTGCCGCCTCTTCGCTGGTCCTCCATCTGGCAAGCTTGCCCGTTGTTATGACGCATTTTTCTCATGCCCTACTGAATTCTCTCGACAAGGTTATACCTCACTTCCCCGCAGACCTCCAGACCACGGTCAAGCAGGTCCGTGTTGCGAAACAGTAGCTCCAGACGGCTGTGAACATCGAAGATTCCTGTGCCCGCTCGGTGGCGGCTGCGTTTGACGTGCGCCGCAGGGCTTGGTTGCGGGTTTTCAACTTCACGGCAGACACCCAGCACAAGCTAACAGACGTCCCTTTCCTGGCTACCGACCTGTTCGGCCCAGGTGTGGATGGTCACTTCCAGTGCATCGAACAGTCCAGTGCCACCTTGGACTCTGTCACTTCTGCTCAGAAGGAATCCCAGGGTTCCAAAAAGCAGAAGAAGCAGCCTTTTCGGCATCTTGCTCCCATGGTCAAGCAGCCCCATTTCCAAACGGGGCAGCATCAGCAGCAGGCTCAACTTTGGCATCCTCAGCCCAAGTCCGGGCCCCCAGCAGCCTGTAAACCTGGAGGACGAGGTTTAGGTGGTCCCCAAACCGGACCCTCCTCCTCCAAGCCTGCCCAGTGACAGGATGGGGGTGGCCACCCCATACCCATCACACCAGCTCTGGGCCCTTCCGTGGGGGTCTGGCTCTGCCACTTCCTTTCTGCCTGGTCCTCTGTTACAGTGGACAGGTGGGTTTTAGAAGTGGTAGGCCAGGGGCCATCTCTGGAATTCGATCAGTACCCACCAAGCTGAGTCCGTGCCCAACGGGAGGAAATGGTGCCTGTACACATTCAGTCAGCTCTCCAAGACTATATGCCTAACTCCTCTGCAAGGAGGTGGTAACCAGAGTCGCGGACCCCCCGTCAACCCAGGGTTCATTTCCAGGTACTTCCTGGTCCCAAAATGGACGGGGGGCTGTCGCCCCATTCTAGATCTGCATGACCTGAACCAATTTCTCAGGTCCCGCACATTCAGGATGGTATCTCTGTCTCAGATCATACCATCTCTCGGGCAGAACATGTGGTTCTGCTCTCTGGATCTTCAGGATGCATTCTTTCACATCCCAATCCATCCGTCTCACCAGAGGTTCCTTCATTTCCGAGTGGAGGAAGCCCTCTTCGCATTCTGAGCCGTGCCATTTGGCCTGTCACCGATCCCCCAGCGTCTTCACCAAATGCGCTGCAGTGGTAGCAGCCCATCTTCAGCGTCAAGGGGTCAGAGTGTACCCTTATCTTGATGACTGGCTCATAGCAGGTTCCTCCAGACAGGAGGTGGAGAGGTCCAAGGATCCGGCCCTCCAGACCTGCATTGATCTTGACGATCTGGTCAACGAGACCAGGTCAGAACTCGTACCTTCGCAGGTGATCTTCCTCATCGGGGCAAAGCTCGACTGTTGCCAAACCAGAGCCAGGCTTTTTTTTTTTTAGTCGTTTAACCAGGAGTAGCACACTAAGCTGAAAGCTTTTCTACAGGAGCGACCTGGAAGCACAGGGAAGTTATGACTTGCTTAGGGTCACACAGTATGCAAGTAGAAGCTGTGGGATTCAGACCCAGGTCTAACATACTAACATACTAAAATGCCAGCAGAATAGGCCTAATGGTCTTTCGTGTCTGCTCTTTTGGTCAGCCCCCACCTTGGGTGCTGACCTTGCTGTCCCCCTCGCCTTCTCTGGCTTCTCCCTTCCCAGTTCTGGATATTCTTGCTGCATTGGATTTTGCTTCCAGAACCCTTCCTGTACCTGTCCACCCCTCTTGAACCCTCCACTGTCTCTGCCTCCACCAGCCCCTAGGCAGTGCATTCCATGGCTCCACCACCCTCTCAGTGAAGTAGCACCTCCTCCTTTCTCCCTGAATCTTCCCCCTCCAGCTTCCACCCATGCCCTCTAGTGGCCCCTTCCTCCTTCCTTGAAGCACCCTGACTGTTCCTCCCCTATTTACCCTCTTCATGTACCTAAGACCTCTATCATGTCCCCGGTCCCTTCTCTCTTCCAGTGTGTACATATTTAGCTCTTGAGCATCTCCTCATAGGTCCTGTCCCCAAGCCCCAAATCATTTTGGTTGCCCTCCTCTGGACCCTCTTCAGGAGGTTAATGTCCCTCTTTAAGTGTGGCCTCCAAAACTGAGCGCAGTACTCAAGGTGCGGCCTCACCAAGCAGTTATACAGAGGGAGTATCAGGTCTGGTCTGCTGGATGTCACCAGATTTGCAGCTCAGAGCTTTAAACCACTGCACTATACTGCCTCCGATGGACAGGGTGGAGGTTCTCTCCTCCTTTGCCTAGTCATTTCTGGTTGGGCACTTGAGCCATGCCCGGGACTTCCTGCGACTTCTGGGGTACATGGCGGCCTGCCCCGCCGTGGTCAGATGAGCCCGGTGGCATATGCGCCCCCTTCAATGGAAGCTGGCCAGCCACTGGACTCAGCGCCATGGTCATTTCAATGCAGAAAATGTGGGATGCTTTCCAATGGTGGATCGTCCTAAAACATTGGCAGGAAGGGATCCCGTTTATCCGTCCCGAGCCGACGGTCGTCCTCATGACCGATGCCCCTCTCACGGGCTGGAGTGCTCACATGGGGAATCACAGAGTCCGCAGGCTCTGGACCCCCGAGGAATCCTGATGTTGTACAGAGCAATCAGACTGGCACTGTCAGCATTCACTTTGCTCCTTCGGGGTCAAGTGGTGCAAGTCCAGACGGACAATACCACAACCATGTACTATTTCAACAAGCAGGGTGGTACGCACACCTGGCCTCTGTGCAGGGAAGTGCTCCGCATCTGGATTTGTGTGCCGACTAGAGGCAGCTCTCCTAGCCATCCATGTGGCAGGAGCCTTGAACCAACTGGCAGACGCTGTCAGCCATGTGGGCGAGAAGTCCCACAAGTGATCTCTCCATCCAGAGGTAGTACACAACCTGTTCTCCCACTGGGGCAAACCTCAGGTGGATCTGTTCGCCTTCAGAGAGAACACGAAGCTGAGGCTGTTTCATGCCCGCCCCCCTCAGCAGGGCTTGCTGCAGGGGTATGCCGTCTCGGGGCCATGGACCCCAGGCCTCTTCTGTGCCTTCCCTCGGTTCACAAGGTGCTCCTCTAGGTCAGGAGGGGACAAGGCAAGGATGATCCTGGCAGCTCCAAACTGGCCCCGCCAGTTCTGGTATCCAGATCTCCTCAGCCTCAGCTCCAGGCCCCCCCCCCGAGGCATCTTCCAGTATGCCCAGACCTGATATCAGTCAGTCAGGTGAAGTTATTCCATCCAGACCTTCAGTCCCTGCACCTCACAGCCTGGTTCCTGAGCGGCTAGAGTTCCAGGCTTTGGGTCTCTCTGAGGATGTACTCACAGTCGTGGAAGCATCCAGAAAGGAGTTGACCAGGAGGTGCTATGCCTTCAAATGGAAAAGGTTTTCCGTTTGGTGTCAGGGCAAGGGTTTGGACCCTTTGTCCTGTCCAGTGGCTAGTATCCTCGATTACCTTTGGTCTCTGGCCAAAGGGGGTCTTCAGTCCACGACCCTTAAGGTGCACCTGGCAGCCATCTCTGCTTATCGGGCACAGGCCGGTGAGCAGACGGTGGCACAGGAGAAGGTGGTCTGGTGCTTCTTTAAAGGCCTCTACCACATTTCCCCTCCAGTGCGTGAACCACCACCACCGTGGGATCTACTACTGGTAGTGGCAAAGCTCATGGGCGAGGCATTCGAACCGATGCACAGGTGTGAGATGTCACATCTGTAGTGGAAGACCGCCTTCTTGGTGGCAGTCATGTCAGCCAGAAGGACTGGGGAGTTACAGACGCTCTCTGTTGAGTCTCCTTACCTGGTCTTCCACAGGGACAAGGTTGTCCTGCACCCCCACCCGAAATTCCTTCTGGAGGTGGTGTCGGAGTTTCACCTTAACCAGGTGTTGACTCTGCCAGTGTACTACCCCAGATACCTCAGAGGCTGAGTGCAGGCTCCATACCTTGGACCTGAGATGAGCGCTCTCTTATTGTAAGGAGCAAATGGCATAAGTTCAGGGAGAGGTTCACCAGCTGTTTGTCACCTACGCTGAAGCTGCACCTGGCAGACCTGCTGCCAAGTGGACGATTTGCAGATGGATTACATCATGCATTGATCTCTGCTATAGGTTCGCGGGCAAGGAGCCTCCCATAGGGATAAGAGCTCACTCTACCCGCCATACTGCTGTGTCAGTGGCTGCTTCCAGGGACGTCCCTATCCAGGAAATCTGCAGAGCTGCTACCTGGATGTCAGCAAATGCCTTCATCACCCATTACCACATCAACCTAGAGTCACGCCAGGATGCTAATTTTGGGGCCTCAGTTCTCCAATCTCTGTTCCCCAAATAAGTATTGGGAGGGGGTGTGTCTTGCCTCCCTCCTCCCGGAGAACTGCTAGAAGTCTGCCAAACAGTGTGGATAGAACAACATATCCACGATCCTAGAACAACAGGTTACTCACCTGTAACAGTAGTTCTGGGAGTGGTATATGTTGTTCACCTAACCTTCAGCTCGACGCACACCTAAGCTTTCCAGCGGGCAAGATCTAGCCAGGGGGCGGAGCCAAGGCTTATAACACCTGGGTGGGTGGGAGGAGCCAGCTTTTAGACCTTCCGGCAAGAATCTTAAAGGGAAAGGACATGCCAAACTGTGTGGATGAGCAACATATACCACTTCTAGAACTACTGTTACAGGTGAGTAACCTGTTCTTACTGCAGGAAATAGTACAGGTTTAACGCAGGTGTCATTTAACAAAAAAAAATACCTGTTTTATATTTAAAAAGAAAAAAGTTGGCTTTTTTTTATTTAAATTGTTTTTCAGTTTACCCATTTTATGAGTGCAATAAGACTTTCCGGTGTGTGGTTTAGGCAATATAACCACCCATCCAGGGACTGTAAGGCATTCTATCTGTGGCTTTTGGCCTCACTGTGCCCCTGGGCAAGGGGGTTCTCGACCTAACCCATACTCTGACATATCTTATTGCTTGCTTGACTCCCTTCGCTCTAGTCTTATTCCGGATCTCTTTGGAATCTTGTGGTGAAACTCTTGAGCCGTTATAATTGAGCTTCTTCATCTCTGCGCTGACACTTAACAATTGTCAACCATTTATTTTGCAGGGGGCCCCTTGGCCTTCGTTAACCCTGGTTTATCAGTGCACAAGTCATCATCAGCGGTGGATCGCCAGCGTGAGTACCTGCTGGACATGATTCCTCCACGATCCATTACCCAGTCTGCTACAACATGGAAATAAAAAATGGAAGAAAAAGCAAGAAAAACAAAATGCTAGCAGAAGACTCTGTACTTTAATCCCAGTTTCTGCCATCATTTACACCACAGTACTGTGAGATCTACTATTACCCGGCAGCCAGATGTGTCCTCAACTCCAGAGAAGTGGATTCTACCCTCTGGGCGAGCATACTGTTGAAAATCCACTGTTAGGGGCAGTGCGGATTGTGGAGTGGGCTGTTTGGGAATAGAGTTTGCATTCTGTGTATTTTTGTCTCTAGTTTTGACGTCCTTACCAGCACAAAGAGACTAAAAGGACTCTGCCTTTTCTATTTATTTCTTTAGGAAGGCTCTAGGCAGTGTGCAAAGGCTGCCTCACTAATGGTGGTGCCTGCCCTTATGGTGGAGACAGTGAAAGTCGACTTCAACATAAGAGCAGTATAATTAGAATAAAAGGTTACGAAATATGTTTATGGCTAGGAAATGTTTTGAAAAAAAAAATCTTGCTATTTTTTAAATTTGAATCCTATTCTATCATTCTGGTAATGTAGCTAAGCTGTAAATTCAGTCAAATTCACATTGACTGATTGGCTGCCATTTCTGGCGGCCTGTTTAAAGCAAAGTGCAGTGAAGAGGAGAGGATCATTAAATTCCTTTTTAAACAGTTTGTCCCCCATGTTCATGCTGATTGCATCAGTGCCTGGCACCAGCCAACAGGTTTTAATAACTTAAAAGGCAAAAAACTTTTTTCTATTTTCTTCATAAAAAAGAATATTTCCATGACCTGGAAGTGGCCATGTGCGCGCGTGCCCTTCCGTTGACAGATGTTGATTTCCTCTCTTGGTTGCTTCCACAGCTTCATGTGGGAGTGGGCAAGAGGGGAAAAAGCAGATGTCACCAGGCGAAAGAGCAGCAGGGGCAGGATCTACAGAGCACGTCCATCATCGGGACAGAAGAAACAAGTTATTAAATGCCTGCTGATTTCACTAAAATGTGAAGGGGGGTGATAGCGGTTCCGACCTCTTCTGAAATGGTAAGGACTTCACTGTGTTGCATTGTTGCTTTAAGGCCAATACAGATGCACTGAATGCAAAGCACCGGCAGCGAAAGATATATATAATTTAATTCAGAACTGTTGGGTGACCTTTGCAGTTTGCAGGGTTTGATAAAGGAGCCAGTGATGTGACCCTGAGCTTGTAAAGTACAATTAAATAATCCAGTGTAGGCCCAGTTCCCTTTGTAAGTTATTCAGCAATGTTGCAATTTAAAAACTAAGAAAAAGAAAAAAAAAAAAAAGTCTGCTACTCTAGCAATTTCCCCAGGAAGACATCAAGGTTAAGTAGACAGGACTGCTTCATTTAAGCAGTCTCCTATGGAAGTCTGTGGAGAAGCAGAGTCTCGATAGCCTCAGGACTCAAGTGATGTGGTGACTGTACAAGCACACAGTGGGTATGTCGGAGGCAGTGCAAGCTGCTGTCTACCTTTCTCACCTGAAATCCAAGCTTCCAGGGATACAGTGCACGCTTTTCTACTTCAAGTGCGTCCCTTTAGACATTCTCAACTTGCAGTGATATCTTTTTCTTGTACCACACATTTTATTTTAGATTGTGTCTGTTTGTCTTTGGGTTGTGTGTTTTTTTTTTTTTAATTTTTTTTTTTAAGCAGTGGGAGTTCCTCAACCTTCTTTTCTACATATTTGTACTGGGCCAGTAGTGATATGGGGTCGTTCTCACCAAAAGCTTGGGGGGTTACAGGCGAGTTCCCACTTTACTATAGAACTGTTCTCCAAATGGTCACGGATCACTGCTTAATTTAAAACCGTTAATGTGTACAGAGCATCCTTTTAAGTTTGAACTTCCAAGTTAAAAATAAAAGCTAATTTTAACCCCTCTTTTTTTCCTATTTGTGTGAATAATATAAATGTTTAGGTAACTTTTTGATATATACATTATTAGTGTAGAATTTGTTTTTGAAGAATGTTCCTTTTTTTTGTTGCTGTATAAAATCTAGAATTTTGACTTGACTTTTATCTGTCCCCCCCTTCCCCTCAAGTGTATGATATGTTAGCTGGGATGAAAAGTTCTTGATTCCCAGAGAAATATATTTTGGGGAAAGGGGGGCCATTTTGAAAATAAAAATTTGAGTGCGTTTTTGCACTGCAAGCTAGAGTATGCAAGTATTTAACTTCCTTGCGCCTGTGCCTGGCTGAACCAGTCTTACACCCTCAATGATGTATATCGAGCCATTTCTGTTTCAAGATATGGGCCAGAATGTGTTTCTGATCAGAACCTCCTTGACTGGAGCCAGCTTTTCTGTGAAATTCTAGATAGGTTTCTAGTTTAAAAAAAAATTATCCTTAACCTTGTTTCACTCAGAGGCACAGCGATCCTACAGCTTAATAAGTGATGCCTTGATGGAAAAAATAAACAAATTGCCTTTGATTTCAGTGTGGCCAGTGCTCCAGATAAGGTGAGTACTGGGCTATTTTACTGACCAGTTTTTAGGAAATACTGTTAAAAATGTTTTTTTGATGAGTACCAATACTCACCCCAACCCTTGGAAATGTTCCATAAATACTTCAAAAAAGAGCGGTCTCTTCATGTTTAAAGCGCTTTTACTCACCTAATGTCAAAAGTGTTGAGTACATTACTCTTAAATGCCATGGTTATCTGGAGTACCGAGTGTGGCTAGAAGACTTCAAACAGTTCATCACTCAATAAAAAATGCATTTCTTTGTGGGGGGAAAAGCCTTGATTGGGGAACAGGGAATTCTAATCAAATGTGGTTGATCTTCGAGGATATCTCTTGAAGTATGTTACACCTTAGGAACTACAGCCGTCAGACACCAGAACCACATGGAAACTTTTTTGCTAGCAGTCTGTTTGGGGTCACCCATGGCATCGTAACCACGTCGGCATCCCTCTATATGGCCCCATGCCCTCCTCAGTTCTTTTCCCTGTTGTTGACCATCGCACGTCGAACTCCACGGAGCACCATCATTTCAGTTGACCTCCATTTTTCCCGAAATTCCCGCTTTTTATTTCTCACCCTGGTTCTTGATCACTTTATTCCCTAAAGTGATTTTCTCTTTTCCTCATTGTTTATCGGCAGATCGGATAATCTTTTCCATTGCTGCAGCTGCAGACAGATCATCAGGGATAAGGATTTCCATGAGAACTGTGTCCGTTGCCTCAGTGCCGACCATGACATCCAGGCCTGCAAGATCTGCCGTGGCTTCAGTCAAGCTGCATGGCATCATCATCTGAAAGAGCTGAAAACTTTCCTCATGCAACAGAAGGTTGCCACCTTGGAGAAGGAACTTCAGGCTAGGAGCTCCTCTGCTTTCCAGGGCCCGTCCTCAGGCTGTCATTCTGCTAAGGCCTGGGACAAGTCATCAGGGAAACATTGCCACTGGGAGAAAGACCAGTCCTCCCAGGAGCGTTCTCAGTCTCTGCTCCCAGTGCTGATCGTTTCAGGGTTCCTGACAAGCCTGGTGGTGACCCACGCTGCCACACACACCCTCTCATCTACAGGGTTGGCCTTGGCAGCCCTCTCTGCCGAAGCTTCTCAGCCCGATGCTAGTTCCTCGTCGGTGGGCCCTTCCCTTCTGCTACCAGCAATTCCCACTGCCTCCCTCATCCTATCTTCTACAGAATTGCATAGTGCAATATCAGTTCATGGTCGCCTGTCCCTGCAAACCCCCCCTTCCTCCCACCTGGGGGGCGACAGTCGGAGAGTGATACCAATCTGCTGGTTGACAGCGACGATCATGTGGCGTCAAGCATCAGGCCTCTTTAGTCAATGCCTCTGACCATCCCAGTGACATTGGGGACGCAGGTCCCGCAATCTGCCCCCATCTCGTCGCTGCTTCACCCATCCCTCCTATCTCAATACCCGCCCCGTCATTGTCACAGGGCATTCTGCCGTCTCAGGTGAGGATTGACATCCAGGCTCTGTTCTCTGTTCTGGACCTTGTGCAGAAGGTTGTCCCACCTCAGGCCCCATCGCCTGCGGGACGTTCTCAGACTGCTTTGGTGCCGTCACATCAGACATCATCGACACCTGCCACTTCTTGCTCGTTGATGTCCTCGGTGCCCTCCTCTGAGCCAGGGGGCGATGACGATTATCGCCCTGACTTCCTATTCCCGGATGAGAAAGATGAGGATGCCAGTCCAGGGCCAGAACTCCCTCTAGTCACCTCCACAGTCTCTTTGACTGGGAAGGACTCCTCCAAATACACCCCACGTTCTACCCGGATGACTCCTCTTTCATTACTGTGATGCGGGAACTGCGGGCCAGCACTGGGGTTCGATTCCGCTGAGCAGGACGTTACCAGGCAGAACCTGGCTCATTACCTAGACCTGCCAGATTCCCCTCCTCTTATTATCCCTCTTTTGATTGATACATATGAGGATGCCACTGTGGCCACTTGGTACAGGCCTAACCTGACCTCCCCCATGCCCAGGAAGGCAGACAAGTTGTACCAGGCCCCCTCAAGGAAGCCCTTTTTCACAGGCCCCCCCTCAGGCGTATTCCATGGTTATCGATGCTGCCCATGATCGGTCCAAGAGACCCCCAACACCTCAGCTGTCTCCTTTTGGACAAGGCGTCCAGGAAGCTGGACCTTATGGGCAAGAGGGTATTTGCCTCTTCTACTCTGTTTATAAGGGTCCTAAATTTATGTGGGCCACGTGCTCAGGTACCAGAATGACCTTGAGAAATGGTCATGTCTGCTGCCTGGTCCCTTCCCGAAGGTCCCCAGAAGCAGAAGATGCTCAAGGCGCTCCCACCTGGGGCTGATGGCATCATCTGATGAGAGCCACCTGTGATGCCTTAAATGCCTCAGCCAGGGCCTCCGCAGTGGACATTTGCCTGAGGAGGTACCCCTGGCTCAGAGTGTCAGGCTTCACTGATGCTCAACAGTCCATCCTGAATGCTCCTTTCAGGGGCTGCAAGCTCTTTGGGGGAGATGTGCAGGACATTCTCAATGACCTGCAAGCCTTGGGGAGAACGTGCATTCTGTTCACTCCCTCTACTGCACTCACCAGAAGGTGTCCTTTCGACGTGCCACTAGTCGGCCTAGGTGTGGAGCCAAGAAGTCCAAAAAGAGCAAAGCTGCCTCGGCCTTGCCTATCCCTTCTTCCACCACTGGAAAGTCCTCAGGAGGTGGAGGAGCGGGCCTGGCTGCAGGCTTAGCCTCATCCTGACTCCTTGCCCGACCCCCCCCCCTTCCATCTGGTTTCTCAGGATGTGGTGGTAGGGGGTCACTTCCCCCTCCTTCTGGACAGGTGGTGGGAGATCATAGCAGATGCCTGGGTGCTGCAGCACATAGAACAAGTACACAACTTAGAGTTTGTAGAGATGCCCCAAGGCCTTTGACTTAACCCTCCAGGCCATGTACCCATGTTGCTGAAGGAGGTCCACATGCTGCTGCAAAAAAAGGACCATAGAACCAGTCCCTGAGAGTCAGTGGAACTTGGGCTTCTATTCCCAGTTCTTCCTCGTCCCCAAATCCGTCGGGGACTTTAGGGCCCATCCTGGACTTGCAAAACCTGAACTACTACATCCAGTACAACAGGTTCAGGATGATCACCCTCCCAGGCCTGTTGCCTTTGCTCTGGAAGGGAGACTGGATTTGTTCCCTGTATATGCAGGACGCATGCCTGCATATCAAGATCTGCCTTCCCCACAGGAAGTACCTCAGGTTCTTATTTTAGAGGGAGTGCTACCAGTTCATGGTGTTTCCCTCGACACCATGGGTTTTCACCAAGTGCCTTGTGGTAGTGGCAGCAGCCCTCAGGAGGGAAGGTCTTTGTCTTCCCCTATCTGGACAACTGGTTACTCAGAGCTCAGTCTCAGGAGCAACTGTCTTCGACCCTGGCATGTACCCTGCGATTGTTTAACAATTTGGGGATCATTGTCATCCTCTCCAATTCCGTGTTGTCTCTTGACCAGTGTCTCTAGTACATAGGGGCTATACTGGACATGGCTCAGGGCTTCGCCTTCCTAAACCCAGACAGTGCAGAACATCTGATAGTGCAGTCCCAGGAAATCTACAACAGCCGCTGTGTCACAGCCAAGACATACCTCCAGCTGTTGGGGCCTGATGGTAGTGGTCATTGCCACGGTTCCTCTAATGTAACTGCATATGGGCATCCCTCAGTGGACAATGGGGGTGCAGTGGGATCAGAGAACTGATGATTTGGAGCAGAAGGTTCTGGTCTCGTCACCTGTAAAGAAGGTTCTCCTGTGGTGGATGGAACCCAGCCATTTACCAGAGGGGGTTCCTTTTCTCATTCCTTCCCTCATCAGATCCTTACAACGGATTCCTCGAGGACGGGCTGGGGTGCACATCTGGGTCCTTCCCAAACTCAGGAGGCATGGTCTTCACTTGAGGCCTCGCTCCATATCAGTGTCCTCAAGATGAGAGCAGCACTGTATGGCCTGCAGGCCTTTCAGTGCCACCTATCCATGGGCCATCTGCTAGTGCAGACAGTTAGTATCAGTGTGGTGTACTACATCAGCAAGCAAGGGGGAAATTCACTCTTATCCCCATGCAATGAGGGTTCGATACGGGGCTCTGAACCACAGCCTCAGACTGTCAGCTGTCCATGTTCCAGGGATCCAAAATGCCTTAGCAGACAAGCTAAGCAGGTCGAAGTCCGGAGATCACAAATGGGAACTGCTAACCTCTGTGGTAGGAGACCTGTTCGACAGGTGGGGTCACCCAGAGTTGGACCTTTTTGCATCCCCACACAACGCAAAACTGCCGCTTATCTGCTCGCTTGATCTAGGGATTGGAGTTTTCTGGCAAGACTCATTGTCCCTGTCTTGGAAACGGAGGTTCCTTTTATGCCTTTCCTCTGATTCAGAGAGTGCTAATCACGCTCCAGATGGAGGGAGCCACTCTGATTCTGGTGGTCCCCTTTTGGCAGCATCAGATCTGGTTTCCACAGTTGCAGCAATTAGCAGTCGAACCTTCAGTACCCCTTCCCCTGTGCCCAGGCTTGCTGTCACAGGAACGGGGAACTCTGGTCCATCTGAACCTCCAGTCTTGTCACCTGCATGCCTGGCTTCTGAAGACACAGCCATTGCCAGGTTTCCTGTCTCCCCTAAAGTGACTGATATCCTGGTGGCCACCAGAAAGCCTTCCACCAGTGACTTATTCCATGAAATGGAAGCGCTTTGATTTGTGGGCCGCTTCCCATCACCTGGATCCCTTCATCTGCCTGGTGAACCAGATTCTAGAGTACTTGTTATCCTTGTCTGACGCTGGACTGAAATATTCTTCACTAAAGGTGCACTTGTCCATCATATCAGCCTTTCAAGTGCCGATTGAGGGTCATACAGTAGCCCTGTTAGATGTGGCCCATACATTTCTGAGAGGCATCTAGCACTTGAAGCCTCTGATCTGTAGCCCTGTCCCAGGGTGGGACTTGACTTTTATTTTAGAAAAGCTTACTTTGGCTCCTTTTGAGCCTGCCGTGACTTGCAAGCTATGCTTTTTGTCATTGAAAGTGTTATATCTGCTGGCCCAGTGGTGCCGAGGGCTGAGATGCTGGTCACCGGCACCTCGCACCCCGCCGGCGACCGGTGTTCGGGAGTGAACATATGAGCTTTTGTACGAATTGATCTGTTGTAATAGATTTGTATAATGCATTGTTGTCACCTGTTGATGATTTTCATTCATTTACTCACTATGGATATATGTGAGCTTGTTGATTCATTAAACCATACCCCCTTGAAGGCTAGCATGCCGAAGCGCAAGGGTTCCTGGCCATACTTTTTGGCTTTAATAAACTGCTATTTTAGCACTTATTTACTAGTCTGGAGTAGCTCTTACTCATTTATTCAAATTTTGGCCTAGCTGTTTTATAGGCCCTCCTTTCTTAGGTCGCAGTTTTGCAACTGCCCAATCTGCTGTCCTCTGCAGTACTGTTTGGGGCTCGTTCCTAAGGTGTGACCTGCTGCAAAAGATATCCTTGAAGAAGATAGAACAGTTACGCAAGAACTTACCGTAGCAGTAGATCTTCGAGAGGATCTCTTGCAGTAGGTCATGCTGTCCCGCCTACCTTCTCCCATCGTTCACAGTCTCCTTTTCCTGTTCTCCCTTCTCCAGGATGGTTAACCTTCTGTTTCCCATGCTCCTTCTGGTGGGTCTCTGTGACTCTCCGTTGGTTCCCTCGGGAGCACGTCCTTGCTGGATGGTCTCTGGTGGGGAACTGAGGAGGGCGTGGGGCCACCCACAGCTATATAGGGGAGGACAACGTGGTGACTTCGTCATGGGCAGCCCCAGATAGACTGCTAGCAAAAAAGTGTCTGTGTGGTCCTAGTGTCTGACGGCTGTAGTTCCTAAGGTGTGACCTGCTGCAAGAGATTCTCTCAAAGAGCTACTGTTAAGTTCTTCCGTAACTGTTCTTTGGCAGTTGCGTTCCTTTCTTATTCAGCACTTCACTGGGAGCTGTTTCCTTAGTTAAAAACTTTAAAGGGGTGGGGGTAGTCTGATCCTCAAAAAAAGAAAAAATATACTGTTGGCATCGGCAAAAGTATAATGACTACATTCCAGAAAAAATCTTTCAATTTCAAGTTATTCTGTTCTTTTTTTTTTTAATTTTTTTTTTGTTAGGGTATTTTATATGAGCAGTTGTGCCTCTTACTGACATGAGTGCCTGCTTGAGTTCTTTGGGTGAGAGAACCACAAGACTAAGCAGTTCTGGTATACACTAGACTTGAGAGGGTGCACTTATATATGTTCTTATGTTTTAGGAAACCACTCAGTTGTTGTAAGAGTGGTCTCGTGTGCATTCTTAGGGTATGAAAACCACAAACCCAAGGTGAGTGGAGTGAGACCACTCTTAAAACAGTAAGAGTGGTTCCCTAGGACATATTTATATATAATTGATTGAAAGCATGTAAAAATTCACCCCTGTACATGCCAGTCTCTCACATATAGGAGAAGAGAGCACTCCCGTTGGACGAGATTATTCCTTCAGTACATAATAACAGTGAGAAATACTGTAAATATATACATATATATACATACACCATAATATGTTGGTTTCTCTTATTAAAAAATGGAACTTGAATTTAAAATTAAAATGTTTTGTTTTGTTTAAAGAAAGGGAAGAAACGCCTGTATGGAAAATGGACTATGCCAACTGAACTTAGAAGTTTTATAACAGTCTGCTGGAGAACCATTCCCCCTTTTTACGGTTTTAGGAGTGTCTGGACTGTATAGAAGTAAACAGTCCTGACAAACTAAAAATGATGTCACATGTTACAAACATGACTGTTTTGTCCTTTTTTTTAGTTCCTCAATAAGCCTCAGCTGTAAATGAACTGTAAGGGACAAGAATCTTGCTTTCTCGCAGTAGTACTTAATAAGAACTACGTGATTTGAAATTCAAATATTGCGGGGCAGGGGATTGTTACTGAATCCACTGATGCCAACCCTGATTTTTCTTTTTGCTGGTGAAGTTCGTGGGTTAGAGAGAGAGAGAGTGTGTGTGTGTGTGTGTGTGCACATGCGTGGATCCTTATAATGTACAAAGTCTCAACTTTTTATTATAGTGCTGTATATTTTAAATGATTTCTAAAGTAGATGTATTTGCCAGGGGCTTAAAAACTGAGAACAAGAGTTTGAACATTAAGTTTGCAGAGGCATGTTTGTGAAGTGACTTCTCTTGAACCTGATGACTGCAAGCAGGGCTTTTAATAATAATAATAATAAGCTTTATTTGTTAAGCGCCTTTCAAATTGTCAAGGCGCTTTACATAAAATAAAACAAGATAAAATGAAATAACAGTATAAGACAGATAGTAAAATTCAGTATACTTAAACAGAGTATGCTTGGTACCACAGAGTAAGTTTTAATGCCTGTTTTAGGCTTTCACAGTCAACACTTCCATAGCTCATTTGGTAGAAATTTCAAAGGGCTGGGGCCGCTATAAATGCACTGGCCCCTGAAGATTTAAAAGATACCCTTGGAATCTCTAGCAACCCCTCGTCAGCCAAGCGGCGCGATCGCTCAGGCAGTAGGGGGACAGAAGCTCTTTCAGGTAGACCGGGCCGAGTCTGTGTAGGGCTTTGTAAGTCAGTAGTCCGACTTTGAAGGTGATCCGCCACTGAATAGGCAGCCAGTGCAGTTCGCGCAGCACCAGTGTGATATGACATGTCCGGGGCATCCCCATCAACAACCGGGCTGCTGCATTCTGCACTAGCTGCAGACGGCGGATATCAACCCCCGGTAATCCTAAGTAAAGGGAGTTGCAATGATCAAGATGCGAGGTCCCAAAGGCGTTTTAAGGAGATGATAGGAAACAATTTGTGTACCATTGCATACACCCTTGTTTATTCTTTTCAGCCCTGTTCACCCTTCTGATATGCTTTGTGTTGGGGTACTTAAAAAATATTAAATTCTTTTTCTCCCTGGTGATTGGGGTCACTGTAGCTATATACCCTTCCACCAGGCAGGGGTGCAGCTGCCTTCACACGTGACAAAAATGCCACTTCCTGGTCAGCTGGCAAGACGTGCACAAATAACTGGGAAGGTCTCCGCCTCCCTTCCTCCACAGGAGCTGAGCACTGGTATACAGGCAGCCTCCGTGCAGGAATCCTGGGGTACCACACGAACCTTAAGTCTGTGATGGCAGAGGAATGTGCTGTTTCTGCACCAACCTGTAGAAGTTATTTTTAGGAGAAACACATAGGATCTCTACCAGGAGGGGCAGGTGGGACAGTCTGCTCCCTCAGGTGTTCCAGCTAGTGTGATGCTGCCAGGCAGCTGATATGTAACGTTCAGGAGGCTGTGAGTTAGACTGGTGGGAGAGGGATCCGGCAGTGGGGAAAACTAGGTGGTGAATATGGTTGAGTAGATAGCAGCGTCATGTCTTCCACATCTGACAGGACCGCTCCACTCTCTCTGTCCAGTAGTGACCACTCTGCCACCTCCTTCACCAAGTCCCTGTCTCGACTGGAAGCCAGGGGTTCACTGGACCTCCGCCACTGTTTAGGAAGCATGAAGAGAAAGGAGGGTCAGCAGAGGTCCCTGGATGGTGGAAGAGTTACCCAGGGTGGGAGTGGAGTCAACATTTAGCTGGAGAGAGTGCAGACCACACTGATGTATGAGGCAGAAGCAGAACTTTATTGCCACAGTTCTGCCTTATATTCTTTCTTTCCTCAGCTGTTTCTGTGTTTCCTCAACATTCTGTAAGGCCAGTTCCTCTATCCATAAATACTCAGTATTGCAGAATGTCTGTACTGAGAGTCCAAGAACCACAGAAACAGACAACAGTAAGCCACGAAGAGGACTATGACTCAGTGGCTGTGGGGAAAAAAAAAGGTAGAAGAAAAATTTATTTTAACCAAAGGAAGCCAGCCAACGCCATCTCATAAGTGTGGATACTGTTGTAAGGAAGAAATTGGGTGTTTCAAGGCATTATAGTTCGTCAAAACACCTTTTAAAGCCATTAAAGTGAATTCCCAGTGTTCTGGAGAACTTTTTAACATATATCCAGACACAGTTCAGTTTATATTTGATTTTCTGTGTACATCTCTCCTCTTTCTTTTATTACTAGGACATTTGCATGAAAGTAGGATCCCCATGTCACACATTTGTATCTGGTCTTTCTACGCACCCCGCTGAAGTCTTAATCATCTACGAGATCATAGTCATGTCCACAGCAGTAGGTTGTGATATCAGAAGAGAATTATGACTAGTGTAGGGAAGTCAGAGGTGCACAGATCCTGTTTTTATTTTGGGGGTTGCCGTTACACTTGGTAATAAAAATAAAAAATACAGAGCAATAAATACAGTACACTAATAGAAGTGAGCTGAACTGAATCTGAATACTATATTTTAGAAAGGGTTCCTGAATACTTGAAAATCATTTTAACACAAAATAAAAAGCTGTCTAATATGTTTGGTTTTCTGAGCATCATGAAGCCAAGTCAGCGTTAGCTATGTTTTGTACTAAAGGAATAAATGTTCTAAGATGGGGAATATTTTTAGATTTCTTATCCTGTCGTTAAGTAGCCATTGCATGATGAAATATCAAATACTTATTTGCATAGATACAGAATCGTCATTCAAATGCAGACACGTTCTCTAGATCAAATAGAATTTAAGTCTTTGATGGTGTTGCTCAGGATGGGTCAAATCAGTTTGGAGCTGGTGGTCAGTTTGGCCACTAGCTTTCAGATCTGGCAGCCTTATCACTATTTTTGGCAACTATCCTTTTTAAGGGCTCAGAAATCACTTTGTGGACAGGAAGCCAGTTGGCTGATTAAAAATCTAGTAAACCGATTTTTTTTTTTTTTTTAGTGGCCATTGGCCACCTGGCTATCAAGTTTGCCCCCACCCTGGTGTTGCTATACATGATGCTTGATGCACAACCCAAAGTTCATAATCTTGAAATATTCACAGATAGTTAAAATGGTCATTCTCCAGTGCAAAGGTGGCATTGATCATTCCTAGCAAGTGAGTAGCTCCGCCCTCTATTGCATGCAAGCAGGAGATCAAAGTGTTCATGATATCCCACGTGATGTGTCCTCCAACAGCCACTGTAGTTCCCCAGTTGCTCTCCTGCCTTTGCAGGACAAGAAAGCTAGGGAGGTTTTCTTTCTTACCGTTTTATTACCTTTATTTTGGTGTTGTGGATTTAGCTCTTCATGTCTCTCCACAAAGTAGCCTCAGCGCTGCAGGTTTTGTGTTGTCTGCGGTTTTCGTGTCCCCCCACCTCTGTGCTCCAGCTGTTTATGATGCACCGACCTCGACCAGGGCCAGCGACATGGAAACAAGAAGGGCATGGATCAGGCCTCGTCTGTTATGCCTGGTATGCTTTTTGCTCTTCAGCAGTGCCTGTGTTTTCCTCTGTCAGCAGTATTGACCGTGTACAGATTGGCAGCAGGATTACTTCAAATGCAAACGCAGCACCACAAATCCAGGTGCCTTTTAAATGAAGTTATACCAAAGGCAAGACTAAAGGCACTCCATGATGGTTCTGTGACATATAACCCGTAACTCAGATTAAGTATTTTTATTGTGCTAGTGCTGTGAGCCGTATTATGTGCTTTAATTGCAAAAGTGCACAAAATAAAAACAAAATGGCCTGATCACCAAGGCACAAGCAGTGATGAGCTACCAGGTCACGAGGGACGTGGCTGAACTGGGAGAGCCGCATGTCTAAACAGAATGAGTGTCAATGTAAGTGGTTATCATCCATAATTTAACCCATTTATTTTGTGGCAACTGCATTGGCTATTGCCTGTCACTGAACACTCTATACTGCCCTGATCTCGGGCAGGTTTCCAAGTGCAGCAAGATGGTGTCAGTGGGGATTTGAATTATTCTCTCCATGACACCAGAGTGCACTCTCCACACTACACCACTCTCAGCTGGGATGCAGGGTGTGGCAAGATGGTGTCAGTGGGCATCTAAATGATTCTGCCTGTTAAACTGACGTGGGAGTTCTAGATCACCCAGGCTTAGAACTCTTTCGCTACTCCCTGCTTTCATGGGATATCAAGTGCAGCTAGATGGAATCGCAGGGATTTAAGTGCTGCTGCCCCTGACTCAAGAGTGGGAATGCACATAGTTGTGTCAATTTTTGGGGTCTTTGGTAGTGTGTGGTGTTTTGTCTTTGACCCATATCAATCTGTTGGAGTTGCTCTTAAGCTTTTTCAGCTTTTCTCACCAACAGAAGTGGGAAACGACATAGCTGTGATGCTCGGCTCAGTCAGCATGCTTCTCTCCAGGGCAAGGATTACGGCTTGTGGTTCACTCTGATGGAAGTCAAGGTGCAGAGGGAGCAGTACCACCATGAACAAGCTCCCCAAACCCTCCAGCTCATGCCAGAAGCCACTTCGTCTTACAGAACATCACTGGCTTATGTCAGTATGCTGTGGGTGAGCTTAGGTGAGGAGAGAAGGGCGCTACCCAAATGAACCACTGGCTGCAACTGCAGGGAGCCACCAAGGGGATGGAGCAGTGGTGACATGAAAATAGTAAGCACCAGAAACATGAGTACCACCAGTGGCGGTGCATGGGCTCAGATCGGAAATCATTCTTTGACCACTCTCACATACCTAGATATGATTTTATGGGACTGAGTTGTTTCTGTAGGTGCTGGTTAAGTAGGCAGGCAAAGATGGTGCATGTCAGGTGTCGGACCAGTATCCATTTCACAAGTGTTTTTTTTGGCTTGATGTGTGTCCGAAGCTTGTTTATAATTGCCCTGACTTCCTTTTCACCAGCAGATCTCTGAATATTGTCTACTGTTGGCCATCCATCTGTCGCTTTAGTAAGAGAGTTGCTGGTTATGTTCATCTCAATGAAGTTTGTTGGGCCAGCACAGAAGGGGTTTGGCCAGACCTATCCTCTTATGACATAAACTGTGTGTCTTTCAGAACTGTGGTGCCTTCATTTCTCTGAAGTGATTGATTTGTGATCATGGGGGCAGCACCCCAATGTCCCATATGATTCTGGTCTAGGGGTTCAGCCGAGGGACTCTGTAGGGCACCCTGCTTGGATCCTTAACTACCAGGGTCCACATACTTGAGCACAGGGCAACTGGGCCACATTCTAGGTTTGTGTGGTCTCTTCCCAAGTAGCCTGTCTAGGACCAGTCCCCCTCTCATCCACCTGCAGTATGATAACGACCTTGGTACTTCAGGGTTGATGCCTGGCCTGGTCAGTATCTTTTGCTGTATTGTTTTTTTCTGCTACTCTAGGAGACTTTCTGGACTAGGAAGCCTAGCTCCATTGTCCAGGGCGTTTGGACTTCGATCTTGCACCATGGTTCCTTCCCATCTACATTATTTCCCTCCCTGGTCAGTCATAGATCTTCATCAAGGATATCTCCTCCATTGGGCCACACCTTTAGAACTTTAAGACGTTGGTGTCAGGGCAACTTGAAAACTTTTGCTAGCCAAGGGTCGCCCATGATGACTTGCAGTGTTGGTGCCTATAAAATCGTGGACAGCCCCACTGCTTTAGTTTGTTCTTCTGCCACTGACCGCTCATTGGCCCTGCAGAGAAACGACACCATTATTTCTTCTATATTATTTTTTTAAAACTTTCATTTCACCTGTCAACGTCCTTTTATGCCATCATCAAAAGAACCTTTATTTAGGTTTTGCACCTGCAGTTACAAGATCTACAAGGATGATGCTTACGTGGTCTGTGTTTGCTGTTTGGGCCTGTCCCACAACACCAGGGCCTGCAGGATCAGTCAAGGATTCAGCCAGACCACCAGGAAGTGCTGACAGAAGGCTCTAGAAATCGTCATTAAGACCATGGAAGCTCAGGCCAGGGCCACGTGCTTCAAGCTGGCTTCTCTCTCTTGTTCGACCACCTCCGGGAAGGGCATTCCACAGCATTTGGTGATGCTGTCGCTACCGCAGTAGTCAAGGACCACGGATAAAGACAAGGATAAGTAGTCAAAGTCCTCCTCTCCCAGCCATCACCATAAGCACAAGGATAAAGCTCATGCTTCTCCAGAAGGTCAAGGTCTCCACTGAAGGAGGTGAAGTCCTCATCGTCCTCTCCAGCAGTGATGACTACAGCCCCCCCATTCTGTTGATCAAACACCATGGTCGGGGTCTGTCTCTGGCACTACTGTACCTACTATGGATGGTATGCAGCCCCTATCATCAGGTTCTTCCCCTTCAACATTGGTTGTCTCCGGTCCTTTACTGGGTGCCATTGAGTCCTAGGTTCTACTGGCATCGTTCTCTGAACTCTTTCACCGCCTGTCACCATCACTTCTGTTGACTGTAATGATTATTCTGTCAACAGGGCCTCCTCCATCGGCACTGCCATCGACGGGATCTAGACCACACCTGTCATTCCTCCATCACAGCCACTGCCTCCCTCGCTGTCATAACAGACTGTGCTGAATGTCCCTTTTAGAAACCCCAGGCTGTTTGGAAGTTCTGTTGAAAATGACCTATGTGAGCTTCAGTTCTCCAGAATGATTTTATGGTCACTCTGATCTCTGAGCCGTCAACCTGCCAGGGGGTGTGATAGGGGCTCTTTTCACAGACCTGCTGCCTGTGGTGGTCGTACTTCCCGTCAGCAGCCCCATGCACGAAACCATGGTGGTAGTGGTTGTCCCCTCCCTGCTGCCCACGCAAAGGCCCAAAAAAGTATTGGCCTTGGTGGCATCCCTGGCACCTTCTCACTTTCTCCTCCTACACTGTTGCCTCCTGGGGTGCATTTGAGGGGATGGCCCTCCATTCATATATCAAAGTGGAGGGTGATCATGACTGGCAAGTAGACCCTGGAAATGGTGGAAAAGGGACATGCTCTGGAGTTGCTGTCTACCCCTCCAGTTCACCCTCCTTGTCCTTCTCCTCCAGGCCACCTGTCTCTTCTGGAGGAGGTTCAGGCGCTTATACACAAGTGGGCTATCGAACATATCAGTGCTTGCTGCCAGTATTATGGATCTTACTTCGAGAAACCGCTCTTGCAGCAGGTTACACCATTAGGACTGAAGCTGGCAGGTGCCAGGACTTACGAAATTTTCTAATGCTTGCGTATCCAGTGGGGACCACCCGACATTAGCCCTGCCGACGTCCGGCATCATACAAAATGGGCGGTCCCCCAGAATCCCCAGTTATTTTCCGCTGTCGACCGCCAGCATCGGCGCCACAGTCCCACTCTAGCGTCATAGACTAGAACTTTCCAGTTTACCACTAAATGTCAGCATCTCCAACTCCTTCTTCAGAAGGACATCCTTCCAAGTGTGTCTGCGGCAAACAGATCCCTTTCAAGGATTCTCATTCGTCCTGCCTGCGGTGCTTAGGCCCGGAACATGACACCAAGGCCTGCTCCTTTTGTCAGGGGTTCAATAGTCGCACCAGGATCCGCAGCCAGAAGGAACTTCAGGGGTTCCTCTTTGAAGAGAAGTTAAAAAGTATGGACAAAGACCCTGCCTCCAGAGGTGAGTCTACCTCTAAGTCTCACAAACACCGGGACAAGCATCGGGAGAAGGCCAGGTCCAGATCCCCTAACCGGCCTCGGACTCGTGCACCAGCTCAGGCTCCAGGGCTCGCTCTCAGCTCCCTCCAGTAAAGGTCAAGTCTTCAGGCAGCACTTCGGCTTCTCTGCATCCCATCAAGACTTCCAGGCCTTCGGCTTCCTCTACACCTTCCCGGGCCTCATCAAAGTCTTCAGACCATCACCAGTCCAAGTCTTCTTCCAAAACTTCTTCAGAGAGACGCCGGGACCCGACACCAGATCGGTCTCCCAGCCTCCTAGGGGTCCGTATCCCCCCTCTCAGGAAGACTATGGACCTGACATCCCTAAAACAGACGACTGACCCGAAGCGGGCTTCTGACCCTTCATCGGACAAACGCCCGTCAGACCAGACGGCTAAGCACCCGACATTGGCTAAGCACCCAATGTCAGTGAGATGTTAGCCAGAGCCGAAGACTGCCTCCCCATCACCGGTGGACACTGGTCACCGGGATTCTACAAGGAGGACCTGACGTTGCCTGATGATGAGGAGGCGACAATGAGGACGTCGGGCTTCCACAGGAGCCTTCGCCAATCCCGGAGACGCCCTCTGACCCGAGACCCGATACCGGCGACAGACCATCGGCGCCAGGCCCATCGTCCGGTATGAATATTCAAGAGGTCAAAGATCTCTTTACCTTTTGGTGGGACACAATAAAGAAGGATGTGATCCCAGTCAAACCTCCTCCTACTCCTTCATCTCCTACTCCCCCTCCTCTACCGCAGGGTCCAGCAGGAAGACCACCAACCCCCAAGGAGCACACTCCACCTCCTAGGGGAAGATCCAAAGAACGGAGAAGGCCCCCTTCAGGATCTCCCTCAGGGTCTCCCAGTCCTAAGTGACCCAGATGTAGACGGTCCACTCCACCAGGGGAGGATTCTAGATCTGACACTTCAGATACCTCCAGGTCTCCTTCTCCAGTCAGCATCCCATCACCTGACCCACAAGACCTGTCCAGGTCACCTCCGGATGATCCCTCCTTTTCCGACATCATGAGGCACATCCAGGAGAACATGGGATGGAATTCAGAAGATCTCGACCCCGAGAGACAGCGCCTAGCCCATTACCTTCGTCAGAAGGACCATAAGCCTGTGGTGGTGCCACCCTTGGTGGACACCTTCACGGACGTCACCAAGGCTGCATGGAAGTGTCCGCACTCCACTTCCGCGGTGCCGAAGAAAGCTGACCGCCTGTACAGGGCCCCAACAGAGGACCAGTACTTGGCACAACAACCTCTGGCTGATTCCCTGGTCATTACAGCCTCTCACGTTGGGTCCCAACGACCACAGCATCTGAGCACACAGCCACCCGGACCAGGAATCCAAGTAGTTGGATGCCCTGGGGAGGCACATCTGTGTGCTGCTACATGCTACATTAGGTCCCTGAACTATCTGTCTCATATGGTTCAGTTTCAGAATGCCCTGTGGGAACAGGGTCAGGACCTAGTTAATAAACTACTGGATGGCGAGCTGAAGGTGGAGCTCTTGAACCTCCTCCGCACAGGGTCAGATGTGGGGGCCCAAGTGTTACGAGCCGCATATGATTCTACGGACTCGTCCGCCAGGGGCACAGCTTCAGGCATCTGTCTCCGGAGACACTCCTGGCTCCGTGTCTCCAGTTTTACCCTGGACGTACAGAAGAGTATCCTCGACATCCCTTACAACGGAGAGGTCCTGTTTGGTGAACCCTCTGAAAAGGTCATCACCAAGCTTCAGGATGCCGGGAAGGCAGTAAGGTCTGTACAGGCCATGTACGGATCCAAATCTGGTTCCTTTCCTAGGAACCAGAACTGTTTTCGTGGCCGGCAACAACGACCAGCAGCCAGTCTCCGCCAGCAACAAAGGGGCCACTTCCACCGTAAGGCCCAACCTAAATCTTCCCCAGGCAGAGGTCAGCGGTATACCAAACCGTCCCAGCCTGCGGGAACCAACGCTGCCACAGCATGACTCCTTCCCGGGCCCCGCCCCTCCTCTGGATCAACGGGAAGAAAAGGTCGGGGGTCACATCACTCGCCATTTTTCAGGGTGGCAGTCGATTACCACCAACCGGTGGGTACTTCAAATGGTTAAGAGAGGTCACTTTATAGAATTCCTCGACCATCCACTGTCACGACCTCCCCTGCTTTCCCGTTATTTGGGTCAGCACGCACTGCTCATACAGCAGGAGATGCTCACGCTTCTAGGAAAGGAAGCTATAGAGCACGTACTGAGGGACCAGAGAGGTGCAGGTTGCTATTCCCACTTCTTTCTGGTTCCCAAAAAGACAGGGGACCTCCGTCCGATACTGGATCTCAGCGCTTCAGTCCTCTACAAACGCTTTCGCATGGTGACCCTTCCCGGGCTGATACCCATGCTCAAGCAGGGCGCCTTCCTAGCGTTATTGGACATGCAGGATGCCTACCTGCACATACCCATTGCCCGAGTGCACAGGAAGTTCTTGCGCTTCAGATTTCTAGGTGGCCATTATCAGTTCCGAGCCCTCCCTTTCGGACTGTCATCGGCACTGCGGGTGTTTACAAAGTGCATGGCAGTCGTAACGGTGGCTCTAAGGAGACAAGGCCACTACGTGTTCCCCTGCCTGGACGACTGGCTCCTCATGGCACCCTCTCGGGAGGCTCTGATGTCCGCAATTCATTGTACTCAGTCCCTGTTTGGGACGTTGGGCATCATTATCAATCGGGAGAAGTTACGCCTGGTTCTGTCACAGAATCTGCAGTTCATAGGCGCAGATCTGGACACAGTCCAGGGGAGAGCTTTTCTGCTGCAGGACCGAGCGGAACACATCAGATCCCTCATCAGGGACATCTTGGCAAAGAAGACTGTCCCAGCCAGACTGGTCCTTTGCCTGCTCGGACACATGGCTGCAGCCATTGCAACAGTCCCGCTAGCCCGTCTCTACATGCGTGTGACCCAGTGGATGTTACGGATTCAATGGGATTAGAAGCAAGACCATTTGCAGCTTCCAATTCGGATCACGAATGCTGTAATCCGGGATTGGCAATGGTGGCTATATTCAAAGAACCTGTTGGCAGGGGTCCCCTTCATTGCACCGTCTCCAATTGTGACACACTCCACGGACGCATCAGGTTTCGGTTGGGGAGCACACTTCGACGGGGTCAGGTCTCTGCTCGTGGACACCCCTGGAAGCTGATCTCCACATAACTGTTTTGGAAGTGAGAGCAGTTCTTTATGCCCTGCAGGCCTTCCAGTCGGTGATCCCACCGGGTACTCTCCTGTAACAAACGGACAATGCCGCAGTGATGTATTACCTCAACAAACAAGGAGGCACCCATTCCTACCCGCTTTGCAGGGAGGGCATGAGGGTGTGGGATTGGGTTCTACAAGGCGCAAACCTCATTGCTGTTCATGTCCCAGGAGTGGACAGCGTCATCGCAAACAGCCTGAGCCGCTCTCAGGCCAGAGTCCACGAGTGGGAACTACTCCAGGAGGTAGTAGAGGATCTGTTTCACAGATGGGCCACACCAGAGTTAGACCTTTTCGCGTCCCCATCCAGTGCAAAACTGCCCAATTTCTGCTCGCTAGATCCAGGGCCTGGTGTTTACTGGCGAGTCGCGTTGTCCGTCTCCTGGACTGGGGCAGATTCCTCTACGCATTTCTGCCCTTCCCGGTGATCCAGAGGGTCTTATTGAAACTTCACAGAGAGAGCAGGCGACGCTGATACTTATCGCGCCTTTTTGGCCCAGACAGATTTGGTTCCCTCTGCTGCACCAGCTGTCCCAGGAACCTCCGGTGCCTCTGCCATTCAGCTCTCACTTATTGTCCCAGGAGGCAGGTTCTTTGGTCCATCTGGACCTTCGCTCTCTGAACCTGCACGCCTGGTTCTTAGAGACATAGCTGTCATGCGGTACAGGGTCTCGCAAGAGGTAGCAGATGTTCTAGTGGCTGCTAGAAAACCGGCCACTCACACCACATACGCCATGAAATGGCGCAGATTTTGCCTCTGGGCTCAAGCACAAGGATTTTCCCCGATGGATTGTCCGGAAAGGTCGGTCCTGGACTACCTCCTGACTCTCTTCCAGGCAGGCTTGGCCTACTCCTCTATTAAAGTACACCTTTGTGCCATCTCAGCCTATCGTACACCTATAGGCCGACGTCCCATAACTCAGCTGGACACAGCACGAGCCTTCCTGAGAGGTGTTCTCCACCTTAGACCTCCGATTAAGGATCCTGTTCCTCTATGGGATTTACACTTTGTCCTGGAGCAACTCACGCTGCTGCCTTTTGAACCAGCTGCAGATTGCAAGCTACATCTCCTAACATGGAAGACGTTATTTTTAGTTGCCATTACTTTGGCCAGAATGATTTCTGAACTTCACGCACTAATGTGCAAAGAACCTTATTTGGTTTTCACCAGGACAGGGTGTCCCTAAGAACAAATCCAAAGTTTCTACCTAAGGTGGTCTCGGCCCTCACCCTCAATCAGGACATCGACTTACAAGTGTACTTTCCTACATACTGTAATAGAGGAGAGGCCCTGTTGCACACTCTAGATGTGCATAGGTGTCTAAGATACTACCCGACCAGAACCAGGCACCACCGTAAATCCGATCCGCTTTTCGTCTCCTTCGCCCATAAGATGATGGGAGCTCCGGTTTCTAAACAATCACTGTCCAGGTAGCTCATCCATTGTATCACATTCTGTTACCAGAAACGCAACAAACCTTTACCGGACGTGGTTAAGGGTCATTCCACAAGGGGGGTGGCTACCTCCTTTGTGTCCTTGAAGAACGTGTCCACTTCAACCATCTGCGCAGCAGCTACTTGGAGCACCGTGCATACCTTTATCAGGCATTATAGCCTGGATGTGGCTTTATGGCGAAGAGCTGGTTTTGGTCTAGCAGTCCTTCAGGGAGTCCTATCCTAGGCTTCGGTCCAATTCGCGATCTCTACCGAGCCTCCTCCCACCTGCAAGGGATTTCCAGTATTGCTTGGGAATCCGTCCTAATGGTGAAACCTGCTGCGAGAGCTGTTTCTCGAAGTAAGATAGTACGGTTACGTAAGAACTTACCGTAACAGTAGATCTGCGAGAACAGCTCCTGCAGCAGGTAGTTTCCCTCCCATCATCCCCTCTGGAGGTAGAGTTGTTCCGATATCTCTTTTCTAGGATTAGGTGTTTCTAACACCATTCTGAATACCTTTTGATGACGGATCCTCAGTCTCCACTTCTGATGTCATCGAACAGCCTGGAGTCTCCGGTGGGAGAACTGGGGATTCTGGGGGACCGCCCCCTTTTATATGATGCCTGACGTCAGGGGTGGTCCCCGCTGGATACTGCTAGCTAGAAAATTTCTGTGGGGTCCTGGTGCCTGCCGGCTTCAGTCCTAATGGTGTAACCTGCTGCAAGAGCTGTTCTTAAAGATCTACTGTTACGGTAAGTTCTTACGTAACTGTACTTTCCCTTTGCACGTTTCTGTATATGCATACCACATTGGATTCGAGTACAGTAAGATTAACTGATGATTAGCTGGAACAAGTTATCTTGTCAAGTCCTCTCTCCACTGTACTGTAGTATGGTGGATGGTTCCCAGAACCTGTAGCAAGGCATTCCATTCTTTTCCCGGTCTCCAGTATAGATTCTCACAATGGTTGCCTTGGGTCTGTCTGAGATACCCATCTCTGTTTCTGTCAGGCTGAAAGATCCTGGAGTCGGCTCTCCATATCAAAATTTTAGAGACGCGGGATGTTCTGCTTGGTCTCCAGGCTTTTCAGGAGCCTCTCAGCCCTAATCCCTTGCCGATTTGGACGAACAGGGTCCATGTCATGCACTGCATAAGCAAGGGGGCACTCTTATCCCCTCGGAAGGGATGGAAGTGTGGTACTGGGCTGTCTTTCATTGCCTTCAGCTATCAGACGTGTTTCTCCCAGGTGTCCAAAATGTCTTGACAGACAGGCTCAGAAGGTCTCCATCCCTAGTGCATGAATGGAAACTGCTGACCTCCATGATACAAGCATCCGGAGTTTAACCTTTTTGCATCTCCACACAATGCAGAACTGCCACGTTTCTGCTTGCTCGCTTCAGGGTATGGAATTTATTTTCATGAGCCGCATTATCCCTTTCCTGGAAAGGGAGGTTCCTTTACACCTTTCCTCCAATCCCTTTCATACAGAGGGTTCTACTCCAGCTGTATGCCTCCCTAATACTGGTCACTCCCTTCTGGCCTTACCAGATTGTTTCATCCTGTTCAGATCCCCCTTTGTCGAGGTCTGCTGTCACAGGCCCAGGGGTCCCTGGTCTGTTCAAACCTGTGGTCACTGCATCTGCATGCATGCATGGCTTAAGACGTAGCCATTGCCCATTTTAGGGTTCTCTCCCCCCCCCCCAGCTAGCCGATGTCATGCTTGCTGCTAGAAGGCCTTCTACAACATGCACTTAATTTTTGAAATGGAAGCGCTTTTCCATATGGTGTGCTTCCTTATTCAGTGGACCCATTTACATGTCCTGTGAATACAGTACTGGACTACCTTCTGTCCCTGTCCAACTCCAGTCTCTAGGATTCGGCTGACATTTTGGCCTTCCATGCCTGAAGGATATTCTGCACATGCATCTCCAATTTGTAAACCGGTTCCACCTTGACATCTCAGTTTCATTATGGAAAAATTGACCTTTGCTCCTTTTGAGCTTGCTGCAACCTGTGAGATGCATTTCCTTTCATGGAAAATGCTGTTTAGGGTCACACATGATTTCTGATTGTAGGATTTTTGAGCTTCAGGCTCTGATCTCTGATGAAGGAGCCCCTTATTTGATTTTCCTAAAGGACAGGTTGTCTTCTTATAAGGTTTTTATGCCTGGCCCCCCCTTTTGCCCGTCCCCTGCCTGTGTGTGGAGGCATGCCACGTCTCGAGGTGCCCCTCGCTACTTGTCACCCCCTCCCGCCAATGGCAGTGGAACTGGGAGGGGGCACAACAGCCACCCTGGGAGAGGAGAGCTGCCTTCCGGCTGCTCAGTCCTGCCCCCACCCTCCCCCTGTGCCTGCTCCCTAATGACAGAGTCCATTCCCAAATCTGGGTCGCCGGTGTGATGAAAGGTAAGGCGTCCAGCGCTTCAGCCCTCTGCGCCACCTGACTGGCAGGAAAGGTTGTCTTTGCAGACCAATCATTTTTTTTTTTTACCAACAGTGGTGTCAAATTTTCAGTCCATAAACCTTCCTGTGCAGTACCCAGAGCGTGCTAACAAAGGTGAGGCATTGTTCCATACTCTTGATGTGCATACACTATGTTTCTATCTGGATTGCACCAAGGACTGCAGAAAGTCCTCTCTGCTTTTTGTTTCATTCACTCCTGGGAAAGGGGGCACCCTTATGTCTATAAACAGTGCTTGTCCAAATGGCTGGGTAACTGTATCATGTTCTGGTCTAGGAAGTACAGTAAGGAACGTCTGGTGCTGTGCATGGCCACTACATGCAGTATGGCCACTTCTGTTGATTGTGCTGCTGCCACTGTTGCATACTTGCACTAAGCATTAGTCTAGACATTGTCTCTTGTAGACATACTGGATTTGGTATTACAAGGCTTTTCTGGCATGATAACATCAGACTTTGCCATCCTCCCTTTGTACCTTGTGTATTGCTTGGGAATTGTTCCAAAGGCGTAGACCAATGGAGGAGATATCCTTGATGAAGATAGGATAGTTACTCACTGTAACAGTAGATCTGCCCTTGTCAATCTTCACTATTCATTACTGTTTGGGTGTAAGCGAGATATTTTCCCTCCAGAATTTTTTTTTCTTTCTTCCTGGAGGAGTTGGCACCAATGGCACCGCCCTGGAGAGTGGCCTTGCTCCAGCGTGATGTACAAGGCGGCCGTTAGGCACCGCAGACTCCTCCTCCATCCCAGTTCTGTTTCTCTCACCGTTGAGGCTGCACCTGCTAGCGCGTGTGAGTTTTCTGTTCTGCGCCATAGGCCTAGTTCGTCTGCGACTCCTTCATCCTGCTGTTTTTCCCCGATGCCGTTGACCGGCGGTAAGTTCATTCCTTTTCTTTTCGACGGTGCCAGGAGCTTTACTGTGTTCTTGATTATTTTCGCATCATGTCTGGTTCAGGAGCTAAGTGAAAGTCGAAAGCAGGCCGTGCCCCTATGCATTGGTGCTCCTGTGGCCAGCATTTTTCCATGATGGACCAACATGATGTTTGCCTTCACTGCCTGGGACCTAGCCATGATATGGATAGATACAATGCCTGTTTCTCGATGGACCGCCGTGTTCTCAAAGTCCGCGCATTCAAAATCTGCAAGGCCCTGCTGACTTTTGGGGGACGGCGTCGCTTTCGGGCCTCCCAGGTCAGATCTTTAGACCCTTCCTCCGGGTCCCCTCCCAGGCCTATACCGTCTGGAGAGGAGGAGGCCTCTTTCGCAGTGTTGGGGGAACGCTGTGGTCCCTCCCAGGGCCGCGATGGGGACACCGCCTCGGCAGTCTCCTCTTCGGAGGTGCAGAGGTGCAGGCTCTTCCAGTGTCATGGCCCGTGGTTGCCGGGCCCGGTGTGGGTGGACCCTCTCGCCACTTTCCGGCGCCGCCTGGTTCAGCCGCCCACGGCATCGGTGATTAGGCGGCGGCGCGTGTTGGCTTTGGCACTGCTAAGCGGGCAGGGGACTTGGTTGGGGCCGCAGGCAAGTCGGGACCAGGTTCCGGGCGTCTCTAGTGCGCCGACACCGACTGGCGCCGTGAGTGGCACCAGCACCATTCGCGGCGCCGTTTCTTGGGAGACTCCTGGGGTGGTTAGTATTGAGGTCCTGCTAGTCGCATCTTCCTCAGAAGCGGACGATTCAGACATGGACCCGTCCTGGCTCCCCGATTCTTCGGGATTGGAGTCTTCTGTGGGACATGATGTCAAGCGGCCCAGCGCGCCCATTCCTCAATCTCTACAGTTGGGGTGGCCTGGGGTCCTTGGGAGGGGACGGCGTGGGGGTCGGGGAGGGGTCTGTTTGCCCAGAAGGGGCTGTAGCAGCTGCTGTCTCCGGTGCTGCTCTCCCCTCTCAGAGTGAACTAGGGGCCTTGTCTTCTGGGGGCTCCCCTCAGAGATCCCAGGATCGACGGGCTGTGTCACTGGCATCTAGGAGGAGGGCGTCTGAGGGGCCGGTGTGAGGCACGTCGAGTTTCGCCTGCTACTCCTCGGGGTGTAGGTAGGAGCTGTAGTGCCAAGCCGAGCCTCTCCCTTTTGGACTCAAGGGATCCATCCAGTGGCGTTGCTGTGGGCTGCCCTTTTGGATCCTTGCAGCCCGAGGCATGTCACAGGGGAGTATCCCCTTCCAGGCTGTTCCTAGGTTTGCATCCCCAGGGTTCCGTTCTGCGAACTGGTTTATTATCCGGGACCCCGCCAGCTCAGACTCCGTTCCCTGGATTCCAGAGCCTGGGCAGTGGACAGTTGCCTCTTCATAGGTGCCCTATTCCTATTCCTCTGCAGCCACCACCCTCTCTCCTGGCCATGTCAGTCCTATGGGTCTTTTATCCTGGGAGTCGTTCAGAGGCACTGCAACGGCCTTCCCCTCATATGGTTAGATGCATGCATGAGCGGGTGTTTCGCCTATCCCCACCACTACAGGAGTCCTCTGGACATTCG
The DNA here is from genome assembly GCA_016271365.2 of Neoceratodus forsteri. Classification (NCBI taxonomy): domain Eukaryota; kingdom Metazoa; phylum Chordata; order Ceratodontiformes; family Ceratodontidae; genus Neoceratodus; species Neoceratodus forsteri. The sequence continues at coordinate 143,318,882 of JADMNL010000031.1, read as the reverse complement.
AGCTCCCCATCCTCCTCCTCCTCCTCGGAGGGAGAGGAACCCTCTGCTCACCTCTCTTTCGACGCTGATTTCACTGAATATCAGCGCTTCCTTTCGAGGATGGTTGGGGACCTCCATATCTCCTTTGTTAGGCGAGACAATACTGAATGGAGGCCGCGTGAATTCAGTGCCCAACATTTGGTGGTGCCATCCTGGCCTATTCCTTTCCAGGAGGCATCTCTCCGTTCCTGGCAGTCTCCAGCCGACCCTATCCCAGCCCTGGCAGACTGCAGGAGGAGGTATTGTGCCCCATCTGAGTCCCTAGGTTCTCTTCCCAACCCACCTTCGGGATTGGAGTCCCTAGAGACTACTTCCGGGTGCCGCCGCCTGGCGCACGACTGACCACCGGACTCAGATTCTCTACAATTTGACCAGTTGGGGCGAAGAGTGTTCTCTTCCTCTCGATCAGTGCTGTGTATCGCATCACATCAGGCACACCATGCTGCCTACAACAGGCATCTATGGTCGATGTTATCTCAGCTTCTAGCATCAGTGCCTGATGCGGAGCAATCTAGACAGGCCATTGCCCTCTCTGCTATAGGCCTGGAGCTGGCAAGACACCAGGCAACGGCATCTTACGACGCCAACGAGGTGGCTTCCAGGCTTGCAGGGACAGCGATCTGCATTAGGCGGACGGCATGGCTTCGCCTATCAAGATTGTCACCCCTGGCCCGGCGTCGGGTGATTCGCTCCACTTTCCGGGGGACCTATCTTTTCTCCACCAGAGCTAGGAGGCTTCTGCAGGGGCTTCCTTTGTCTCCAGGGGACACCTCCTAGCTCTCCTCAGCCTTAGGCTTCTTGTCTGATTAGCCCAGGGTCTCTCCCCTCTGTTTTCCACCAGCAGGAGGCTGAGGGTCGTGTTCCCTCAGGGTTTCTCTTGTCTCCCCCTCCCCCCGCTTGGCACTCACCCAAGCAGTAACGAATGGTGAAGATTGACAAGGGAAGACATGAAAATTATGTACTTACCGTAATTCTTGATCTTCTCTTGTATCTTCACCATTCATTACTGATACCCAACCTCCTTCCCCTCAAAGGCCTCCTGCTTCGGCGTCTCCCCCTCCTTGCTCGTTCCTTCCCTCTTCTTTGTTGGCCTTTAAGCCCCCCCCCAAAAAAAAAGCTATCTTGATTTTTCCGTTCTTTTCTGGACAGATTCCATTTTCTGAAAGTAAGGGGGAACGAGTAGGATTTATTTCTATCCTGAGGAAACTCTTTCTGACTGCCCCTTGGGGTAACACCTTGGCTCTTTCTGAGCCATGTTGTTCAATTCACAGTTGAAGAGACCATCTCTCTGATGGCTCTGCCTCCTTTTTCCAGGTTCCCTCTGGCAGGTCTTAATCTCCTGTTGTGTCAGCTTCTGCTGGTTGGTGCTGTCCTGGCACTTCAGTTACCTTGAGCTGATGTTCTTGCCTTGCCTTCAGGGAGTCCGATTGAGTTCCCACTCTGTCCTTTACGTAAAGGGGTGCCCTCTGTAGAGCTCACCCCCTCCCCACACACATCTGTGTTAGCACTTAACAAGGTGCTTGGGGGCTTCTTTCCCCTTCCTAGTTGGGCGCTCTCTTTCCGGAACAGAATTTCTGCCTTAGCAGTCCGTGAGCTCTCACATAGAGTTTAAGGGATTGGGATGACGGGAGGTTAGAGAATCTGCCCTTTGTGTCCATTCTGTGCAAGTGGTTCAGTTGAAACTGCTCTTCAGTCCTATCAAGTGGGATCCTTGCTCCCTTGTTTTTGATTCCTAGCTTATAAGCCTTTAAACCAATATCTCAATGAGCAGAGTTCTCCCCTCCCAACATCCCTTGTTCTCTCCTTCTCTTCTTCCTTTTTCTCTTCTTCTTTATCTGTTCCTCCCTTGGAGCCGCCCCAAAAGTGAGGCCCTGCGTTTCCTTAGGGCAGGCATTTCCTTCTTGTTTCTGTCCTTTGCGGCTTATTCCTTTTTCAGTTTGTCTTTTCATTTTCTATCCCTCAGCTCTCTTGCCTCGCTCTTTTTCTTACCTTTTTCTCTCCGGCTAACAGAACTGGGATGGAGAAGGAGTTCATGGCACCTAACGGCCTCCCTCGCACATCATGATGCGTCACTCTCAGGGGCGGCATGAGACCCTCTGGGAACTCGCGTGGTGGGTGCGCGCCTCCAGCTTACACCCAATCAGTAATGAATGGTGAAGATACAAGAATAGATCAAGAATTAACAGTAGGTATGTAATTTTCATATCTTTGAGAGAATCTCCTCCATTGGGCCACAGCGCACCCACCCGCCTTCTCTTTTGAGAGGTACAAGCTGGCAGGTTTATCCTTTGCCTTGTTTGGAGGTGTCCATCAGTGCCTTATGTATACTGTATTTCCAGTCCCATATGTCTTCTCGTGTGCCTGGTGCTGGTCTGGTCTCCTGGTTCCTCACTGTAAGAGGTCCTCCGTGCTTATCTCCAGCAGGGAACTGAGGAGCAGGGGAACTGCCCACGGTTATATAGGTGCCGATGTTATGTCATCATGGGCAGCCCCTGGACAGTAAACATTTCTGAGTGGTCCTGATGCCGACAGCTTACATTTCCAAAGTTGTGGCCCAGTGGAGGAGATTCTCTAAGATCTATTGTTATGGTGAGTAGCTGTTCTTTCCAAGAAGTCCGTAGAACACAGACTGGTGGTAGTCTTTACATACTCAAATCATTAAGAGAACTCGATTCTCATTGTTATGGAAGTGTTTTCCCAGGCTTGTGATAGCAGGACAATAATTCCTTGTACCCCAGTTGGCTGGATTCTCACTGATGGGGGATAGTCACCAACAGCATTTCTGCCAACTTGTCCAGTTTGTCAAGGATAAGCCCAGGACCATAGACAGAGACTGGTTCCCATGGTTTCTTTGGTATCTGGTATTTCATGCACAACTTTCTATTACACTGAGTTTCCTGTTGTCCTGACCCTGTTGGTGAGGAAACTCCAGGTCAAGTCATACTTTATAAAAAGGCACTTTTCAAATACCAAAGCGCCTGTACAACATACAATCATAAAAACAGTTTCCTACAATTAAAATCTCTGGCCATAAAACAGATTTCAGACAGATTAAGTAGCATCAGGGAATGCCAAATCAAATAAATAAGTCTTCAACACCAACTTAAATGTCTTGGTGGACAGGCAGTCTCTCACCCAATGAGGTAGAGAATTCCACAGGGCCGAGGCCATAAAAGCAAAAGTTCTGGCCCCAAGGTCTTCAAACAGACCCTGGGAACCTCTAGCAATCCCTTGTCAGTGGAACGGAGGGGCAGTAGGTACAAAGGAGGTCTTGCAAATAACACGATACCTGTTAGTGTAGGGCCTTATAGGTTAGCAAAACGACCTTGAAGGTGATCCTCCACTGCACCAGCAGCCAGTGCAGTTCACGGAGCACAGGTGTGATATGGCTAGATCTTGACAGGCCAATCAACAACCTGGCTGCTGCATTCTGCACCAGCTGCAGGTAGCAGAGGTCCACCCCCGGGAGCCCTAGGTATAGAACATTGCAATAGTCAAGGCAGGTGGTCACAAAGGCATGGACCAATGTTTGAAGATCCTCAGGTGGAATGAGGTGTTTTATCTGGACGATGTTCCTCAGATGGTAAAACGAGGTCTTGATGATGGTTGACACCTGAGACTTAAGTGTCAGTTCGCCATCAAGTACAGTGCCAAGATTCTGCACCCATTCAGAGGTCCTCAGCTGGCTGCCCCCAAAGTGCAAGCCCAGACTGCTGACCAGGAGGTAATCCCTCTGCCCAATGACCTGGGTCCACCACCAAAACCTCAATCTTATCTGGGTTCAATCTCAACCAGTTGGCATTCCTCCAGTCTTGAATCTCACAAGGCAGTTGTTAAAGACCGAGACTGCATCACCCCATTCAGGCACAAAGGACATGTACAGCTGAGTATCATCTGCATAGCAGTGAAAACTCAGCCTGTACTTCCTTATAATGTCTCCTAATGGCAGCATATACACCGCAAACAGCATGGGAGACAAAACAGAGCCCTGCGGCACCCAACATGACAGAGGGAGAGGGGCCAAGGAAAAAATTTCCAACACCACTCTCTGAGATCTGTCCATGAGGAACGAATGGAACCATCTGAGGACTGTACCAAACAGTCCACAGATCAGCCACAAGGTGCTCCAGTAATACCCCATGGTCCATGGTATCAAATGCTGGGGAGGGATCAAGGAGAACCAAGACTGAACGGCCCTTCTGATCTCTCGCCATCAGATCATCATTTAGTACCCAAACAAGGGCTGTCTCGGTACTATGCCTATGGGTGGTAAGATAGTCTTCCAGCTGCAACGCGACTACCTTCTCAATAACCTTACCCACAAAGGGCAGATTAGAGACAGGTCTGTAGTTCACGAGACAGTCTGGATCGAGGGAGGATTTCTTCAGAAGGGGTATCACCACCGGCTCCTTCAAGGGGTGTTGGAACACACCCTTCTCCAACGAACACCAGACAAATCTCAGCCAGGACCGGTCCAATGACATTCACACACTCCACCAGGAGGCGGGTAGGACCAGGGTCCAAACTGCAGCAAGTGGGTTGCAAGCCCTGGACAATCTTCACGATATCAGTGATTGCCAGCTGATCAAAATTCACCCCGACTGGGTGCCTGTAACCTCCCACCGACAATCGCAAAACTCCTTAGAACGTGCTAGCTGGATCTCCGACATGGTGGCAACCTTATCTGAGTGAAAATCGAGTGAACTCCTCACACTTCAACTGTGAAAACACTCTCCGATTCTGAAGACAGGCTGGATTGCCCAGCCTGTCAGCAGTTCAGAAGAACTGAGCTGGTCGACTTTTTGCTGCAGAAATCTCCCTGGACAGGAACCCTTCCTTCTTATAGGAGATTTCTGACTAATAGTCTGAATAATGTGCTATCAGTCTAAGCTTGTCATTCTCCAGGCCGGATTTCTGTCAACGCCATTCCAACCTTCGTCCCACTTGCCTCAGCTTCTTCAAAATCCCATCAAACCATGGGGACAGAGGATGAAGAGTGAGTGGGCAAACTTGAACAGGAGCTATGGAATCCAGGGCCCCCAATATCGCACTATTATAGTACATTACAATGTCCCCTGGATCCAAGCATTCCAGTGGTCTACCCGTTGGGTCCAGCACCACCATCAGACCCTCGGGGGTCACATCCCTTAAAGGGTAGTACTGGACCATCTCTGAAGGGAGGGAGCCATGAAACTGAACCCTGTAGTGTGATGGTCGGACCAACTGACCAGCTTCACCACCAGGTCAGAGACCTCCATCCCCAGGAGGAACACCAGATCCAGAGATCGACCATCACTATTGGTTGCAGAGGTAATGACCTGTGTGAAACCCAATGAGATCATCAGTTGGAGGAAGTCCTGACCAAAATGTGAGAGTTCTTCATCGACCCAGGCATTAAAGTTCCCCAGGACCAACCACCTGGAGGACTCCAACACCATGTTGACCACGAAGTTTGCAACTTCCTGCAGGAAAGCTTTCTCGTCCCTGGGTGGACGGTAGACGAGAAGTATCCTGCAACCCACACTGCACCCAAGATGCACTCAAAGGGTCTGGTGGCCCCCACTGGTACCTCTACAAGGTCCAGTTCTGTCTTAAAACAAATGGCTACACCCGTGAGCCCTCTGATCCAGTCTTGGGCAGTGTATCACAGAGTACCTAGTTGGAACTGCTGATTCCAATACAGGGCCAGCAATCCAATAGGATACTAAGAAGGGCATCCCACTAAGGCTTCATCTGCAGTAATGGTTGAGAGAGATAACTCAGCAGTTCACAGAGCCAATGCTCTTTCCTATGGATGCTAGTCGACAGGAGCAGAGAGCCCACCTAGGCAACCTCACAAGCCAGGGGAGGAGGAGGAGGAGCTGCCTATTCTTCACATGCTCAGAACTGTGCCCCTGATGAGGACAGTTTTTGAGACTGACCAGTCACTGAGAGGTTGTCATGGTCAGTAGCAGTAGTTTGGTGCCTGCCTATGCAGACGGACAACACAAGTAGCAAGAAGTACTACAGCGGGTAATGACCTTGGATCAGTGTAGGCGACATACCTCAAGACGTGAAGGTCTTCACAGCAGGTAGGCTCTACAGGGATGGAATTCTGGAGGGGGGGGGGCCCAGTCCCTCAACCCAGATATTTTCTTCGCTATAGTATTCTGAGGGACTCGGCAGTGAAAGATCCTGCTTTGCATCAAGATTTCTTTATGAACTCTCCAAGCTCAAGCCAGTTGCTGTTCTGTGTACATGGCTCAGTTTGCTCCTCTGATTCTCAGTTGCAGTCTCATGGACTCTACTGGATGTGGAATTTCTTCCCACGACCTGACTACACACCTCAATCTTCCTGAGCCCAGACTATACCTCTCAATCTTTCTTCACCGAAATGTGTGACAAGATGTGACAAATGACTAAAATGTGTGACATATCTTTAGACATGGCACTGCAAGCTCAGAACACCATGGCTATCAGTGCACTAATATTCTAAATGTTTGCTGATAACTGAACATAAAGCAAAGCAAACTTTATTTGTAAAAAGCACCTTTCCAACAAGGCGCTTATACAATACAATAAATAAACAATAATCCTCTCCCAACAACCAGGGTGCCCAGGTTCCCTAAAACCCCAACCTCCATCCCTGGTATGGGAATCTCTCTCTCTCCTGCCAAAAATATCTCAACAACTTGCCATGCTTAACACTAGGTCTAGCAGCATTGTAATTAATACTGTATCATGATGATAACCATGTAAGCAAACTGCAAATCTATGCCTGTATAATACTGTAACTATGACTTACCGCTGTATTAGAAATGTATTGTTATCCCGGGTCGCCCCCTAAAATTAAATAAATAATAAATACAACAGTTTAAGATTCAATAAATAGAACAGCAGCTTAATAAACATAATACAGTACTATGAATTCCTACTTTAAAGTCTCAGTGGGAAATGTGGAATATCACCTTCCCCATGTGGGACAAAGAATTTCTGAGGGGAAAATAAGTGACGTACCTCGTAATGTGTGACAGTTGAGAGGTATGCCCAGACACTTGGTTGGGTCTTCCTGGAATGGTCAGCTGTCACACCAAGGGTTGTGGACCCATTAATTAAACCACTGAAATGCAGGGATAGATCATATGTTGGATTCCATCTGTGGTGGCAAAACATCCTCGCCTGTCTCCCAGGAAGACTGAGGTAGGGGCTCTGTGCTGCTTCACCAAGGGGGGCCCAAGCAGTTGCTTGTGGTTCTATACACAATGAACCAGAGGAACACCAATTAGGAAAGCATTGCATTTTTACATGCACTTCAACATTCTGCAACACATACCATGTGTTCTCTACTTGAATTTGAATCTGGCCCTCCCTATACTAATGATGCTTCCGTTTTTCTCTACTTCGTTGATGGCTAGGGCACACTAGTAGCCCAAAGCTTCTTTTTTTTCCTCTCCTCTCTTGGGTGATATCTGTTTAGAAAGGACAGTTGGTGAGCCTTTATCAGAGTTGTATCTGTTGCCAAGATACAGTTTTCCTCCAGACTGCACTGAGATTCATTCTGAATGACACCTTGCCATTCTGTCACACACTGGAATTGTGCATGTTTGTCCAGTAGCATCATTAGAGTTAGAGGAGAGTTTCACACATGGATATTCTTGCACCATTTACACACTGTCAGGGCCAAGCTGTGTCTCAGAAGGTCATCAGGTCTCACTTCTGCTAGGCTGCAGAATTAAACTCTGCTGACTATGGAGTGCTCCATGTCTCTCTGGATCCCCTGTGGGTATGTCAGATAACTGCCCTTGTGGCTGATGACTATCCGAACAGAGTCCTAGCTCTCCTTTATGGGCTGAGTGGAATGGGGTGTTCTGCTAGGCTTCCTCATCAGAGTGTTTTCAATCCTTTATGAAAAATTCATGTTGGATGTGACTTATTTTAGAGTTCCAGTGGTGTCACAGAGCTAACGGCACTGTGAAGCTGCAACTCTATCACTGCCTGACTAAATAGCCTGCTTCATCTCGAGCATTAACTTAAAAAAAAAAAAAAATTTCTGTAACTCCAGATGGTGACTAAAGAAAAAGATGCACCTTTTTCAGGCAACAAAATGAAATCACTATGAGTTTTTTCATTTCTTGTTATATTACACAGATAGGTATATGAGCATAACTGTCCATTTTCATATGCAACAGGTGTGCAGTAAATACAAACATCAAATACAGGATGCACTATTGCAACAGTGTAGACAATACATGCTTGTATAACAAAACATCAATGACAGTTACATATTAATATAACCAAACAATAGAAACCTTTACAATCAGACCAGTTACTGATCGGATTTTAAAGTCAGCCTCACCACAACACAGGCACCAGTGGCCTCCTCCCAGGACTGAGAATCAGATGCAGTCTATGTTGGGGACAACCAAAACCCCAACCTGGCAATACACCCTGATCTATCAGAGTGTTAAAAAATAAATAAAAAAATAAAAAATTGCAACGATTTTGTTGGGAATTGATGGCAAACCCACCAAGATGTAGAAGGAAGTAGGAAGAAGAATGTTTGCGAACGAGGCACGAATTGGCACCATCCTGGACAATACAGCGCCAGAAGACTGTACTGCTGCTTTTTTTGAAATACGATCAGGAGATTGCATATAAACTTGACGACTTGGAAGCCCAGGGCCACTGCAAAAGCTTGAGTGTGTATGGGATCCTGGAAGGAGTGGAGTCTAAACATTGCTTCATGATTGCTTTCCTGCAACAGCTCCTCTGGGACACCCTACCTCTTCTGCTGGGACTGTACTTAACGATGAGCCATGCACATCGGACCCTAGGCCTCAAGCGAAAAGATCCCATTAGTCACCCCTGCTCCATGATCTCACAAATGGTCCTCTTGCAGTCCAAGGAGGCCATCCTGAAGGTGGCCTGGAACCCTAATGACCTCAAGTGTGCAGGGCAAAAGATCTCTTATGACCAAGATTTCATGACTTGCTCAGAGCAGCAGAGGCATAAAACCTGGGCAGCTCTTAAACCACTGAAAGAAAAAGGCATCGTAGTTCAGATGTTTGATCCGACTAGGGTCGTGATCAAAGTTGACAATAAAGGGAAGGAATTGCCAGAACTGGTTGCAGTGGTTCATCATCCATGCCCTGGGAAGTGATGTCTCCCATCATCCAAGCGATGCCCTGAATAAAGAGCTCCTCAAAAGCACGATAATCAGAGGGGTACTTGGGGACTTCAGGAACACTGGCTAAAAGATATGCAGAGACTGTCTGAAGCATTTACCACTCCAAGACCTGTCCCAGCTGATAACCTGAATGACGCCGGCCCTCCTCCTCCCCATCGAGAGAAACAAACGTGAGGGCTGGAGCAGCCTCTGATACAATAGCCAACCAATATGTTCATTACTGAGACAGTAATAGTAACCTTTTTTTTTCAATGTTGTTTACTCTCTTAGCTGTGCACATATGTTGGGATGTGACTTACTTTCAGATGATTCACCCGAGACATGGCTTGCCAAGCTGGAGTAGCTTCACCATGCATCTGTTGTTTTTTTTTTTTTTTTTTTAGCTATGGTGTCATAATCCTACTGCGCTGTATGGCTTTCTATAACCCTTTTGTAACCACTGCTTCATTATCTGGGAACTTTTATTTTTTTCCCCCACCCTTGAATATTGGACTAGTACTGCTACTTACATCCCACTTTTTGGGAGTGACAGATGCATCCTTTGCACTAGAGTAAGGAATGTTTCTTACTTTTGGGTAATTTTTCTCCCAGAGGTGCATTTGTCACTCTCTGCATTATCCTTCTACCAAGCTGGCCAGTTGAGAGTTCTTTATCTCCAGCCTCCTTGTAGAAGTCTGTTGTTATTAAACAAGATTTTGTTACACAGTGTGTTTCTCTGGGTAAGGAAAATAACTAGGGGAACTACTGTGGCTGCCAGTGGACATAATATGGTACATCATGACTATCTCCTCCCTGCATGTAACAGAGGGCAAAGCTACCCACTTGTTCAAAGTGACAGATACAGAGCTGGGAGAAAAGGAATTAAGCAAAAGTAAGAAGTTTTCGTTTCTAGGGATGTGGATATGGTTCACCTATCCGCACATTGGTAGTTCTTTCTTAAGAACTGTTTCACCAGAACGTCTTTAAAGCTCCTACCACCCCTTGGGTGGTATATCCCTCGGCTTCGCCCTGTGACATCATATTTTCCTTTCCACTGGAAGAGTTTGGTCTCCATTAGCTGTCTACTTACTTGTAAAGTTTTTACCCCTAGGGGTTTGCGTCACAGTTTGGGTCCATCCCATGTTAATTGCAATGGAAGCTTCCGTAAAGGAATTGGATAGTTTTCTGCTTGAGACTGAAGGACAACCAGAAAAATGCTGTACGGATACATTGCAGCAGTTGTTTTGTACTAGCAATCGTAGTGGACTATTTTTTGTGTTGGCCTACTGTCTCTTCACTAGGTAGGACAGAATTGTTATTTCATTTGGAACAGATCCAGAAACAAATGATTTGATACCGTTTATTGGACCAACATGGATGTTACAGAAAAGAACAAAGTGCTTTAGCTTTCGAACCAACCAGGTCCTTCTTCAGAAGCTTTGTGGCAGTTTTTTTCAAATATCCCATACTATTAACACCAGATTATATAGAAAAAGCAGAAATAATTCTCATTGGTTTAACATATACATTTAAAACATAATAGAAGATTACGTCAGAGAAGCTAATTAACACCAGTATGCCTTAAACTGAGGAGCCTCAGAAGGGCAAAGGTTATCAAGAATTCTCTACAGCCAGAGAGTTCTTGTCACATAAATTTTAAAATGTCTCAGTATGCCAAGAAAGCATTCTAGTGATAAAAAAAAAAAAAAAACTTGGAGTGGCATTCTCTCTAATACTTGTAAGATGAGCTTACAACTTACATTCCAATTGTCCTGGTATATTAAAGGACAGATAATGAGAGACAAAATCCTGAAATTAGGTATAACTGCAAGTTGAAATCAAGCCTCAAATTAACCTACACATATAAACATGATGCAGAAAGTATCACTTGTAAGTGTAAGTGCAAAAAAAAAAAAAAAATCCTTGTCAAGGACCCCAAGAAAGCAGACCATGAGCCTGATAAATGCAGATTCAACACAGTCTGTGTATGACAAAATGCACAGAATCAGTCTAAGCAATCTAAATGAAAACCCAAAGGAATTACACCTTTAATGAACCCCAAGTAAATGAGATATGCATCTTAATATGAGCAGTTAAAAATGTGACAGTGTGAAATCCACCCACTGACAACTAATAGAAGAAATAAATGCACACTATATGTAAAACTAAGTGTTCTAGCCACATAACAACTGCCCCATGCACGCTCCACCCACACATATGTGTGTACACTATACCTATACCCCATACACACACACACCTGCACACCCACACAACCACAACACACAACAAATATAGCAAACACATTCTGCACACACCACACCACTCATGACAACAAACAAAACACACATACACACATACCCACAACACATAAAAACACAACACACACCAAACACACACATACATACATACATACATACATCAGTATACACACACACACACACACACACACACACTCACTCACACTCAAACGCACTCACCACAGTGTTAAGGTGAAAAGTCAACAATGTAGATAACCATAAACTTACAAAATCAAAGGCCCGCTGAAGAACTAAACTGTTTATGTCCATGTTTTAAAGTAAAGGTCTGTGTATTTTTATGGAATAATGTGTCATGTACCCAACATCAATGTTCAATCCATCCGCCACCATATTGAGAAGTAAAATAAGTCTAATTTCAGAAGCCGTCTCTGTTACGTACTGTTGAAATGTCCTTTTAAGACCATCACAGACATATCTGAGATTGAGTGTCATCCTGGGAGAAGTGCCTGCTACTGGTTTCTCAATCATCTTGTGATTAATAGAATGTCTGTGTGAATTCATTCTAGTGCGGAGTTGTTGGCTTGTCTCCCACATAACCTGTAGTGAGGACATTTCTTGCATTGGATAAAATAGACCACATTACTTGATGTACATGTATAATTCCCCTGTATCCTGAATAGTCTGTTTTGTGATGTAACCACACAGTCTGAAGTGGAAATGAGGTTACATGTCTTACATGTGCTGATGACAGGTCGTGTACCATATGATGTCATGGTATTCTGTTCGGTTCAAGTTGACTCCTAATAATCAGGTTGGCTAAATTAGGTGGTTGTTTAAAAGATAGTAGTGGTAGTTCTTGAAAATACAGTTAAGGGTTTCATCCTCACTAATTATTGGATGGAGATCCTTAGTAATCTTACGAGGAGTTCAAGGTCAGGATGGTATGTGACTACTAAGGGTATTCTGTTGGTAGTCATCCGTTCCTTATATTGCAGTAGCTGTTCTCTTAGGACCTGTGTTGCACGTTCCACTGCTCTGTCATTTCCCTGGATGAGTGTCCCTGCTCAATAAAGGTGTTTTTCAACATCGCCAGATGTGTGTCTCTGTCTTCCTCTATTTGAACAGAGGCGGTGATACCGAAGTGCTTGACTATATATAACAGATTTCTTTGTGTGGCTCGGTGATTACTTTTCTTGTGTAAGTATCTCTGTCTGTCTGTTGGTTTCTGTAAAGACAGGTATGTAGGGTACCATCCTTAATAGTGACAGTGGTATCCAGAAAATGTACACTTGTGGCAGAATATTCTAGGGAAAGCTTTATAGTTGGGTGGAGGTTATTAAGTTCTTGGTGAAAATCTTTAAGTGTGTCAGTGCCTCTGTCCAAATTATAAACAAATCATCAATGTAACGGAAATAATGAGTGGTTTATGTGTACAGTGCCTTAGAAAATCCTCCTCCAATTGCCATAAAAGATTAGCATACTGAGGAGCCATCCTGGTTCCATTATGGTTCCCATAGTTTGAACATAATGTTTACTATTAAAGCTGAAGTTGTTATGTGTCAAAATGAATTCTGTGAGTTTACCCACAACTCCAGGGTCAATGTTGGGGTCCAATTCTTTGTCATGCAGGTATTTGAGGCAGGCTGAAATGCCATCTGTGTGTGGATATTAGTGTAGAGGGAGGTTACATCCATTGTGGCTAAAAGGGTATCAGGTGGCAAGTCCTTAAAACCAGAAAGTTTATGTAGGAAGTGAGTAGTGTCCTTGATGTAACTATCCTGTATAACCAGCGGTTTGAAAATAGTTCTAAACCCTGATATCCCTCTGTCAGGGTGCCATTACCAGAGACTATGGGTCTACCAGGATTACCAGGTTTATGTATTTTTAGGAAGCATGTAGAATGTCCTTGGCTTAGGTTCACTGGGGACTAGGTCCTTTAGTTTGTCTTGGACATGCTTTGGAAATGTTTTAATTAACTTCTGTAGTTCTGTTTATATTCTGTAGTTGGTCACTTCCGTACTTTGTAGTAAGTAAGGTCACTTAGCTGCCGGTTGGCTTCCGTAATGTAATCTTCCGATTCAATATCACCACTGCCGAGCCTTTATCAGCTTTTTATGACAATGTTATGGTTTGATTTTAGTGTTTGTATAGCCCTCCGCTCCAATGGAGAGAGGTTGTAGCGGGCCTGTTTCTGCCTATTAAGAATTCTCACCAGTACCTCTGGCTATAAGCAATTAATGTATTTGTCCAGTTTCTTGTTACGCCACTTGATGGGGTAAACTCATATGGTTTCTTTTCTTATCCATAGTAGTTTTACTGTTTGTGATTTCTTCCCTGTCTGTGATGTCTTCTCTGCCATGAAAAAATTCCCTGAGTCTCAATCTACGGAAGTATTCCTCCATTTCACCACAAAACTGTATTCTGTCCAGTGGTTTAGTTGGGCAGAAATTGAGGCCCTTAGAAAGTACATTTAATTCCCCAGTAGTCAGTGTGTGGGTGGACAAATTAACAACTGAAAGGTGCCCATCTGTGTGGCTTAGTTGTTCAGTTCAGTCTTAGTTAGTTGTACAGTCAGGCAGCTAAGTGACCTTACTTACTACAAAGTACTGGGAAGTGACCCAACTACAGAATATAAAACAGAACTACAGAAGTTAATTAAAACATTTCCAAAGCATGTCCAAGACAAACTAAAGGACCTCGTCCCCAGTGAACCTAAGCCAGGGACATTCTACATGCTTCCTAAAATACATAAGCCTGGTAGACCCATAGTCTCTGGTAATGGCACCCTGACAGAGGGATATCAGGTTTGTAGAAGCTATTTTCAAACCGCTGGTTATACAAAGGGATAGTTACATCAAGGACACTCACTCACTTCCTACATAAACTTTCTGGTTTTAAGGACTTACCACCTGATACCCTTTTAGCCACGATGGATGTAACTCCTCTACACTAATATTCCACACACAGATGGCATTTCAGCCTGCCTCAAATACCTGCATGACAAAGAATTGACCCCAACATTGACCCTGGAGTTGGGGTAACTCACAGAATTCATTTTGACACATAACAACTTCAGCTTTAATGGTAAACATTATGTTCAAACTATGGGAACCTGCAATGGGAACCAGGATGGCTCCTCAGTATGCTAATCTTTTATGGCTAATTTGGAGGAGGATTTTCTAAGGCACTGTACACATAAACCACTCGCTATTTCCTGCTACATTGATGATTTGTTTATAATTTGGACAGAGGGAATTGACACACTTAAAGATTTTCACCAAGAACTTAATAACCTCCACCCAACTATAAAGCTTTCCCTAGAATATTCTGCCACAAGTGTACATTTTCTGGATACCACTGTCACTATTAAGGATGGTACCCTACATACCTGTCTTTACAGGAAACCAACAGACAGACAGAGATACTTACACAGAAAAGTAATCACCCGAGCCACACAAAGAAATCTGTTATATATAGTCACACTCGGTATCACCGCTCTGTTCAAATGAGGAAGATAGAGACACACATCTGGCGATGTTGAAAACACCTTTTATTGAGCAGGGACACTCATCCAGGGAAATTGACAGAGCAGTGGAACGCAACACAGGTCCCAAGAGAACAGCTACTGCAATATAGGAACTGATGACTACCAACAGAATACCCTTAGTAGTCACATACCATCCTGACCTTGAACTCCTACGTAAGATTACTAAGGATCTCCATCCAATAATTAGTGAGGATGAAACCTCTAACTGTATTTTTCAAGAACTACCACTACTATCTTTTAAACAACCACCTAATTTAGCCAACCTGATTATTAGGAGTCAACTTGAACGGAACAGAATACCATGACATCATATGGTACACGACCTGTCATCAACGCACATGTAAGACATGTAACCTCATTTCCACTTCAGACTGTGTGGTTACATCACAAAACAGACTATTCAGGATACAGGGAATTATACATGTACATCAAGTAATGTGGTCTATTTTATCCAATGCAAGAAATGTCCTCCACAGGTTATGTGGGGAGACAAGCCAACAACTCCAGACTAGAATGAATTCACACAGACATTCTATTAATCACAAGATGATTGAGAAACCAGTAGCCCGGCACTTCTCCCAGGATGACCACTCAATCTCAGATATGTCTGTGATGGTCTTAAAGGACATTTCAACAGTACGCAACAGAGACGGGCTTCTGAAATTAGACTTATTTTACTTCTCAATATGGTGATGGATGGATTGAACATTGATGTTGGGTACATGACACATTATTCCACTTAAACTTACACAGACCTTTACTTTAAAACATGGACATAAACAGTTTAGTTCTTCAGCGGCCTTTGATTTTGTAAGTTTATGGTTATCTACATTGTTGACTTTTCACCTTAACACTGTGGTGAGTGCTTGATGTGTGTGTGTGTGTGTGTGTGTGTGTATACTGATGTATGTATGTATGTATGTATGTGTGTGTTTGTGTGTGTTGTGTTTTATGTGTTGTGGGTATGGTGTGTATGTGTGTTTTGTTTGTTGTGCGTGGTGGTGTGGTGTGTGCAGAATGTGTTTGCTATTTGTTGTGTGTGGTTGTGTGGGTGTGCAGGTGTGTGTATGGGGGTGTGTATGGTGTATGTACACACGTGTGGGTGGAGCGTGGAAGGCAGTTGTTATGTGGCTAGAACACTTAGTTTTCACATATAGTGCATTTATTTCCTTCTATTAGTTGTCAGTGGTGGATTTCACACTGTCACATTTTTAACTGCTCATATTAAGATGCATATCTCATTTACTTGGGGTTCATTAAAGGTGTAATTCCTTTGGGTTTTCATTTAGATTGCTTAGACTGATTCTGTGCATTTTGTCATACACAGACTCTGTGTTGAAATCTGCATTTATCAGGCTCATGGTCTCGCTTTTCTGGGGTCCTTGACAAGGATTTTTTTTTTTTTTTTGCACTTACACTTACAAGTGATACTTTCTTGCATCATGTTTATATGTGTAGGTTAATTTGAGGCTTGATTTCAACTTGCAGTTATACCTAATTTCAGGATTTTGTCTCATTATCTGTCCTTTAATATACCAGGACAATTGGAATGTGAGTTGTAAGCTCATCTTACAAGTATTAGAGAGAATGCCACCCAAGGTTTTTTTTGTTTTTTTTATCACTAGAATGCTTTCTGGCATACTGAGACATTTTAAAATTTATGTGACAAGAACTCTCTGGCTGTAGAGAATTTTGATAACCTTTGCCCTTCTGAGGCTCCTCAGTTTAAGGCATACTGGTGTTAATTAGCTTCTCTGACATAATCTTCTATTATGTTTTAAATGTATATGTTAAACCAATGAGAATTATTTCTGCTTTTTCTATATAATCTGGTGTTAATAGTATGGATATTTGAAAAAAACTGCCACAAAGCTTCTGAAGAAGGAGCTGGTTGGTTCGAAAGCTAAAGCACTTTGTTCTTTTCTGTAACATCCATGTTGGTCCAATAAAAGGTATCAAATCATTTGTTTCTGGATCTGTTTTGATTAAAAGGACCAATACGGCACCTACAACATTTTATTTCATTTGGAGAAAGCTTAATGGCCTTGCAAAATCAGAAAACCTGGCAGTTGCAGTGTAAACCTCAAAGGAAAGTGTGCGCTGATTGAGAAGTGTTTCACCAGAACCCTGGCACATGAAAATTATTTTTGGTTTCCTAGCATGATTGTTTTAGTGAAAATAAAACAAAAATCAGATCATAACAAAGCGCATAATTTATATTGCTATATTGTACAGTAAGTGGTTATTTTAATTTTTTTTTTAAGAAAGTCGCGTTTATTGCAGAAATGTGACTCAGTAATAAATCACTTGTGTTCGTTGGTGCTTAATTACTACAGAATTTTTTTTTTGGCCAACTTTAATAAGCAGTGGAGCTTAACATAAAATAGACCTGACCCCTTCTGTTGCTGTGATGTGATCAATGTGCTTTGTTACAAGAATCTATTTCTAATTAAAAAAAAATGTTGCTCTAATAGGTTGCAGTTGTGTGGCGTGAAGCATGTATGGGCTCTTTTTAGTGTATTGGGCTAGTCATCTCCTAAACTTAGCAAAATCGAAAAGTGGTGGCATGGCTGAAAGTGATGGGGTTACTTTTATTTTTAGACACAATGCCACATCTAATCTGAAACTGGAAACATTTTTAGATTTCACCTTTTCAAGTCTGTTTTTATTTTAATTCATATTTTAGCCAAAATGCAGGTCGATTGTTAGATCTGGAACTGGATGCCCTTTTATTTTCGATTGGGGAAACATTTGAACTGTTTAGACACCTTAAAAACTCATTTGTTCAAAGTGTAGGTACTCTTACTGATGCCGCGACTCAAAATGTAGAACACATGCCGAAGGCTATGGTGGTGAAATCAGAAACACTTTTTGGCCATAAAATTGTGCCCCCTTGTTTGTGGCTAGACCCAGGAGGCATTTTTTTATAAACATGATATATAATGCAAAAAGACCTCAAGGAACCACTGTAGTGTTTGTCTGCGAAATGCAGAGTTACGCTGTATATTGTATGTAGCGAAATAATTACTTGAATTGTGCTTTATTTTTGTCTTCAAATCTTATAATCATTTAACAAAGAAGAGTGTAACAAAGTAATGTTACACCATTGCAGGGTATTTTTTGTCACTTGTATTTATTGTGACTCTAAATCTTTGATAATAAAAACCATTCCCACTAAACCATAATAGAGAATGTAAATTGAAGAGAGAAAAAATGGAAATGAATAACTGTACTGTAATGTGAGGGATTTTTAGTATTTGAATGACAATAAATAAATGGACAGATGTAAACGTGTCTGCTTCTCATTGACCTTTTGGCAGTAGGACATAAGGTGCAAGTTTATTGTGGGATAACAGCATGCCTTTGGGAAGTGAGGTGTGAGGTGAAGCCAAGCAGTGCTATTGTCCCACAATTGCACATACCTTGGAGTGTCTCCTTGGGGTTATAATATTGCTCCCCTGATTTTTTTTTATTTTTTTATTTTAATTTAAAACATAAAGGTTTAGAAAATGAAACTTCAAACAACATGAAGTCTTGCTATGTTATGACATATGCAGTGAGTCCCAACCTTCAAAGTGCTCCGGAGGTGAAAGAGTTAACTTTCCATGCTAGGCATGGAACGCTGAGCTCGAGCTTGGTTGAAACTCTTTCTGTTGTTCTTCAAACGTAAACCATCAGATTCTTTACTCCGCCTCACTGAACAGTCGCTCTGGAGATTTCTCCTTCTGCTTGGTTCATTTTGTCGGTTAAAGTATTGTTTTTCTCGGTTTTCGACCGAATTTAAACCGCAGCCGGTCGGTTCAAGCTCTGTCTGTGGTATTTGTGAGTACTAGATAGGTTTACATTATTTCTCTTCTGTGTGGAACTTGTAAACGGTTTATCGGTTCGGTTTGAACCGATCAGGTTGTTTAAAATATCTTAATCTGTGATTTAGAGTGTGGTTACCAGTTCTAAAAAAAACAGATTTTATTACATTTTTTTCCACGACCTGTGACACGGTTGGGAACCGATAAGAGGGTCTTACCTGGCGGATTGCCATAAACGGGTAAGTTTGGTTAGGACTGGCATTATGTCTGAGAAACCCAAAAGAAAACCGGCCCACTGGGTTTCAACATCTGCATTGTGTGTGGGGAAGTCTTTGCCAAGGCTGACCCTCACACCACCTGTGTTTATTGTCTGGGGTTTGACCACCTCAATGCAGACTGCCAGATTTGTAAAAATTTCCTGCAGCTACCCTGGAAAAGAGAGTTGGTAGGCTCAGGAAAGGAGGCCAAAAGTCCTCGCTGAACGATGGCCAGCCTGGTTCGGGTTCCAACCTAACTACAGAGGGAGTGCCTCTGACTAGGGGCGAGACTGGCAAAGGAGAACCGACTCTGAGGAGCCTACGTTCCAGCAAAAGGATTCAGGAAATCAGCTGGTGTGAGTCAAACTTTCCTCTCCAACCGCTGAAGAAATAGCCAAAGCGATTAAAATTGTCCAGTTGCTTTCTTGAGTTCCACTGAACCGCACCTTCAGGTATGCGCCGTTCAAGCGGTTCCACCGGTTCAAGATTATGATTTAGAGGAATATTATGAACCGGAGGAGGGGAAGAGGAGTATGAAGAGAGGAATATGATTTGAAAGTCTGATGTGCCCATTGACCCAACATCTCCCCAGGCAGACCTTCAGGAGTGTCTCCTCCTAGGCTTTCTGAGTCCCTTCTCATTTTATGTTTTATAAAAAGTGGTTGAAACCTCCAGCTCCCTACGGAGGAAGCTGTGGATGATCAAGAGGAGCCTGACTATGTGGAAATAATGGATATCCCAGAGTCTGAGAGACTGTCTATTCCCTTGCATAAATCTTTTGGGAAACAGACATTTAAAATTCTAAAACTCCTCACACTATACCTCCTGTGGATAAGAGAATGGACAAGAGGTACACATTGTCAGGCTCTGATACTGGAGTTCCTTACACACAATGCAGCCATGGTTAGTAGTAGGCTGCAGCCTGACAAGGCAAATATTCCTTGGCTTCACACCCCCGGACAAGGACTCCAGGAGGATTGATGTCATGGCAAAGAAACAGTACATGGCAGCATCCTTGGGACTCAGACAGGCAAATTATATGGCTTGTGTTGCTAGATATCAGAAATCCAGATGGGATGCTGTTATGGCTCTAGCAAAACAGGTCCCTAGCCAGCTTGCCAAGGAGCTGGAGCAGGTGGCTGCTGATGGTATTGAGGCATCCAAGGTGCAATTCCATGCTGCAGTGGACTCAAATGATGTGTCATCAAGAGTCATGGCTACATCTGTGGCACTTCGCAGAATGGCTTGGCTCAGATGTACTAGCCTGTCACAGGATACCCAGACTAAGGCCATGGATTTTCCTGTTGTGGGTAATTCTCTGTTTGGGGAGCAGAGAATTACATGAAGAAAATGGATGGGTATAGGACCACCTATAGGAGTGCACAGGCCAAGGAAAGGCAGGCCACTCTTCAAAGGCAGCTTCCCAGGGGCAGGCCTTTTCATAGGCCTTTTTACCAAGCCCAGGCCTCCTCTTCTGCTTATGCCCAGAAGGGGTTCTTTAGAGGGAGAGGCAGACGGTACAAGCAGGCCTGCTTCCACCCCTCAGCCCAAAGCCCCTGCTAGCAGGCACCCTGATGGGGCTGCCAGGGCCGATTCTCACCTACCTGTAGGGGCAGGCTGGCTTACTTTGTCCAGGACTGGGAGTCTCTGACATCAGACAAGTGGGTCCTGGAAGTAGTAAGCCAGGGACTGGTTCTCAGCTTCAAAAGTTTCCAAAGATGAGAACCAGATCCTTTCCACCTGCAATCCACCAGAGGCACTTGCCCTAGAGGCGGAGGTCTCTTCCTCCTGGCTCTCAGAGCTGTGGAAAGGGTTCCACCCTCACACCAGGGGCAAAGGGTTGTACTTCAGGTACTTCTTACCCCAAAAGACAGGGAATGCGGACCATCCTGATCTCAGATACTTAAACAAGCACCTTTAAAACCAAAATTCAAAATGGTGACTCTGAAATTATTCTACCTCTCTAAGGCCAGGGACTGGCTAGCCCTGGACCTCGAGGATGCCTACTACCATATTCTCATCAGAAGCTCTCCAAGTACCTCAGGTTCGAGCTGCCCTCAGGCCATTACCAGTTCAGAGCAATGCCCTTTGGCCTCACCTCTGCTCCAAGGGTATTCACAAAATGCCTGGCAGTAGCAGTTGCTTCCCAAAGAAGGACAAAATTGCCATCTTCCCTTACTGGACGACGCTCATAGTAGGCCAGTCCCCAGACCAAGTCAGGTTACACCTACAGATAACTTAGCAACTGTCACCTCTCTAGGTTTCCTTCTGAATCTTTCAAAGTCAGTTCTAGAGCCTGTACAGCTCCTCACCTTCATAGGCGCAGAGCTGAACACAGAGAAAGCCAGAGCCTTCCTTCCTTTGGACAGGGCAAGGACTCTGGTCTCTCTGGCCTCCTCATTCACCCTGCAGGTCTCTCGACCAGCAAGGCGTTTACAGCTCCTGAGCACATGGCTGCCTCTACAGCAGTAGTGCAGGGAGCAAGATTTCAGATGAGGGACATCCGGTTCCATTTGAGAGCCTTTTGTCTCAAAGGAAAGACCTTTAACCAAATTGATCCAAGTGACTCAACCCTGATCCAGGCACTACAGTGGTGGCAGGATCAGAGCAATCTGAGACAAGGGGTCCTTTTGTCACTCAGTCTCACCTCAATCCTTACTACAGATGCATCCCTCTTGGGGTGGGGAGCTCACATGCCCTCACTACCCAGGGGTTGTGGTCCCTCAGGAATCTGTGCCCACATCAATCTGTTGGAACTCAGAGCAGTTTTTCTAGCACTTCAAGCTTTTTCCAAATCTGTTCAGAACAAAGTTGTACAGGTCAGAACAGACAACACCACCACAATGTGGTACATCAAGCAAGGGGGCACTGGTCCACGGCCTTGTGCAATCAAGCAATGAAGTTGTGGTCTCTGGCTTACTCCCTGAACACCTCCCTTACAGCAGTTCACCTCCCAGGCAAGGACAATGTCCTGGCAGATGCTTTCAGCAGAATTTCCCAGGGCCATCACAAATGGTCACTGGACCCCCTGGTTTTGGAGGTGATCTTTGCCAGATGGGGCACCCCGCAGATAGATCTTTTTGCAGCCCCAGACAATCACCAACTTCCCCTTTTTTGCTGCAGACCCCAGTGTTGGGCTCAGTCCCTCTGGATGCCTTAGTCCTCAATTGGGAAGGGAAGTTTCTCTATGCTTTTCCTCCCTTCCCTCTCCTGTTCAAAGTGCTAGTCAAAATCAGATCTCAGCCCTGCAAGATGATCCTGATTGCTCCAGATTGGGCCAGACAACCCTGGTATCCACTCCTACTGTCCTTAGCAGTCCATCTTCCCCTGTGTCTTCCCAGGAAGCACAACCTGTTATCCTGTGCTCAGGGGAGGGTTTGGTACCCGAACCTCAAATCTCTCAATCTCAAGGCCTGGCTCTTGAAGAGTTGGAGTTTGCTGATCTACACCTCTCCCAAGGTGTAATGGATATCCTGAAGGCTTCTAGGAAACCTTCCACCAGGGCTACTTATAATTCCAAATGGAAACGGTTTTCCATATGGTGCTCTGAAAAGCGTATTTCCCCAGAATCTGCTGATTTACCCACAGTCCTGGATTATATGGTCCACTTAAATACCTTGGGGCTGAGACCAGCTACCCTAAAAGTGCATTTGGCAGCTGTGTCTGCTTTTATTTCAGCAGGTAAGCCCTCTTCTCTTTCAGCTCATCCTGTATTCTCCAAGTTTTTCAAGGGATTGCTTCATACCAACCCTCCATTCAGGGACCCTGCCCCTGCCTGGGATCTTAATGTTTGCACTACTCAGCTTATGCAACCCCCCTTTGAGCCTTTGTCTTCAGCAGAACTTAAGTACTTGACTTGGAAGACTGTGTTTCTGGTAGCCATCACTTCTGCCAGATGCATAAGTGAATTGCAAGCTTTGTCAGTGGAGCCTGATTTTATCTCCTTTCATAGAGATAAGGTGGTCCTCAGGACTAATAGGAAGTTCTTGCCTAAGGTGGTTTCAGATTTCCACCTTAATCAATCCATATTTCTTCCAGTGTACTTCACTGACCATTCCTCCTCTGGCGAGAGGAGGTTGCACAGCTTAGATGTGAAGAGAGCCCTTAGTTACTACATAGAGCGTACCAAGGGTCACAGGTTTGACTCCCTCCAACTGTTCCTCACTTATGGTGAGGTTGGTAAAGGGAAACCTGCCACTAAAAGATCCATTGCCAGGTGGATTGTCTCTTGTATCCAATTTTGCTATGAAAAACTGGGTAAGGTTCCTCCCTTAGGCCTGAGGGCTCACTCTACCAGAGGTACAGCTGCTTCCCTGGCTGCGGCCAGGGACATCCCTGTTGTAGAGATATGTCAAGCAGCTACCTGGAAAACAGTTCACACTTTTACCAAGCATTACTCCCTGGACATCCAGGCTAGGAGTGATGCTCGGTCTGGCACAGCTGTGCTGCAGAGTCTATTTCCTAAGTAGGTTCTGTCCCTCCTCCATGGAGGTACTGCTTTAGTATCAGATATAAATCATAATATAGCAAGATTATGTTGTTTGAAGAAAAATTACTCACCTTAGTAATGTTGTTTCTTCTAATGGAGTCTTGCTATATTATGACCTCCCCTGCCTACCCCTCTCAGAACCTCTGTTTTGGGATGTGGGTGGGCAGTGCAGTGCTGGCACTTAGTAGGTGCCCACCTTGTTGTTTTCACCCCTCCTTTCTTGGGTGACTTGGTGTTGTGTTTTTCATTTTTTGGGTCTCCTGACTTGAGTCTTTGTTTGGGACCAAAAAATGTGTTCTTATGTTTAGTAGCCAGTTGGCTAGTGTAGGTTTACAGCTTCCACACAGGACATCAGTGAGTTTAGCTCGAAAAGATCTGACGGTTTGAGTTTGAAGAACAACAGATAGAGTTTCAACCGAGCTCGAGCTCAGCGTTCCATGCCTGGTATGGAAAGTTAACTCTTTCACCTCCGGAGCAGTTCGAAGGTTGTGACTCACTGCATATGTCATAATATAGCAAGACTCCATTAGAAGAAACAACATTACTAAGGTGAGTAATTTTTTCTTTTTCTGACCTGTAATGTGCTAGAATAGTGCGCTGTCATGTGATCACATTTGGCCCGTCACAATTCTCGGCTCATTTTATAATGCATTGTGTTGCTGAAATCTTAGGAAGCAATCTTTGTTTCTTCCTGATGGCATTTATCAGCTTTTTCTGGGTTATGATATCCTCTGCTCCCAGTACACTTGGTGACTATTTCTGTATCCATTAAAAAATTGTGAAGGCCTGCTCTGTTAGTGTGGTGCATTACAATGTGGGTGACCCAGCTTTGTGCAGTAAATCCCATCTCGCAGCCCTGGCTGGTGGAGTTTCAGACACGCTGCAAAGGCAATGCTCTTAAGACTCCAGGGCAGGGTTCCTTTTGCCCTAGTACTGTGCGATTGCTTCCTTGGGGGGGCGCCATGAATGTTATGGGTAATTATGTAACATCACCACCACCCCTTCCCCAAAAAATAACAAAATTCCAGTGTAGCACAGATAGCGTTGCAGTAAAAGGCAGGGAGGGAACCAGTGAGACACGTCCCCTCCTCCCTAGCGCCAAAAGGCTAAAAACTGCTTTGGAGACTTGCTGCCATATGGATTCTGGAGAGAAGAGTTGAGGGTGTGAGTGTGTGTGTGTGTTCGGGATGGTCGGGGTTGGGGCATAAGGGAAGGAGAACCAGAGGCCTTCATTGGTGGCAGAGCAGAGCTGATGACAAGCTGCGGGTAAGCTAGGCCACACCTAAGGGTGATAAAGATTTTTTTTTTTTTATTTAAAAAAAAAAACAAAAAAAAAACTTATGTTTAGGACTAGTCCAATTGAGGGGTGATAAACACATTCACTTGTCTTGTGGAAGAGGCCCAGGCTCTCATCCCCCTCCATCCACTCAGATGCTAATGCTATTTTTTTTGTATTAATAGTTTTATGCTGTATTGCAACAGAAGACTGCTGTATGTTCAGTTTGTGTCAAATGCATAGCAGTAAAACACTAAATGAAGAAATCAAATCAGTACAATAAAAAATTAACATATTACAGATATGTTTCATTATATTCCCTTACTGTCTCTTAATTGACTTGCAACTAGCCAGTGGACATTAAAGGGGAACAGTCAGTACAAAGGGCCCCACACTCAAGTGTGGAACTAGTCTGAATGTGCACCTTGTGTACAAGAACATTTTGGTTTACTTATAATCTACTATACTAAACAGTGTCACACTCATTTTGCTTAGTTCTAGGCTGACCTCTTCTGTTACTACAAATCCCAGAATCCTCTACAGCAGACATCAAAGCAGTAGGCAGCAGTGGGAGAGTCACTAGCCTGCAGTGCATGATAGAGCTTTTATTATCTCTGATCAGATGTTTTCCACAGGCTTAGTACTGTCATCTGTGGCTGTACTTAGCCCAGAGAGGACAGTGGGACCAGCATATAGAGTAAACTCTTAACATGCACTACAGTCTGTTAAATCTCACACTGCTGCAGTCCTGTACATAATTTCTCCCCAGGGCTCATTCAGTTCTAAGGGAACAACCACTTAGGGCCTCGGGTTCTGTGATTTGTCATTTTTTTTCCTCCGTTACTGTTCACTCATTGAATCTGACAGCAGAAAAAGACCTGGTGATCTATCCAGTCTGCCTCTTTCCTAGTAACTCCAACACCCTCGCCCCTTTTTCTGGGTCTGTATAAGGTGGTAGCCTTCCAAACTTGGTGGCAGTATACTGTCCATCCAGCATTATTATATATATTTTTGGTCCACATTGTCATGGGTCTGCCATAACATCTGAGCAATTTACATCATTCCATAAGACATTCTGGTACACTTTCAAAACTATGACATCACCACAGAACCCAGTCTGCCCTAACATTCATGACACTTAGGTGGGTCAGTTGAGGAAGAAGGATCAGGCCCTTTAAGTTCCTCAGCCAAGACTTTTGCATTATTTATTTTTATTCCCTGCTGTAACTCACAGTAGTGAAAGCTTTGTTTGCTTACAGTGCAGTGATTTTCGAAATGTAAAGGTGAAGTAACCATCGTCAGGTAATATGCATTCTGAAAGCCAGTGAAAAGATCTTTCAAACAAGGTAATAGGCTTTATCTGTAGATGTCAGGAGTCCAGAGATATAAATGTCTAAATCATTCATAAATTAAAATCCAGGCAGCAGCCATTTCATATAATCTTACTGAGACAGAAAGTGATGTCACTGAAGGGCATTATATCTTCAAGAATATCCCTTCCATTAGGCCACATGTTTGAAACTATACCTGTGTCAGCACTAGGACTACCTAGAAACTTTTGCTAACCAGGGGCTGCCCACAGTAACATCATGTGTCAGCATCTATATAAACGTGAGGGCCCCATCTCTCCTCAGTGCCCCCCGCTGCCCGTCATCCTTGCCGGACCTACTGGAGGAAATGTTAACTAGCTGTTCCCATTTATCTTTTATTTTATATAAAGAGAATAATGGATAGATTTGTGTCTATTACCAGGAGTAATACCATAGAGGTTCTGGACACATGAACCTTGAGAGCTGCTTCCAGAGGTTCCAATGTCCAGAACCTCGAGATGGTAGGACCGTGCTAATTGACAGAAACCTATCCATTATTTTAATATATGGAGCTAAGATTCAATTTCTTGTTAACGGGAGGTCAGCCAGTTCACTGAAGACTGACTTGGTTCTGGCTGACTGTCAGTGATGCCTCGCCAGCTGTCTGTCCTGCTTGGCCCCTCGTCTCACTTGTTCAGATGCTACCCACTCCCATCCTCTTTTCTGCAATACTGAGTCCTACCTGTTTTGTTTTTTTTATTAGAGGACAGCAGGATCAACCACATAAATCCTTGGTAATGGTAAAATGCGAAAAAAAATATGGAGAATGGCTGAGGACCAAGTTTGGTCTTGGAAAGTGACAGACTGGCCGCCATGTTTTTAAAACTGTTGTGCCTGCCCACATAGAAAAAGTGCCAATCAGGTGGCATGTTTTGGGAGACATGTGGGTACTGACAAGTGCATGCGCTGTTGTGATTCAGTGGTAATACTATCGTTGAGGTCCCGAACTATAGTATTACGGAACCTGAACAATAGTATTATCACTCTTGAAGTGTAGCATTATCACTTCAGGAGTGATAATATTACCGAAAATTTTTTTGTATGCTTTTGTAGCATATTAAAATCCAAATATTAAATATATATAATTTGTTTATACATGCTGGCAAAAGCTTTATTTCACTAATGTAAGTTCAGAGATAAAATTTATAAGGAAGACACCCCCGAGGTCTGCATGCATTTTTTGGGCCTCTCACAGCATAGTGACTTGTGAGATTTGCCAGAGCTTTAACCAGGCTACAAGGTAATGCCACAAGAACACTAGAAAATGTCCTTCTCATTAAAACATTAATTGCCATGGAAAAGGACTAGGGCCCAACATTGGTGTCTTCCCTATGTCATCGGCTGCTGAAATTGAAGGACCAGACCAAAGAAAGGTCAACATTGCAGCTATCCTCATTGTTGGGCCACAAACATCGATAAAGGTCTACTTCACCAACAAGGTAAATCTATTGCATCATCACCAGTTCCAGTGGTGTTGACAGCAGCCCCCCGACCATCGAGACATCAAGGTCAGGGCTTTGCTTAGGTGCTACTGTATCTACTATGGATGGCATGATGCCATCTGCATTGAACCAAGGCCCGTCGTCTACACAAGTATTCACTGCATCTGTCCAGGTCATTGTCAACTCTCAAGCTGTGCTGGCATCGTTTTCGGAAATGATACGACGCATTCTGACTGGCTTACCTATGCAGACAGCTGTACCATCATGGGGCCTGTGGACACTTAACCCTCATCGATGCCTGCTACCAGCATCTCACTGATTCTTGCCTTTCAGCCTCCACCTGTGTCATCACTGCCCTCTGAAGCTCCCATCATCGATCTCATGGTTTTAGAGGAGGAATATGAGGAAGAGCACCATGTGGTTCCTCACTCTAGCTCTACCCTCTCATCCTGCAGTGAGGACTCTGTGGTATATACCCTGAGATCACCTGAGGATCCCACTTTTCTAGTCATGATGCAGTAAATGCCAGCTGCCAAAGATTCCACAAAGAGGAACCTGATGGAATTACTGGAGGCCTCATACTCCCGCTCTGTAATATTTCCAGCTATATATCCTGCATTAGAAGATACTACTTTTTCTGCATGGTACAGACGTCAATGCCTGCAGTTCCTAGAAAGGTTGATGAGCAGTATCTTGCTCCATCGGCTAAGCCTTATAATGCTAAACAGCCAGAAAATGACTCTGCATTCATCGTGGCTGCTTATGATTGATCTAGGGCATCTAGACATATAAGTACCTTGCCTCTAGGTAAGGAATCTAGGAGGCTGGACGTGATGGGTAAGCGTACTGATGTCTCTGCCTCACTGGGCCTTAGGATTGCAAACTATCAAGCCCATATGATTAAATACCAGAATAGCCTATTAAATGTGAGAAAATATTCTTGGCTCAAAGTGACTGGATATCCCACAGATGTGCAGCAAGCTGTTTTGAATGCCCTTTTTAGAGAGAGAAAAACATTTTTGCTGTGATATGCAAGAAGGCCTAAGAAGTGATGCTGGCCTGGTGGCACAGAGTGAAGAGGCATCCAGGCCTCACCTGCCACCATGCTGATGACCCAGGTTTGATGACGAGCCTGGGTCGCTTGATGGTCAGCCGAGGGGAGGAGGAGGAGGATTGAGCATCCCAATGGATGCTCTCCTCCTCCAGGGAAGGGAGGGTGTCTGCTCTGCTGCAACATTGCCACCTAGGTGATGATGCAAGGCTGGAGCAGCAGTTCTGGTAGGGGGGTACTCCTTGACAGAAGGATGTCTAGCATGTCTTTGATGTGCATGTGTCCTAGTCATCTTCCCCACAGAGCATCCATGGGTCTGGGAGTCGGGGGAAGAACAGCGTAAAAACACTACCGGCGGATGCTGCGCTGCAGAGCCTCACAGACTCCACACCACCTACTGAGCACATGGAACCACCGGACTGTGTGTGGCACCAGAGGGGGTTAGAGGGGTCCCATCACTGGGCAATCTGTGGAGGAACTGGTGGCCCCAAAGGCAAGTCCCATAGATGACAGGTGATGGGGTTGGGGGAATCACATGGGCTGAAGGGGGCCGACTGGAGGAGTGGGGGGGGGGAGAAGCCCTAGGATGCCTTCAGACACCCAAGAGGACCCTAAGGTGTGTAAAATCCCTGTATCCCACTTTTTGCTAGAGGGTGTAGGAGGGATCCTTTCATCAGCCTACTGCCAGAGGTGGTTGTGGTTTCTGCCCACAAGACAAAGGTAAGGGAGCTGGTCCACTGCCAAGCCCCCTCCCTCCCAGGTGCTCATACAAAAGCATTCAAAGCAGGAGGTGCAGGTGGCAGTGCCCCCATCACCTCAGTCTGACTTGTACCTGAACCCAACTCTGCTTCCACAGATGCCTCTAGGGGTGATTGTGGGGCAGACTATCCCTGCATCTGGCACAGTGGAGGGAGATTACAACAGACAAGTGAGTCCGGGAGATAACTGCAAGATGGCATGCTCTGGAACTAACAGACACCCCTCCGTATCATCCTTCTTCCTGTTACGCTCTAGGATATCTGTCCCTTCTGAAGGAAGTAGTGCAGTCATTATTCCAGAAATATGCTATAGAACTAGTTCCTACATGACAGAGGAACAAAGGGTTCTGTTCCAGATACTTCCTACTCCCAAACTGGACAGGGGATCTGCATCCTGCTTTGGATCACTGGAATCTCAACTTTTTCATTGAGTGCAGGAAGTTTCGGATGGTATCCCTGCAAGCCCTAATTCTTCTTCAAACAGGGGACTTACTTTGTTCTCTGGAAATGAAGGATGCTCACCTTTATGTAAAGCTCAGGAAGGCTCACAGGAAATACCTCTGCTTTGAGCTGGAGGGGGAACACTACCGGTTTAGAGTATTGCCATTTGGCTTGTCCTCTGTGCCACGGGTCTTTACCAAATGCTTGGCCTGTTTGTATTCCCCTATCTGGACAACTGACTGCTGAAAGCCAGTTCCAGGCAAGTTCTCCAACATACTCTGTCTCAGATATGTCAGTTGCTCAACAATTTGGGCATCACAGTGAATGCATACATGTGATATGTACAACTTGCTTATGAGGGAGATTTGGGTGAAATTAGGAGGGAGATTGCCCTGCCAACTTGCTTAAGAGGGAGATTTGGGTCAAATTAGGAGGGAGATTGGCCTGCTGGCAGGGAGATGCCATATCGTCATGAGTTTGTCCTTAAATGGTGTCAAAAAAATAAGAAAAAAGTCATTACAAAAAGTTAAATGTATTTCATTTTGTCAAGTATAAACACTAAAAAGAATAAACAACTAGTTATATAACATTATCAGATACATTGTTCATCACTAATTTAATTTTTATGTGTCTTTAACTGCCCAAAAAAACAAGGATATTTTGGACAGAATTTTACTTAAGCAGGAGATTTTGTTTCCCAGGAGGGAGGGAGGGAGTTCAGTCAAAAAAAACAGGAGTCTCCTGCGTAAAGAGGGAGATATCACATGTATGTGAATGTACCAAAGTCTGTGATGACTCCTTGCCAAAAACTGCAATACATAGAGAAGGGATGTGCTTTTCTGCCTCACAGCAGAGCAAGGGCAGTTGATATACAGCAGTCATTACATTTCTGTGAGAACATTATTTTGTCTGCTGGGTTTTAAGGCTGCAGCCATTGTGACAGTGCCACTCGCCCACTTACATATGAGAATTACCCAGTAGTCCAGTGGGATCAGTTGATGGATGAGCTGGACCAAATGGTTCTCGTCATGTCACCTCTCTGCAGAGCATTGCTGTACTGGAAGGATCACAAAAACCTATTAAAGGGCATTCTATTGCTTATACAATCTCCTGTTTTGATTCTCAACATGGATGCCTCAGGCTTCAACTGGGGAGCTCACCTTGGCCTTTATCAGACACAGGGATTCTGGATCAAGGTGAGGCCAAGTTACATATAAAGGTTTTGGTGATGACAGCTGTCTTGTATAGCCTTAATACATTTCAGGAGAATTTGTGCCTCCGTTCTCTGTTAAACCTGATGGACAGTGTCAGCATGACACATTACATCAACAAGGGGGTGTTCATGCTTACCCACTATGCAAGGAAGCAATAAGAGTATCAATCAAAATCTTTATTTAATCAGGCGAACATCATTGAGCGTAGCTCATTTACAAGATGGACCTGAGTGGTCAAGAAGTGCAAGTATTATTACATAGACAAGAATAACATAAACAGTAGTACAATGACATAAAGTGCTAATATATAACAATTTACATATATACAAGGCACATTAAAACCATTTAACCTGTAAGAAAAGGAGGCAATGGGTATAGCAGGCATAATATATAAATTATAGGTCCTAATTGGCTTTTATGAGAGTATATCAGGTGACTGGAAAAAGTAGAACTAGCATAATGGAACACGGAAAAGGGGTGGGGTAGGTAGGGTCGGATTAGGCCTTGGGAAAGCAATTGCAGAGTTCTGGAAATAGGGTGGAGAATAATCTTTGAAGGATGTTAAAGGTAAGAGGCTATTTAGCTTCATGGTTTTTTGGAGTGAGTTCCATGCAACTGCTAGTGAGTGGCTGATAGCGGCCCTCCCAAACCGGGTGCAGGCATTGGGGACCTTTAGAATGATAAGTTTGCTGATCCTTAAGTTGTATGGCCTAGAAGTAATTAGGGTAAAACTCTGGTACTGGGCTCTGTATCATGGCCTACAGCTCTCAGCCACGCATCTCCCAGGTCTCCAAAACATCTTGGCAGATGGGCTAAGCAGGTTACAGTCCAGAATGCATGAGTGGATCTGCTGATCTTGGTGGTAGACAACCTCTTTGCAAGATGGGGTTGACCACAGTTGGACCTTTTTGCGTCCTCACACAATGCAAAACTACCGCATTTCTACTCGCTCGATCCAGGGCTTCAAGATTTCTGGTAACACGTGTTGTCCCTCTCTTGGAAAGGGAAATTCGTGTATGTGTTTCCTCCAATTCCTCTAATGCAGAAGGTGCTAATGAAGCTGTGGATGGAGAATGCCACTCTCATTTTCAGTGCTCCATTATGACCTTGCCAGATATGGTTTCCACTTCTATAGCAGATGTTAATGGAGCTTTCTGTAACCCTACCTCTGTGTTGGGGGTTGCTTATCACAGGACAAGGGATCCCTGGTTCATCTGGACCTCCAGTCCCTACATCTGCATGCATGACTACTGAGAACATAGCCATTGCATGTTCTGGAGTATCCTCTAAAGTTGCTGATGTTCTGGTTACAGCCAGAAAGCCTTCTGCCAGACATACTTATTCTTGAAGTGGAAGTGGTTCACTTTGTGGGCTGCTTCCAAGAATTTAGACTCATTTGTTTATAACTTTTAATAATTTTATCTTAATCGCCATATTAACACAGCTATAGAAAGGAAAAATACCCTGCATATTTAACTCTAAACAGGGAACAATAACAAGGCTTAAAGAATCACTTTGAGAAAGATAAAAGGAATTTACATACAACATTTAAGTAAGAAGATATTTAAATAACTATATAGACAAAAATGTCAGACAGGTTACCCTGTATTTAATTACTCTAAATCCAATCCAACTTTATTTATATAGCATCTTTCAAATCCAAGGCGCTGTACAAAAACATATACAGAGTAATAAAAATTCCATACATTTAAAATGTCAGCCATGACTAACTAGAATATGCTAAACTAAATAAATATGTTTTCAAAGCAACCTTAAAACTATTGACGGTTGGACATTCTCTCAACCAACAAGGTTAAATCAGGTCAGGGATTTCATGGAGACAGTATAGCCAGGGGTTAAAATAGTTTAAATGGGAAATAACATCACGTTCAAGTTCTGAGACTAACAAGGGTTTTTTCCCCTGGAATTTTTAGCATAAATCGTCCATAGATAAACATCAGTATCCTTATCCCTCTCCGTATAATTCTATAGGAAGGCTGTGCAGTGGGCTTTTGAAAGCAAAAAAGGGAAAGTCCTTGCTGACTTTGATGGGTTATGTTACTTCTCTTCTCATGCATCAAGGGACAAAGTCCTGTCTTTGTGCCATAATATAGACTACTCATCGTCTCATCTTTATGATAGTTTACTAAGGCTGTAAGACTTTCCATTTTATATCATGACACTATTTTCCACCACCTCTTTGGTCCTGGCAGGGGCTACAACCCCCCCCAAACTCGTCCTTTGGCCCACTGGGGCCATCATGGGTCCAGGTATATTTTTCCTCTGGTTTTTCTCCCGCAC
Source organism: Neoceratodus forsteri (assembly GCA_016271365.2). Taxonomy (NCBI): domain Eukaryota; kingdom Metazoa; phylum Chordata; order Ceratodontiformes; family Ceratodontidae; genus Neoceratodus; species Neoceratodus forsteri. The sequence goes on along the minus strand of JADMNL010000031.1, from coordinate 143,285,488 downwards.
CTGTGCAATGGATGCAGCGTTAGTCTTCACCGAGACAGCCAAGCACCCTGGGTGCAGACCAAACCCCTGCTGTTGTGCTGATGCACACAGCACAACCCAAGGAAGAAGAGCAGTCCTCCAGAAGCTCAATCCTTACCTCCCCAGTCGATGCCTGAATGACCTGAGTTCGTTCCCAAACTCGGGTTGCCGGCATGGCATGAGGTGTGGTGTCCAGCGCTTCAACCCTCAGTGCCACCGGCCCGGCAAGACTTTCCATTTTATGAATTTCTATCATGATGTTCTGCCAATCTTCTCTGGTTGGGATCTCCAGTCAAAGCCACTTTCTAGTGATAGATTTTTTGGCAGCCATTAGACATATAGTTAACAGCTTCCTGCTGGAGGGGGCCCAGAGTCCCCTCAGGAAATTGGGAAAAAGAAAACCTACCATAAGGACTACTGGGACACTGAACAGGTCTGACGGCATCCTGGAAGGAGCTAAAAAATGGCTGTAAAAGTACATGTATTTCTAGAAAATGTGGCCATGGGTAGCTGGGGAAACCCCACATCCTCTCCAGCAGGAAGCCCCCCATGTGGGATATATTTCGACTGGATAGCTGGAGTCCTAAAGAAATGTAGAGCAACTTTCCAGGAAAATTCTTTCCATATGTACAAAGCTGTACCTGTGTGTAGGTCCTTCTCCTAGTGCTGTTTTTCCAGAGGGGATATATAGATCTTTCGCTCATTATTTTCTGAGTGGTTCTAATGTATCTTTTCTCAGGGAGAGTAAGGCTTTATAAATTCGGATTATGTGTTGTAAAGGGACGGTAACCTGTAATGCTCTCTGGAGAAGGTCCACCAGCTGGGGGATATCCTCACCAGAAGAGGGAATCAGGGACAATGTTTTAATAAAATTCACTGCCTGAATATACTGGAACTGGTCCTGAGGGCGCAGTAAACGCAGTTCATACATATTCACTATCTCCTCTAATGAAAGTAACCTCTTATTTCTAAAGAAATGCAAAATCAAGACAATCCCTAGGTTTACCCATTTCTGAAAGCCATGATATAGTCTGGCTGGGAGGAAAGAGTGGAGGTACAGCAGGGAGTACAGTAAGTGCCCATAAGAAGCGATCAGCTTAGAATTTAGCAGCTGTATCCAACCATGCAATGTATTAGTAGTGTATGGGTTTTCTGTAATTTCCATGATTGGAGTGTCAGGACAGCTTAATAATATCTTGTTTAGGTTGGTAAGGCCCTCCCCCTGCACCTCCAGTTCCCTCCATTGAGCCATATAAAAGGGATGCAGCCAATATTATTCTAACCTAAGCTGCAATATAATCTTGTTGGGAGGGCTAAGCCTCCAATAATTTTTTGGCATCTGTAGGACTGTATATCTCACTCTAGGGAGTTTAGAATCCCACATGTATCTTGATATGTTTCTATTAATTTCCCCGAGGACATTTATTGGAAGGGGGATCGATAGGGTCTGCGCCAAGTATACAAATCTTGGCAATAAATTCAGGCGAATCACATCGACTCTTCGGATTTAAGGAAGTGGAATGGTCTGCCATTTATTCAAGTCCAGTGTCAGGATTTGTGAGCGATAGACTCATTTACATGTTGTGTAAATGCAGTGTTGGAATACCTGCTGTATCTGGCAGACTGATCTACAGTATTCCCCACTTAAGGTGCATTCGGCCGCTATATCTGCTTTTCATGCCCCTACTGATGGTCATACAGTTGTACATCTGCAGGTGTCCCATACTTTACTGAGAGGTTTTCTTCATATGAAACCTTATATCTGCAATCCAGTTCCACCCTGGGACTTGAATTTTCTGCTTGAGAAACTGATGTTGGCTCTTTTTGCACTGGCCACAAGTTGTGGCTCACATTTCCTGCCATGGAAAACATTTTTAGTTGCAGTAATTTCTGCTCAAAGGATGTCAGAGTTGTTGGCTGTAATGTGTGAGCCTCAATGTTTGATTTTCCACAAAGACAGACTTTCTTTGCATACAAATCCTAAGTTTTTACCAAAGGTGGTATCTGAGTTCACATTGAATCAGATGATGCACCCTCCCATTACCTTGAGCATGTCAGTTAGGGTGAGGTATTGCTCCATACTTTGGATGTGCATAGAATTCTTGGATCTTCCTGGATATAAAGTCTCCATCACTCATTCACATTAACGGGACTATGCCGGTACCGTGCGGGAGCCAAAAATCTTTAGGAGGGCTGGTACTGAGGTAGGGCCATGCGAAAATGTATAGGTTACCTTAGTGTCGACCCTCCAGCCACCTCAGTTCCTTTTTTCCCGCCATCGAAGGCACTTCAGTGATGACGTCGCTCACCTGCCGGGAGTCAACTCTTCACGTCTGTATGACGGCAGCTTTAGTCATTCCGTTTTGATTTGTAGTATAATTTATTTATTTACTTATTTTAGTAAAAAAAAAGTTTTTCAGCGAAAGAACATGCAAGTCCTCTTTGACAGAGTCAACCATAAACTGGGCCAGTGACAGTAAGGAGACTTCGCGTGAAAGCAGGGTTCAACCTTAACATACATTTACTAGCCCGGGACATAGTGCAGATTGCCTCGGGCTAGTGCAGATACCTTCCTACCTGTCCATGTGGACTAGTGCAGTCGTCAGAGTGAGCAGTACCTCCGGTGGTGGTAGCGGTAGTCGGTGTAAAATGATAGCGAGTCTCTGGAACTCTGGAGCAGCTGCAAAGAGCATACATAGCCAGCGAGTACTCTCTAAGAACCGAACAAGCGCTTCCAGCTTCCTTGTTGTTTGGTGTAATGGAGTTCCTCCTAGAGGGCTATTATGGAGGCTGTCACTCACTGTTTGTTTTCCCTCTATTGGCCAGCCCGATAAGCAAGTAAACAGGGAGGGGGGAGCAGCAAGAGGTGGGAACAGCGCCAACATGACTATAGCACTGATTGGCTAAAGAATCACCTGGGCGAGTAAGGAGGCAGATTGGCAGAAGCTGTTGGTAGTTAGCGCCGGAGAGGGAGTGACTTCAGGTGCCTAACTTTTCATTTAAGAAGCAGTTTTTCACTTGGAAAAAGTGCGGATGATTTGAATTCTGGAAGAAGCTGTTCATTGCTGAAAGGCCGGAGGAACTGTTGGGCTTGTGAGGACTGGGTGCTCATGAGTTTGGCGGTTTCGGCAGTTTGGACAATTTCTGTCCAGCAGCGCTGCAGCGGTCTTGGGGATCAAAGCTGGACTGTTAGACATCTTCGTGTTTGTTGATCAACCTGCAACAACTACAACAAAGCAATTGGAGCTAGATGACATGAATTCCGGACACGGAAAACACCAGCTCGGGTAAGGCAGTACCACGTGGCATTCATAAAAACGCTGGTTATGGTCAGCAGTTATGTGTGGCGGTGGGGGGTCTTCTTGCTGGCAGAGTGAGTTAATTTTGTCTTGTCTGTTTAGGCTCATCTTTGTTTTGCTGCTCCTGTGGTATTCTATTAATAAATTAGCTCGCTAAGTGAGCTACTGATTTAGGGCTGTTTGCTCCATTTGCAGCTCTGGTTGAATAGTGCCAAAAACTTACAGGTCAGTGCCTGAGCCTGAGGCAGATCCCCATTGCAGTTTGGTTTTCTTTTCATTGTATATGTGAGTGTGTGAATGCTGGTTCTGCAGTGATTTTAATGAGGACACTACTAGGAACAGTATTGAAACAGTGCCCTTATGAAAATGTTGGCATTTTGAAGTGATCCTAGTCAGAAGATCCTTCAGTGTCAGTCATGAGAAGGAACCAAAACTGAAATTGAGAGAATCCAGTGGTTAGCAAGCTTTATTTACAGCCTTGGTTTAAGTCACAGTGTCATGTCATGTTTTCGCTGTGAGAGCTTGCTGTCACTCTGACAATGCTTCTGGTGAAAAACAATTTTGATTCATATTCTGCTTGGTTTGACTGCCAGTGGTGATTTGTTGTGGGGCTAGGCTGCCGGGCTGGGCTTGGATGGGCATGTCTGGCATTGCTCTGCTCATATTGTGTTCTGTTGCCTCAGGGGGATGTCTGTGGCTTGTGGGGCTGAGCAGGGCAAGCATGTTTGTGGCTTTTTTATTTGTATTTTTGGATTAGATTGCTGTTTGAACACACCAACATACTCTGGTTAGTCAAGTGTCAGTAGTTACTGTTCTTCCGAGATTGTGTGGGGGCATGGGGGGATCAAAAGTGGCTGTTGTGATCTGCTCTGTTGTATCTATTTTGTAAATAAATGTTTAAACTGCACTGATTTTTGTCATTTTTCATTGCGTGTTAAAAGCACGTGGTGACATGAGTGCGGACTAGTGCAAACCACTGTGGGGTAGTGAAATTTTGGACTGGCTAGTGCAAAAAAAAGTTAAGGTCAACCCCTGCATGAAAGCTGTATTTCCAGAAGGGCTGGGTCTGGTCAGCTGCCCTCTACAGAGAGTGGATCTGACTATGGGCAGTCTGGTGCTTGGGGGGAAGGGCAGTTCTCTCGAAAGCACAAAAAGAAGCGGTCCCATTCTCGATCCTTGTTGAGAACCCGGCACTACTTGGCCTAGAGCTCTTCTTCATCCCGCAAGTCGAAGAAGAAACGGTACTGCTCGAGGTCGTCCTCTAGTATGTTTGCATGATGATCATCTATAACGGGATAGAAGGCTGACTACGGGGTCACCTGCGGCCTCTGTTCCTAGTGGCTGACATCCTCGACTCCATAGTCCCTCCCCGCCCCCGGGGGGGGGTCCTCTGGTGAGCAGTTTCATCATTGGGCTGCTCTTATGGAGCAGTGAGTTTAGTAGTTGTCCCAACTTTCCGAGCCTGCAGAGTCGGCCTAGGGGCTTTGAACCCGCAGGCAGGACAGTTGGGCTTCCTAGTCACACAGAACTTTGTCCAGTGCCATCGATGCTGCACTGTTGTGCTTTTCCCTCTCATATGGCTGCGGTGCAGGGGCCAGCACAGGTACCATTTTCTCCTACCTATGTTTTCAGATCTTCATCCTTGGGTGCACCAAGAGTTGGGTTGGGGTCTCTGGGTGCTGGCGCAGTGCCAGTTGTGGTGTAGCCTTTGACTCCGGTCTTGGCGGTGCCACTCTCTGCGCCGCAGTTGGCACTAGTGCCACTTTCGGGGCCGGCACCACCTCTGATACCGGGATTCTTGACTCCAATTTGAGTAGCACTCCTCCTCCTCCTCCTGCTCTCTTCCTCCCTTTCCTTATATACTATCCCTCCTGGGCTAGTAGAAGATGACATTGAGCCTGATCCTGATCTGCGATTAGGAGACAACTTTGAAGATTCATCTCTCGGAGTGGGAAGTAAGCCCTCTACTTCAGCGGAGCTTCTGGTCAAGGACCTGTCCTTTAAGTCTCTACTGAAGAATATGAATTCCACCCTCTCTCTCCAGACTTCGGAGGTGGATCCGGGGAAGTTGTTACACCTTCAATATCTGCATGCCTCGGGAACTTTGTGGAACTGACTCCTCCGGTACAGCCCTCTTTCGAGACACTCTCACAAATAGTGTGGGACAATCTGGCACTTATTCCTTCTGTGGCTAAGTCCATAGACAGGAATAACGCTACCCCTAAGGACTGACCAATCCTGGCCTCTCAAGCCTTCACTGATGCCATAGTGGTCCTGGCAGAAAATGACAAAGTCATTCTTCCTCAAGAGTCTAGGGCGCATCCGGTAAACAAAGAATCTCGTAAGATTAACCCATTGGGGAAGCGAGTCTTTGCCGCCACTACCCTAGGTATGCGCATTGCTAGCTACCAGGGCTATTTCTCACAGTATGAGTATACCCTCTGGCATTCGCTAAAAGCTACTGTGGCTCTGGCTCAGTTACCCTTAGTTGAGAGGTTCCATAAAGGTACACTCCACACTAGGCCACCAGTCAGGAGATCAGTAGCTGCTTGGAATATTAACCTTGTGCTAGACATTCTCACCCGTAAACCTTTCAAGCCTCTAGCAACATGTGAGTTGAAGTTCCTGACCTGGAAGGCTGCCTTCCTCGTAGCCATTACCTCCACTCACAGAGTGACTGAAATACATGCCCTGGTCACAGGCCCTCCTTATACAGTATTTCACAAAGATAAGGTGGTTCTCAGAACTCAACCTAAGTTTCTCCCCAATCTGAACCAGCCCTTGGTTCTTCCGACTTACTTTGCGAACTTCCAGAATGAGGGAGAGCGTAGCCTACATTCTCTGGATGTTAAAAGGGTTTTGCGTGTCTACATAAATAGAACTAGAGAGAGCCACAAGTCAAAGCAACTCTTTATCTCGTTCATTATGGCCCGACTGGGTCAACCTGTTGCCATCAGGTGTATTTTGGCATGGCTGGTGGCATGTCTTCGCCACTGCTATTCTGTGGCACAGGTTAAGCTGGAAGGCAGGGTATACGCCCATTCTACCAATGCAGTCGTGGCATCTCTGGCAGAAATACGGAACGTGCCCATTACAGACATCTGCAGTGCAGCTACTTGGAGCTCCGTGCACACTTTTGTGAAGCACTATACTTTGGATGTCCACGCCAGACAGCATCAATCCTTTGGCAGGACAATCCTTAATGGACTCCTGTCCTAAGTAAGCTCCTCTCTCCTACTGCCCTTCTCGTGGGATTATTTTAGCGCCATATTCTCCCATTAGTTTGAATGAGTGGTGGAGACTTTATGTCCAGGAAGATATGAAAATGACATACCTACCATAATTCTTGATCTTCTTGAACGAAGTCTCCACCACTCATTCACATGCCCACCCTCCATCCCCGAGCTCACTTATCTGTTTTTGGTCTTCACTTCCTCGATGGCTGGGCTGTGAAGACACTGTTGTGTTGACCCTTCTTATATGGGTCATTTGGACTATCTTATGTCTGACATAGGTTAGTTTCACTAGATTAGTTTACGCTGCACCTCCTTGGTAAAAAAGGTACTGAGGCAGTTGGAGGGTCAGTGCCGAGGTAGCCTATATGGGCTCGAGCCAGTCTTATCGCGCCACTTCCGCATGGCCCTAACTCAGTGCCGGTCCTCCTGAAGATTTTTGGCTCTTGCTTGGTCCTAGTGCCTCCAGCATAGTCCCACTAGTGTGAATGAGTGGTGGAGACTTCTTCCAAGAAGATGAAGAATTACGGTAGGTAACGTAATTTTCATATGCAGTGTAAATTGCACCAAGGACTGAAGAATGTCTCTCGGCATTTTTGTTTTGTTCACCCTTGGGAAAGAGGGCGCACATGTGTTTAAACAGTGTCTGCCTAAATGGCTGGTACATTTTATTACATTATGTTACAGAACGTATGGTAAGGAACTTCCTGGTGCAGTTCGTGGTCACTCCACAAGGGGAATGGCCACTTCTGTTGCTTGTTTCAGAAATGTTTCTGCTGCTGACATTTCTGCTGCAGCCACTTGGGAACACTGTCCACACCTTCACTAAACATTACAGTCTGGACATAGTCTCTCATAGATGTGCTGGATCTGGGCTTGCTGTGCTGTAAGGCCTGCTGTTGTGAATATACCAGACGGTACCAGCCTTCATCTAATGTTTTGGGACTGCTTGCGAATCATCCCAAGGGTGTGGCCTAATGGAAGAGATATCCTCGAAGAAGATAGAATAGTTACATTTTTACTGTAATGGATCTTCAAGAGAATCTCTTCCATTAGGCTACGTCATCCCCTCCTTCCGTACCCCTTCTGCTTCAGTGAGGGTTACATCAGATACTGTGCCTAAACCTAATGCATGCATCATACATCCAGTCCTGTGCCTCTCTTTGTATGCCTGGGCTGATCCTACTTCCCCACAGGTGGAGTTCCTCAGAGTCTAATCTCTGGCAGGGAACTGAGGAAACATGGGGCCACCATATATGTGTGTGTGTGTGTGTATATATATATATATATCTTTATATCTATATCTATATCTATATATAGATGCTGACACATGATGTCATGGTGGGTAGCCCCGGGCTAGTAAAAGTTCCTGTGTGGTTCCTAGTGCTGACATGGGTATAGTTCCAAAGGTGTGGCCTAATAGAAGAGATTCCTATACTAACATGACTTTCAAACTACACACATTTTCTACCAGTCTACTTTCCTCAATATTTCAGGGTATCCGATAAGTAATTGCACAATTTACCAATCAGAGGGATTTTGCTACCATTCAGAAATGGTATCTAGTAACTGCCTACTGTTAAATGCATCTATGAACAAGAACGTGATATTTGGCTTTAAGCAAAAACTGGTGAATTCTACCCCCCATGCAGATTTGTGGGGATGATGGCTCCGACACTGAAGCAGTAAGGTGTTGTAAATACTTAGGTCTTTGGCTTGATCAAACACTATTTCAGTATACACACAAACACATTGATAAACATTGTTCACAAAAGACTGGGATTCTCAAAAGGGCTGAAAATGCCGTAAGCTCCCAGGTGTGCTGAACATAGGGTAGGTCGGTAACATTTATTTATATGGTGCCCAATCCCGGAGGCTCTGGGTGCCTTACACAATAAACAGGGAGAAGCAAAATAATCAACAAACTAAAAAGCATAAATACAATTAAAATAGCGGATTGTGTCATTTGCATAATAAATACAGTCTAAAATCATAATCTGCTCTGGTTGGTCTGGGAAAGCAAGCTTAAACAGGTGAGTCTTTAGACCCCTCTTAAACGCCTCCACCACTGGGGACTCCCTAAGAGAGAGATGGGGAGCGAGTTCCAGAAGGCCGGGTCGGTGACTTAAAATGCACGATTGCCGGACATTTTTTTACCTGGCCTTCAGAAACATAGGGAGGCACCTGATGTAGAAGTGGAGTGAAGGGACAGGACTCAGGAGATCAGCCAGATAGCCAGGGCCATATAGGGCCTTATAGGTCAGCAAGCCCACCTTGAAGATGACCCTCCACCTGACAGGCACCCAGTGCAGGGCTCGCAGGACCGGGGTCACATGACATGACCTAGGCAGGCCATCAGTAACCTGGTCACTGCGTTCTTAACCAGCTGCAGCTGGTGGAGGGTCCCTCCACTGACCCTGAAGTACAGAGGGTTACAGTAATCATGCCTGGATGTAACAAAGGCATGTATTAGTGAAGGCAGGTCCTCAGGCAGGACTAGGAGTTTAATCCGGGCAACATTCCTTAAGTGGTAAAATCCACTTTGAACGACGGATGACACCAGAAAATCAAGCGTCGGCCCATCATCCAGGAAGACGCCCAGATTTCACTACCTAGAGGAAGCCATCAATGGGGTGGTTCCCAGGACCAGTTCTCTTGCGTCCCCCGGAGGCACTCCCTTCATGCCCACAACCCGACTCTATCACCAAGACCTGTGTTTTGTCAGGATTAAGTCCTAGCCAGTTGGAGGACATCCAGTCTATGATCTCGGCCAGGCAGTTGTTAAGCACTTCCACAGTGCCATGTGTTCCAGGTGCAAAGGACATATATAGTTGGGTATCATCTGCGTAGCAGTGAAAACCCAAACTGTATTGCCTAATGAGCTCACCCAGGGGTAGCATGTACACCGCGAATAGCACTTGGGACAGGATTGAACCGTGAGGAAACCCACAAGATGGGAGCTTTGGGAAGGATGAGAAATTCCCCATCACCACCTGCTGCATCCTGCTCTAGAGATAGGACTCGAACCAGTTGATGACAATACCGGTGAGTCCATAATACTCTCTAAAGCGATTCAGCAGCACAGCATGATCCACGGTGTCAGATGCTGAAGAGAGATCGAGGAGAATGAGAATTTACAATTCTCCTCTATCTCTTGCCCTGAGGTGGTCATTTTGCACCCTAACCAACACCATTTTGGTGCTATGCCTTGCTCTGAAACTGGACTGGATAAGTTCATAGATGTCAAAGGTCATGAGGTGCTCCTCGAGCTGCTTCACCACTATTTTTTCAACAACCTTTCCTAAAAATGGAAGGTTGGAGATTGGTTGATAATTCACCAGGACATCAAGGTCGAGTGATGTGTTTTCAGGAGGGATCTAACCAGTGCCTCCTTTGAGGCATCAGGAAAGGCTCCCTCCAAATGTGAACACCGGATTATCCTAGCAAACACCAGACTAACAGTCTCGACACACCTCACTAGGAGGTGGTTCGGGGATGGGTCCAGTTCACAATAAGTGGGCTTCAGCTTTGAGACCACCTCAATAACCTCAGCTACCTCCTCAGGTTTAAACTCATCCCAGACAATAGGAGTGCCCGAGTTCCTACCAGGCTGATCACTGCAGGGCAGTAACTGCTTCACTGGTGAAATCCCTGACCGGATGGTGAACACCCTGTCAAGTGAAGAACTGAGCAAACTCATTGCATAATGCGATTGAAAAAGCTTTTTTCAGCTGCAGACAGACCGGATGGAGTAGACTGTCCACAGTCCAAAAAAACTGAGCTGGTCCGTTCTTCCTTGCAGCAATTTCCCTTGACAGTACCTTCTTGTGGTCAATTGCCCCTTGGTACTCACAGTAGTGAGCACGCAAGGCCAGTTTGTCCTCCTCAGAGCTGGTCTTCTGCCAGCAACGCGTATGACACATGGGGCTTGCAGCATTGCCTGACCAGCGATCAGGATTCTTGTTCCCATGTGCCAATTGCAGCAAGTTAGACCATCTACACAGAGTGGAGGTAAATGGGGTTAGCTCACAAGAGGGACGGGTAGCAAGTGGTGTACCCCAGCAATCAGTGCTGGGACCAGTGCTCTTCAATGTCTTCATAAGCGATATTGCAGAAGGTCTAGAAGGGAAGTTTAGCCTGTTCACGGACGATACAAAGCTATGTAACAGGGTAGATACACAGGAAGGTATAGAAAGAACGAGGAGAAATCTGAAGAGGCTAGAAAACTGGTCCAAGGAATGGCAGTTGGGTTTCAGTGCAAAACAGTGCAGGATTATGCACCTAGAGAGAGGGAATCCTAGGGTCGAGTATGACCTAGACAGGGTAACATTAGAAGCTACCAAGGAGGAAATGGATCTGGGGTAGTCATAGAAGAGAACCTCAAAGTGGCTAAACAGTGTAACAAAGCAGTCGGAAAGGTAACAGAATACTAGGGTATGTAGGGAGGGGTATAACAGAAGCAAGGAAGTGATGGTAGTACAACTCTCTAGTAAAGCCTCATCTGGAGTACTGTGTTCAGTTCTGGAGGCCCCATCTCCAAGAAGACATAGGACAGAGATGGTACAGAGGAGGGCGATAATGGTGTCTGGGATGCAGCATAAGTCATATGAGGAGAGAGACTGAGCTCTCAATATGTACTCCCTGGAGGAAAGGAAAGGAGAGAGAGGGGGGGACATGATAGAGACCTTCAAATATCTAAAGAGGATCAACAGGGTACCAGAGGGGAGCAGGGAGCATCTTTCACATGAAGTAAAATAGCAAAACAAGGGGGCACAGCATGAGACTAAAGGGGAAATATTAGGGGGAACTTGAGGAAGTTCTACTTCACTGAAAGGGTGGTGCAGAGATGGAACAGTCCCCCTACAGGAAGTGGTGGGGCGGGCACGGTTCAGGGATTCAAGAATGCGTGGGATAGGCACATGGGAATTATCAAGCTAGGGCAAAGGGGGGGGGCTGACGTAGCATCTAGGGTTCCTTAAGCACTAGAAAGAGGGTAGGGCAGACTGGATGGGCCACAAGGCCCTTACCTGTTGACATCTATGTATCTTTTTCTGGTCTTGTTTATAACAATCTTGGATACCTTTTTTATGGGGCTTGTGCCAAAGATTTGGCGCTAACTGCTGTAAATCAGGAAAATTGTTGTAAATGCACCCAATCTTCTTTAATCAGGCACAGTCTGCAGCAAAGTTTTCAGTGCAGCTGTGCCAGCCAAAGGGTTTGGCACAGGGCTTCACACAATCCTATGTCACCCTTTGTGAATCTGGCCCTGGATCATTTGTATAAAGGGTTTTTGGACTACTCACAACAAAAACCTAAAAAAAAAAAAAAATCCTTTTAAGTCTTTACTGTCGTCAGGCACTGATGGATCTTACTTCGAGAAACAGCTCTTGCAGCAGGTTACACCATTAGGACTGAAGCCGGCAGGTGCCAGGACCCCACGGAAATTTTCTAGCTAGCAGTATTCAGCAGGGACCGCCTTCGACATCGGTCCTGCCCCCATCGACAGGCATAGTACATAAAGAGGTGGTCCCCCAGAATCCCCAGTTCTTTTCCTGCCGTCGACTCGCCAGCATCGGCCGCTCTGTCTTACTCTAGTGCACGACGACTAAGAACTTCTTGTAGTTTTACTAAACTAATGTCGGCATCTCCAACTCCTTCTTCTGAGGGACATGTTTCCAAGTATGCCTTCAGAAAACAGATCCCTTTCAGGGATCCTCATTCATCCTGCCTGTGGTGCTTAGGCTCGGACCATGACACCAAGGCCTGCTCCTTCTGTCAGGGATTCAACAGCCGCACCAGGATCCACAATCAGAAGGCACTTCAGGGGTACCTTTTGGAAGAAAACTTAGCAGAATGGATAAGGAACCTTCCTCCAGAGGTGAATCATCCTCGAAAGCCCACAAACACTGGTACAAGCACCGGGAGAAGGCAAGGTCTAGATCCCCGAACTGGGCCTCGGACTCGTGTAACTCAGGCTCCACACGATCTGACCACCCTCCCTCCAGGGCTCATTCTCAGCTCCCTCCGGTTAAAGTCAAGGCTACATGTGGTTCTTCGGCTTCGCTCCAACCCATAAAGACTTCAGGCCTTTGGCTTCCTCCACTCCCTCCCAGGCCTCTTCTAAGTCTTCTGACTGTCACAAGTCTTCCTCTTCTATCTGACATCGGGACCCCGACTCCAGATCAGTCTCCCAGCCTCCCAGGGGTCCAGATCTTCCACCCAGGAAGACAAAAGACCTGATATTCCTCAAGCGGACGATGGACCCAACGGCCAAGCACCCGAAGTTGGCCAGGCATTCGCCGGAGCCGAGGACATCAGCAAAACACCAGACGTTGGCCAGGCATTCGCCGGACCTGAAGACATCGGCCAAGTGACCGACATCGGCCTCACACTCGCTTGAGCCAAAGACTGCCCCCCTAGTCACCGGTGGACACCGGTCACAGGGACTCCACGGAGGAGGACATGACATTGCCTGAGGACCAGGCGGGTGACACAGAGGACGCCGGGCTTCCAAGGGAACCTTCTCCCACTCCGGAGACACCTGCGGACCTGATGCCTGATCCTGGTGACAGACCACCGGCACCAGGCCCGTCGTCTGGCATAAACATTCAAGAGGTCAAGGATCTCTTCACTTTCTGGTGGGACACTATCTGGAAAGATGTGATCCCTGTAAAACCTCCTCCTCCACCACAGGGGCCAGCAGGATGGCCACCAACCCCTAAGGAGCATACTCCACCTCCTAGGGGTAGATCTAAGGATTGGAGAAGGCCTCTCTCAAGACCTCCTTCAGGGTCTCCTAGCCCCAAGTGACCCAGACGTCGTTGGTACACTCCATCAGGGGAGTACTCTAGATTGGTCACCTCTGAGATCTCCAGATCTCCTTCTCCACTCAGCATCCCATCGCCTGACCCATAAGACCTACCTAGGTTACTTCCGGATGATCCTTCCTTCTCTGAGATTATGAGGCAAATCCAGAACATGGGATGGGATTCTAAAGACCTCGACCCTGAGAGACAGCGCCTTGCCCGTTATCTTTAGCAGAAAGATCCAAAGCCTGTGGTAGTGCCACCCTTGGTGGACACCTTCGCGGACGTCATCAAGGCTGCGTCCACACTCCACCCTCACTGTGCCGAAGAAAGCTGACCACCTGTACAAGGCCCCGGAAGAGGACCAGTACTTGGCACAACAACCTCTGGCTGACTCCCTGGTCATTACGGCCTCTCATGACCGGTCCCAACGACCACAGCATATGAGCACACAGCCACTGGACCAGGAATCCAGACAGTTGGATGCTCTGGGGAGGTGCATGTATGCGGCTGCTACATGCTCCATCAGGTCCCTGAACTACCTATCACACATGGTTCAGTTTCAGAATGCCCTGTGGGAACAGGGCCAAGACCTTGTCGACAGATTACCGATGGCGATCACAAGGCGGAGCTCCTAAACCTCCTCCGCACAGGGTCTGATGTGGGAACTCAAGTGCTACGAGCTGCACATGATTCTGCGGACTCGTCTGCCAGAGCTGCAGCTTCAGGCGTCTGTCTCCAGAGACATTCTTGGCTCCGTCTCTCCAGCTTTACCCCGGACGTACAGAAGAACATTCTTGACGTCCCATATAATGGCGAAGTCCTATTTGGTGAACGCTCGGAGAAGGTCATCACCAAGCTCCAGGACACCAGGAAGGCAGTTAGATCCGTACAAGTCATGTACAGATCAAGGCCTGGTTCCTTTCGTAGGAACCAGAACCGGTTTTGCAGCTGGCAACAACTGCAGCAGCCACGTTCCAGCCAGCAACCAAGGGGCACCTTTCATCGTAAAGCCCAGGCTAAGTCTTCCCCAGGCAGAGGCCAGTGTTACACCAAACCGGCCCAGCCTGCAGGAACCAGTGCTGCCACAGCATAACTTCTTCTCAGCCCCCGCCCCTCCTCTGGATCAATGGGCTCAAAAGGTCAGGGGTCGCATCGCTCACCACTTTTCAGGGTGGCAGTCGATTACCGCCGACCGGTGGGTTCTCCGAATAGTCAAGAAAGGTCACTTCATCAAATTTCTCGACCACCCACCATCAAGACCTCCCCTGCTTTCCCGATATTCGGGTCAGCACGCCCTGCTCATACAGCAGGAGGTGCTCACGCTTCTTGAAAAAGAAGCTATAGAGCACGTACTGCGGAACCAAAGAGGTGCAGGTTATTATTCTCACTTCTTTCTGGTTCCCAAGAAGACAAGGGATCTCTGTCCGATACTGGATCTCGGTGACCTCAACACTTTGGTCCTATACAAACACTTCCGTATGGTGACCCTTCCAGGTCTGATACCCATGCTCAAGCAGGGCGCCTTTCTAGCGTCCTTTGGACATGCAGTATGCTTACCTGCACATACCCATCACTCAAGTGCACAGGAAGTCTTTGTACTTTGAGTTTCAGGGCCACCATTATCAGGTCCGAGCCTTCCCCTTCGGACTGTCATCGGCACCTCGGGTATTCACAAAGTGCATGGCGGTCATAGCGGCGACTCTGAGGAGACAAGGCCACTACGTGTTCCCCTACCTGGACGACTGGCTTCTCATGGCGCCCTCTCGGGAGGCCTTGATGTCCACCATTCATTGTACTCAGTCTCTGTTCGAGATGTTGGGCATCATTATTAATCAAGAAATGTCGCGCCTGGTTCCGTCACAGATTCTGCAGTTCATAGGCGCAGTTCTGGACACCGTCCAGGGGAAAGCTCTTCTACCCCGGAAACGAGCAGAACACATCAGATCCCTCATCAAGGACTTTTCGGCAAAGAGGACTGTCCCAGCCAGACAGGTCCTTTGCCTGCTCGGACATATGGCCACGGCCATTGCAACAGTCCTGCTAGCCCATCTCCACATGCAGGTGACCCAGTGGATGTTACGGGTCCAATGGGATCAACAGCAAGACCATCTGCAGCTCCCAATTCGGATCATGAAGGCCGTAATCCGGAATTGGCTGGGGGTCCCCTTCATTGTGCCGTCTCCGATTTTGACGCTTTCCACAGATGCCTCAGGGCTCAGGTAGGGAGCACACCTCGATGGTGTCAGGTCTCAGGGCCTGTGAACAGCCCAAGAGACTCATCTCCACATAAATATCCTGGAAATGAGAGCAGTTCTTTATGCCCTGCAGGCTTTCCAGTCAAGGTTCCACTGGGTATCCTTCTGTTACAAACTAACAATTCCATGGTGATGTATTACCTCAACAAACAAGGAGGCACCCATTCTTACCTGCTTTGCAGGGAGGCCATGAGGGTGTGGGATTGGGTTCTACAACATGGCGCAAACCTCATTGCTGTTCATGGCCCAGGGGTGGACAATGTTATCGCAGATGGCCTGAGTCGCTCTCAGGCCAAAGTCCATGAGTGGGAACTACTCCAGGAGGTAGTAGAGGATCTGTTTCGCAGATGGGGTACACCAGAGTTAGACCTTTTCACGTCCCCATACCACGCAAAACTGCCCAATTTCTGCTTGCTAGATCCAAGGCCTGGTGTTTTCTGGTGAGACATGTCCCTCTCCTGGGCGGGCAGATTCTTCTGTGCTTTTCCCCCATTTCCGTTGATCCAGAGGATCCTTTTGAAACTTTGCAGAGAGCAAGCGACGCTGATACTTGTTGCGCCACTTTGGCCCAGGCAGATCTGATTCCCTCTACTACATCAGCTGTCCTGGAAACCTCCAGTGCCTCTGCCAATCAGCTCTCACTTACTGTCTCAGGAGGCGGGCTCCTTGGTCCATCCGGACCTTCTCTCGCTGACCCTGCATGCCTGGCTCCTAGAGACATAGCCATTATGCGATACAGGGTCTTGCAAGAGGTAGCAGACGTTCTAGCGGCTGCTAGAAAACCGGCCATTCATGCTCCTTACGCCATGAAATGGCGCAGATTTTGCCTCTGGGCTCAAGCACGGGGGTTTTCGCCAATGGATTGTCCAGAAAGGTCGGTCTTGGACTACCTCCTGTCTCTTTTTCAGACAGACTTAGCCTACTCCTTGATAAAAGTACACCTTTGTGCCATCTCAGCCTATCACATTCCTATAGGCCAACGTCCCATATCCCAGTTGGACATGGCACAAGCTTTCCTGAGAGGTGTCCTCCACCTTAGACCTCCGATTAAGGATCCTATTCCACCTTGGGATTCACCCTTTGTCCTGGAGCAGCTTACGCTGCCACCTTTTGAGCCAGCCACGGATTGCGAGCTACGTCTCCTTACATGGAAAACGTTGTTTTTAGTTGCCGTTACTTCGGCCAGAAGAATTTCTGAACTTCACGCACTGGTGTGCAAAGAACCTTATTTGGTTTTCCACCAGGACAGAGTACCCCTGTGGACTAATCCAAAGTTTCTGCCTAAGGTGGTCTCAGCTCTCACTCTTAATCAGGATATCGCTCTACCAGTGTACTTCTCTAAATATTCTAATCGAGGAGAGGCCCTGTTGCACACTTTAGATGTGCATAGGTGTCTTCTATACTACCTGACCGGAACCAAACACCACCGAAAAGCTGATCAGCTTTTTGTCTCCTTTGCCCATAGGATGATGGGAGCTCCCGTTTCCAAACAGTCACTGTCCAGGTGGCTCATACATTGTATCACATTCTCTTACCAGAAGCATAACAAACCCTTACTGGGTGTGGTTAAGGTCCACAAGGGGGGTTGCTACCTCCTTTGCTGGCTTAAAGAACGTGTCCACCTCAGCCATCTGTGTAGCAGCCACTTGGAGCACTGTGCACACCTTCATCAGGCATTATAGCCTAGACGTTGCATCGAGGCAAAGAGCAGGTTTTGGTCTAGCTGTCCTTCAGGGTCTTCTGTCCTAGGCTTCGGTTCTACTAGGGATTTCTACCTTCCCTCCTCCCAATGGTGAGGGATTTCCAGTATTGCTTGGGAATCAGTCCTAATAGTGTAACATGCTACAAGAGCTGTTTCTCAAAGTAAGATAGTACAGTTACGTAAGAACTTACCATAACAGTAGATCTTCGAGTCAGCTCTTGCAGCAGGTACTCCCCCCCCCCACCATCCCTGCTAGAGGTAGATTTTTTGTTCTGATATCCTTCTCCTAGGATCAAGTGTTCTTAACACCACTCTGATTGTCACTTGATGGCAGATCCTCAGTCTCCTCTTCTGATGTCATCCAGTGGCCGGGAGTCTCCGGGAGAACTGGGGATTCTGGGGGACCACCTCCTTATGTACTATGCCTGACGTCGGGGGCGGGACCGACGTCAAAGGTGGTTCCCGCTGAATACTGCTAGCTAGAAAATTTCCGTGGGGTCCTGGCGCCTGCCGGCTTCAGTCCTGATGGTGTAACCTGCTGCTAGAGCTGTTTTTGAAGATCTACTGTTACGGTAAGTTCTTACGTAACTGTACTTTTCCACTTGTATGCAACCACTCACTAATCACTGAACTGTCAACACACTGTATAATGATGTATGCTTTGTTAAATCTAGCCCACGGTGCACAAATCATTGTACACTGGTTCAAAGATTGGTTGGCTTTCTTTTCCACTGTGTTTTTGGTTTTTGGTCAGCAAAATTAAATTTTCATTTCATGTCCAGATTACTGTTTTTTCTTTGGTTCACTCCACAAGATAATCTGTGGGTCACTTTATTAAATTACCACTGTATAAAACTTCAGTAGGGCAGCGATTATTTCTGTGTAGAGCAATGAAGTCATGTAATATTCCCACTTTCCTCTTTTCGTAGTATTATTTCACAATGTGTTCAGAAAGGTTTTGAAGAAGTTTTGTATTAATAACTCTGTTTCCAAATGTTTTTCATAATATATGTATTGATTTGTGTTCTTGCTAACTATATTGTTTTTTTTTCTGGTTAATCTTTGAAAATGGGCATTTTATGCTCCTGGGATTACCTATCACATTTTACAAATGTTATAGAATTTTTAAATTACCAAATTTGTCCTGCTTAATCCACCCTCCTCCCATGGCACTCTAAACAGCCACCTGCATCCTTGCCACAAGCAACGGCAGCACCAGGGCTTGCCCCTTGCAAGGGAGCGGTCTCTCCATCCTACTGCAAGGAGCCAATGCAGTGGCAGGCAGTTGCACTTTCCTCCCCAGGCTGGGATGCACTGCCACAAGCTGCACTCTTTATCAGCCCTGGTCAAGCAGATGCAAGCAGCTGAGTTCGCTCCTGAATTGGGTCACCTCCATGAAAACGTGACCCGCTTCTTCTGAGTCACTGCGGACCCCTAAGAAGTACACAGTAAAAAAATAATGAAATGAGTAAACCCAGGATTGTACAAGGTTTTGTTTCTTTCTTTAAAACATTTTGTTTCAAAACCAGTAGTTATAAACAATGAATCAAGTGCAGCACAATTACTTGTTTTTCTCCTCACACATCTGAGGTGTGTGTTGCTTTACAAACCACTTGAGCTGTATTCTCATGGTTTATTAAGCAACATACACCTTGGTTGCGTAAAACAAAAACAAACCAAAAACCTCAATGCATTACTACTATATATCCATTGTCTGTTTAGAGTTGCAAAGCAGGAGTGGGCAGACTGCTATGGGAAAGTGTCATTGATGATTACGCAGCATGAGTAGGGGTAACATTCTAGCTGTTAAGCATAGAAGTGTGTCCATGCGCAAATTATGGTTATATGAGTGCGTTCTTGAATTCTTTGGCTGTGAAAAGCAGAGTCATTTTAGCTCACAAAAGATCTGAAGAGACCCTCGTAACCATATGCGAGACAATAACTGTACATATAAACATATATCCAAATTTTAAATTTTAAGAATGTAACTTAATTTTATTATTCAACATTCCCCCACCACGGCCACCAGCTTGTCCAGTGGCACCCCCCAGAAATGCCACAGACCTCATGCACTTACTGGTTATCCACTGCTAACCCAGGACCACATTAATGGTGGGTGATCTGCCATGTCAGTTTGGGGGGGGGGGTGCTGCTAGCAGACCAGGTTATTTTCTCCAGCTTCTGGTCTCAAGGGTTTCAGTGTGTAAAGCCGCGCACCCTTGCATGTTGCTGCACTGTTGTGTGTCTGGCATTTTGCATCTGCTACTCTTCCCCTTCTATGTACTCGTGCTGTGCTGCAACCTGACTTCTACAAGGTGGCAGTGAAGTAGCAGGATGCAGTGCCCCCCCTCATTGGAAGGAGAGCAGTCCTTGGCATGCTCAATCCTCCCATTCCCGGCTGGCTCCCGAGTGACCAGAGTCCATTCTCTAACGCAGGTCACCAGTGTAGTGGCAGTTTGTAACTTGAGTTTAAAATAAAACTGTTTTACTCTGCAGGGAATTAAAGAAACCACTGAATGAGAAATGGGCTGTACCAATTGAACACAGAACTTCAGAATTTCGGAACTGTTAGCATGACACCCCTGATACGTTTAGAAATACAGACCTGACTTGTTTAAAATGATGCCATGATTTATAAGATGGGTAATTAGAGCTTGCAGTTCTATTACAATAACCTCACTTCCCAAGCACTTAAAGGCACTCTGCTGTGCCCTGTGCCACACATCCTACCCGGGATGTAGAGTCAGTACAGCTTATAAAATGGCAAGAACATTTTTAGAAACTTCATTGGTTCAAACAGGTCACCTGATCATGAATTATTCATTACATAGATGCACAGTGAAATCTCTGATCTTCTTTCTATGCCCCCCAAAAAAAATATTTTTTCACACCAAATCCATTTTAAAAGTGCAGTATTCCACTTCTAGGTGTGCTTTAAAGAACCTGCAATGCATTCCCCAGGGCCTGAGTGGACTCATGGCTTTTGGCCTCATACCTCACAGAACCCCCAGAGTGTGTATCACAGATGCTGTATTGTACACTCTGTTGTATATTTAAGCAGTAAGCCATGACAGTGGTACATTATGGTGGGATGATGGCCCACCTTGGGTGCGCTGAAGCAGGATGTGAAGTCGAGTGCTTCCACCGCCTGAGAAGGAATGTTAGCCCATCATAATACACCCCCTTGAGTACCTTACTGCGGTTATGAAATGGGTCCTTTTTAGTAAATGGGATATATTTACAAACATTTTTGTCGAGCTTTTAGTTAGATTGTTGTGCTGGAGTAATGGCCCAGCTGAAAGTACCTCATGGCCAGTCAGGAACCAGCAGTCTTCCTAGTCATTTCATAATATTGTTTACATGATCACATCATCATACATTACCGCTTATTTATAATTTCTGTTTCAATAAATACCCCCTTCCCCAAATATGCGGCACCTGCTAATATAAGTACTAATTTTTTTTTTCTTTCACATATTTTTCATCTCCCAGCGGTCTTGGAGTACCACCGGCTTCCTACCTTGGTATAACAGCCAGACCTCTACCTGTCACTGTTTCTTGTTGGAATCCCTGCCTTATGAGTCACTGCAAGAGTGGCACTCTAAGCCATCTCCTGGGTAGAAAGCATTTGGGTTTCCATTGGATACCAGAACTAGGCTGGTACAGGCCACTTTCTTGCTGCTACTCGACTATGGAGATCTAATCTATTCCTCCGCAGCGGCCTCAGGACTCAACAAACTAGATGTCCTCTACCACCGTGCCTTATGGTTCATGACAAACCTACCCTACGGAACCCATCATTGCGATTTGTACCTAGCTGCTGGCTGGACATCACTCTCAACTAGACGCACGCTTCATGCTGGTATCTGGACTCTTAAGCTACTCCTGAACAAGCTCCCGAACTATCTCACAACCCTTTTCCGTATTTCCCATAGTGCCTACTCTCTTAGGGAAAATGTCCACCTCCTCCTTGATGTACTGAGAACTCGCACCTCACTCGGCAAGCGGGCCATATCAAGCGTACCCCCAACTATCTGGAACCAGCTCCAAGGTGTACTGAAGCTTCCCAGTACTGTCCCTGTCAGCCTATTTAAAAGGCTGGCTGCAGCAAAAGTAAAGGATACATGCAGCTGCTTCTAAATTCCACCTCACTGCTCTAACCCTAGCCCACTGCTTCCTCTTACTTACCTAGAAATTAGCTGCCGTGATACTCCGAAACAAGCACTTTGTACCTTGTTTCTGTACTTGTATTTTTCTGTTATTGTCATTTTTATGCAACATGTTAATGCTTGCCCATAATTCTGTACTTGAATGTGTACTGTTTTTTTCGATTATGCAATCTGTAACTACCTGTCTGTGTCAAAGGACCTCCTTGTGAATGAGCTTGCTCAATGGAGTTTTCCTACAATAAACTTGAACAGGAACATACTCTCTGTTGCTCACCACTGCTTCTGATTTCCAAGGCACGTTGGCCAGGGGCAGTCCCCCACTGCTCCACTGAGCTGGCTCCATCATTTAAGAAAAACAGTGTATTAAATGTTGTGATACTTAAAAACAGACAGGCAGTATAAATGCTAAATTGAGCTAGCTAAAAATTAAAACAAAAGAGAGCGAATTGCTAGAATTATTTTTAATTCAATTTAATACATTTTACCATGTTAAAAAATTGCTGTAGGTTCTTTTTAAAAATCCTGTCTCCATTGTACAATGTGGGATGAGCAGAGTCCCCTTGAGCGGGAGAGCTGGGCAAGTGGAGGGCTGTCTGCATGTATAGGGTCAACTGTAATCAAAGTTGTCCACCTCCTTCCCCTTTACTCGCAGACCATGTCATGGATCTTCCTTTTTGTGGTCTAGCAGGTTTTCCAGTTTGTGACGGCTAGCTGCCATGTACTCTGTCATTACCGTGCGAGAAGCAGCACAGTTCAGGCAACAGCAGCAGTTTAGTACAAGATGGATTCAATTATAGCTCTTTGCACAGATTAGGTTACAGCATGGATTACATTATAGCTGTGTACTGCACAATTAGGTTACAGCATGAGTCAGGCATTGGTAGCAGTTCGGTACAGCATGGATTACATTGTAGCTCTGTACTGCATGGATTAGGTTACAGCATGGGTCAGGCATGAGTGGCAGTTCAGTACAGCCTGGATTATATTATAGCTCTGTACTGCACAGATTAGGTTACAGTATGGGGCAAGCATAGGTAGCAGCTTGGTATAGCACGGATTATGACTCAGTGCCACATTGGTTGTAACTGCAGTCTGGGTTTTCAGAGCAGAGGTTACAGCTGGATAGAGCTCAAGGAATCAGGTGAACTCAGAAATAAAATCTACCCTGCCAACGTGCATCACCTGACTTTTCTGGCACAGTAGTTCTCATTATTAGGGTTGGATGGGTTTCAAGGTTACAGTACTGGCCACCTGCAGCACTGCACAGCTCATTCCATAAATGTGTACCCTGGGTCCAGGTCCTTGTCTTCGAGTAAGGGGCTGCTCCTCCTCTCATCCTCTGGTTCTGGGCTTTTCCTTGTCTCCTTGTCCTCATCTGGAGGGCTGTTCATACTCTCCTGTTCTTCCACCTCTCGCTTGGCCCTGCTGTACTGCTCCAGCTTGCCCAGGTACTCCCAGAGCTGCTTCTCATACTTTAGCAGTGCCTGTCGCTTCTCTCTTTCTATGAACTTCACATTCTTATAGTAGAGCTGCTGCTCCCTCTGGTTGGCATGCACAGCAAACCTCTGGCTCAGGGTACACCTCTTCCTCTCTAATTTTTGTGGCATTTTCTGCAAGCAAATGCCACTCTTCTGCCACTTTCACAGCTGCTTAGATGTGGATGCTTATCCTGCCTGTTGCTGTATGTTGGCAGGGCTGCTTTTTAAGAGGCCCTTATCAGGTGCAAACTGCTGCCTCTATCTCTGCTGTCAGTCACTCCCAGCAAACAAGCTGAATGGGGAGTCATGATGGAGATTTATAGCCACACTGGAACTTACCGTAGCATGTCATTTAACCCTCTGCAGTGTTTCCCTAAATGTGATCACATAAGTCTATAGAGCCTCACTGGTGTAGCACCAGTGTTACTGCTTGCTGCATCAATGACCTGGGTTGGGAACAAAATTGAATTATCAGAGGGACAGCTGGGGAGGAGGAATGAGCATTCCAGAGGATGACCTCCACAGGGAGGTAGGGCTTGCACATAGTGCTGCACTACCTCCACCTGGGTGACCACAGGTGGATGTGCAAGTGAGACCTTGTGCACAGGGGAGTGAGAACATCAGGATCTGATGCACACTGACCTGTATCTGTATGTCTGCATGTCCCCGAGTTCACTGTTGGAAGTCTTGGGGGAGAAGGAAAAAGGAAACCTCCCCAGACATGGCAACGTGAAAATCCTGAGCTACAAGCCTTGTATCACAGGCCGAGGCACCCACCGCTGAACTGAGCTTCAGCTCAGTCAGGGAAATCCATGCCAGCCCCCCACTGGGGGACAAGCCTGAGAAAACCAGAAAATGAAGGAAAAGATAGTCAGCGCTGTTGAGATGGGGGATAAACCCTTTTATAGGTACATAAGGGAGCGAAGAAAGACCAAGGGAGGGATACTGAGGCTTAATAAAGGGGAAGAAATGTGGGCAGAGGGTGACAGTGAAAAATCAGGGATACTGAACGAATATTTCTGCTCAGTGTTCGCAACAGAAGAGGAGGGGAAGGTACCTAAACCAAACAAGAGAGAGACTCTGGACAGGGGGATCGATATTGGTCCATTCACAGAAGAAAGGGTTTTGAAAGAACTCTTGAAACTGAGGGTGGACAAAGCAATGGGGCCTGATGGGATTCACCTCAGAATTCTAAAAGAACTAAGGGTAGAACTAGTGACACCACTGTCTACTATCTTTAACAAATCATGGGAGGATGGGGTGGTACCTGAGGACTGGAGGAGGGCAAATGTGATTCCACTTCACAAAAGTGGGAGCAGGGCAGAGGCAGGAAACTACAGTCCAGTTAGTTTGACCTCAGTGGTAGGGAAAATGATGGAATCACTTCTGAAGGAAAGAATTGTTGTGTACCTAGAGGCCAGTGGGGCACAGGACCCAAGGCAGCATGGATTCACAGCAGGAAGGTCATGTCAGATGAACCTAATAGATTTCTTTGACTGGGTGACCAAAGTACTAGACCAGGGAGGAGCTGTGGATATGGCCTACCTAGATTTTAGCAAGGCATTTGACACAGTCCCACACAAAAAATTAATATACAAGTTAGCCAACCTGGGAGTGGGTCCCAGGGTGGTAGCCTGGATAAAAAATTGGCTGGACGCAAAGAGTAATAGTAAACTGAGTCCACAGTGAAGAAAGGAGGGTAACTAGCGGGGTACCACAGGGTTCAGTACTGGGACTGGTCTTCTTTAATTTCTTTATAAGTGACATTGGAGAGCACCTGGAAGGAAAAGTATGTCTCTTTGCAGATGACACAAAGATCTGCAACAGGGTTGATACACAAGATAGGGTGGAAAGGATGAAAAGGGACTTGGCAAGGTTGGAGGAATGGTCAAATGTATGGCAGCTCAGATTCAACGCAAAGAAATGCAAGGTAATGCACCTGGGAAACAAAAACCCAGAGAAAGAGTACACAATGTGGGGTGAGATACTAACAACAACAAAAATCGAAAGGGACCTGGGAGTAATTATATTAGATGACCTAAAGGTGGGCAAGCAATGTGAGAAGGCAGTAAGGAGGATAGGGATAGGCATCAACAGTAGAAAACAGGAAGTTGTCATCCCTCTGTACAGACAGTTGGTGAGACCCCATCTGGAGTGCTGCATGCAGTTCTGGAGACCCCATCTCCGTAAAGACACAGCGAGAGTGAAGGCTGTTCAATGGAGGGCAACCAAAATGGTGCAGGGTCTGCACCAGAAGACATACGAAGACAGACTAAAGCAGCTTCATATGTATACCCTCGAGGAAAGGAGGGTGAGGGGGTACATGATAGAAACTTTTAGGTACCTCAAGGGAATTAAAGTCCAAGAGGGTAGCATCTTTCAGAAAAAGAGATGTGCAAGAACAAGGGGGCACAATTTGAAGATAGAGGGGGGACGGCTCAGAGGTAATGTTAAAGTATTTTTTCACAGAGGGTTGTGGATGCATGGAACAGCCTTCATGAGGAGGTTGTGGAGTCAAGAACAGTAGGAGAATTCAAGAATGCATGGGACAGACATAAGGCAATTCTAGTGGGGGGGTAGGAGGAAGTAAGCTGTTGGTTAACTAGAATCTGCAGTTTATCCATCAGGTAGGGAAATGGACAGACTAGGTGGGCCAAGTGGTCCTTATCTGCTGTCAAATTCTATGTTTCTATGAAGGTAAGTCCAGCATAAGGCTGGTGATGGACCTGGGTGTGGGGAGCCCCACTTAAATGCACGGGGGTAGCTGTACTGATGGCATGGATGGCAGAGGTGCCTCACCTCTCCCATGCTGGTGACCCAAGTTCAGCAACGAGCTTGGGCTGCAGGGGGCTGAACTGGGGAGTAAGGATCGAGCATCCCAGGGGAGACAATCCACCATGGAGGGAGAGCAGCCAGCTCTGCTGCAGTACTGCCACCTGGGTGACCACAGGTGACAGTACAGCTGGAGTAGCTAGCGGGTGGGAGGCCATCCATTGATGCAGAATGACGCACACTCATGTGGGTATGTGCTTGCGGTACTCTTGATGTTGGCTTCCTGGGGTACCCAGGAGAAAAGAAGAAATACCCCTAGTGTCAGGATGAAGCTGACCAGCTCACAGGCCCTGCATCTGCCTACCTAGGCATGGTATTCCATGCTGGACCCTTCTGCAGTGGAGGTGAGTGAGCCCCACTGCCCCTTCCAGAAGGGAGAAGCTCGGGGGCAACGTAGGGAGGATAGTGGATGCCAGGGTGATGGGGCTGAGGCTGGGTTGAGCAGATGAGGGCAATCTGAGAACAGGGGGCATAAACAGATAAAAAAATGCAAGGGGATGGTGCAGCCATGTTGCACGACCATGCAGGTGTACTGGGTTAAGATGCTTGAAACCAGGTGATGAGGGCTAAGAGTGCATCCTATGGCAGGGCATTCTGGCCAAAAAGAAAGTTCCCATTGCCTTCTGCATCATGGTTAGCTAGGGAGTCAACTCCCTAATGGAGGGGGTAAGCTCTGGTGAGTGGCTGGGTAAGGCACCATGCATAGATGTACAGCTAGCACCTAAAGAGGAGAAAAATGTCCCAGCCCAGTGGTGTAGGCTGTTAGTGCTTTGCATTTCTGAGTGGGAGACTCAGATTCAAGTCCAAGCTCAGCTCCCCTGCTCCAGGCTGGCAGGGTTCAGTGCAGCCCACAGGAATCATAAGCTGGTCTCATGGAGATGGTGTAGTGCTGCCTTCTGGGAGAGTGGTGGTGGTGCTGCCATCAGGGATGACCATGCACTAGCTACTCCCCACTCATAGGCAGGAGCTGCAGGCAGCACAACACTTGATTGGGGTGGTGGTAGGGCAGAAGGTTAAAAAGTCAGGCATGCTTCATATGATGCCTGCTGCCTGCCCACCAGCCACCAAAAGCTTGAATCCCCCAGCAGTGCATGTCCTGAGCATTGATGGGTTGCCCCATTGGATCGGTACTGGGGGGGGGAGCTGGTTGGGGACCCACAGTGAGAGGAGGCAGGGAAAGCCACAGGAAACCAAAGA
Organism: Neoceratodus forsteri; assembly: GCA_016271365.2. Classification (NCBI taxonomy): domain Eukaryota; kingdom Metazoa; phylum Chordata; order Ceratodontiformes; family Ceratodontidae; genus Neoceratodus; species Neoceratodus forsteri. The sequence continues at coordinate 143,258,496 of JADMNL010000031.1, read as the reverse complement.
CAGCATGGTAAGTTTGTTTTGGTGACTGACAAGGAAGCAAGTGTATGCAAGGCTAAGCAGGAGAGGTACTGGATGGGAGATTCTGTCCTCTTACGGGGCAAAATTGAAGCCATAAAAAATTATTGCAATGCCACATTTACTGTTCTTATACCAAGTTTTAGTGGGCCAAATCAGTTTACAATGGTTTGAACAAGTTAAGAGGGTCTTTCTTAAATTTCTATGGAGAGGATCACCTAAAAAGCATGCAAAAACTAGCTTTGTTAAAGAGCTGCTGACGCCATTGAGAAAACAATATTCAGACACAGTTCAGCTTGTATTTCATAAATCTGGTATAGATTTCTCCCCTCCGTTATTTATTAATCAAGAAATTCTCACAAAAACATCTTCATCCCTTACAGTTCATTTAAATCTATAGCTTATTCCTTACTTGAAATTATAATGCTCTGCTGTGACATCAATGTATGAAATCAATATGTATAACCCTAATTCAGTGACTTGTATTCTGTAACCTAAATTTATTATATTTGTCCTCAATGTGATGAGGTACCTTTGGAAATGAGTCTCTGGCTCAAAGATTGTAAACTGATTTTACAAATAAATAAATCACAGTCTGTTGTCATGGGAATAACTGTGATGACACAAGCAGAGTATTATGACATCAGGTTGGGAAGAAGCAACAGAAGCTGATGAACCCTCAAGGAACAACTCTCCTGTTTTCATGCATATGATCTCAGTAATAAATACTGGGGATAAAAAATACAGAGCTAATGAGAAATATAAGCTGTTTTGTGTCCACATGTGTTTTTCAAAGTTCTGGAGCATCAGTGGCTCTTTAAAGAAAGATGGGGTGTCCTGACCCTTTTTCATATTACATATCAGTTACAATGAAAATGATGTACCACATGTTTTTCTGCACTTACCTTCATTTATTTTGCAATAAAGCAGCACATGGTGACTTGATTTGGTTTGGTGCAGTTTTCCTTTTTGCTGAGTGCATACCTGTCTGGAGGAGTGTTTGTAGTTCTTGGGCTGGCCAGGCCCTGGTTTTGCACCGCACCACACCACAAGTTAGCTGGTATTTTTTGGATTTCGACCACCGAGGTCAGCAGCTTCCACTCGTGCATTCTGGACTGCAACCTGCTTAGCTTGTCTGCCAGGACATTTTGGACATCTGGAACATGGATGTCTGACAGCTCTAGACAATGTTTCAGAGCCCAGCACCAAACCCTCTTCGCTTCCTTGCACAGGAGGTAAGAATGAGTTCCCCTTGCTTGTTTATGTAGTGCACTACACTGATATTGTCCATCTACACCAACAGATGCCCCGGAGACACATGGTTCTGGAAGGCTTTCAAAGCATACAGAACGGCCCTCATCTCTAGGACCTTTATGTGGAGGGAAGTCTCCATTTTGGCCCATGTTTCTTGTGTCTGATGAGGCCCCAGATGTGCCCCCCCCAGCCCATCCCCAAAGTGTCTGTGGTAAGAATCTGCTGAGGGGAAGGGATGAGTAAGGGAACCCCTTTCAGCAAGTTGCTGGGTTCCATCCTCCACTGGAGCACCTTTTGGACAGAAGTGACAAGAACCTGCTGTTCTAGATTGTCAGTGTGCTAATCCCACTGGACTTTTAATGTCCACTGAGGGATCCTCGTGCAGCCTGGTCAAGGATACCATGACAGTGGCTGCTGTCATCAGGCCCAGCAGTCTCAGGAATGTCCTGGCTGTGACGTACCTGTTGCTGTAAAGCAGCTGGGCCTGTGTCATGAGGTGCTCCACCCTGTCATGGGGTAGGAAGGCTAAGGCCTGGGCAGTGTCCAGTACTGCTCCTATGTAATGCAGATGCTGACAAGGGTTCAAGACGGACTTAGGCAGATTGACTGTGATCCGTAAGGCATTGAACATCTGTCTGGTATGCACTAGGGTGTGAGACAGTTGCTCATCAGGCTGAGCTTTGAGCCACCAGTCATCTAGAATAGGGGGAAGACGTACAGTCCCTCTCCCTCCTGACAGCTGCTGACACAGCTGCCAAGCATTTGTTAAATACCTGTGGTGCAAATGACAAGCCAAAGGTCACAATACCCTGAACCTGAACTGGTAGTGTTCCCCCGAAACAGGAAACTGAGGTACTTCCTGTGGGGGTGGGCACATCTTGATATGCAGGTTAAGCATCCTGCATGTCCAGGAAGCATATCCAGTCCCCTTTTTGCAGGAGGGGCAGCAGACACTGCAGAGTGACCATCCTGAATTTCTTGTACTGAACAAAGAAGTTCAGATTCCTCAGATCCAGAATGGGCCTCAAGTCCCCTATGGATTTGGGGGCTAGAAAGAAATGAGAATAGAACCCCATTCCTTTGTTCCCAAGGAACTGGTTCTATGGGCCCTCTCATGCAGCAGTGTACATACTTCCTCTAGTAGCACTGGTATGTGGTCTGGAGGATAAGTTGAGGGAATTGGAGGAAGGTCTGGAGGTCATTCCAGAAATTCTAGAGCATGGGCCTGTTCTGTTAACTGCAGGATCCATGCATCTGTTGTACCCTCCCTCCACTGTGCAAAATGCGCCTATTCACAGATGACACCAAGCTCTGTGGGAGAGTGGACACAGCTGAAGAGATACAGGACCTACAGGAAGATCTGGAAAAGCTGGGGAGGTGGTCCAGGATCTGGCAGCTTGGCTTCAATGCCAAGAAATGCAAAGTTATGCATGTTGGAGCCAAGAATCCCAGGACAGAGTACTACCTGGGTGGAGTCCCAGTATCTGCATCAGAGGAGGAGGACAACCTGGGAGTGATGATCACTAGTGACCTGAAGCACTACACGCAGTGCAAAAAAGCAACAGCAAAGGTAAACAAGATGCTGGGATGCATATCTAGGGGGGTCAGTAGTAGGAGAGAGGAGGTTATACTGCCCTTCTACAGGTCACTGGTAAGGCCGCATCTAGAGTATGGAGTTCAGTACTGGTGCCCACACCTCAAAAAGGACATTAACTTGCTGGAGAAGGTCCAGAGGAGGGTTACAAAGATGATAGTGGGTCAGCAGAGTGAGACATATGAGGAGAGGTTGAGGGTACTGAACATGTACTCCCTGGAAGACATGAAAGAGAGAGGGGACATGATTGGAACCTTCAAGTTCTTGACTGGGATAAATAAGGTTGCTAAGGAGAGTCTCTTTAAGTTGAGTGGCAACTATAACACTAGGGGGCACAGTCTTAAGCTGGAGGGTGGGAGGTTTAGGAGGGAGGTCAGGAAGCACTTCCTCTACCCATAATCTCCGCTCTTCTAGTGGTGGCCTCCTAACTGTTCCAAGAGCGAGATTAAAATCTGCAGGCGACTGAGCTTTTAGTGTTGCTGCTCCCGCTCTTTGGAACTCCTTACCAGCTGTAGTTAGAGGCCCCTACTATAATTGCCTTAAGGTCAGCCTGAAGACCTTCCTATTTCTGCAAACTTTTGGGGTGTAATTCTGATTATTTATATCTATTATTTTTTATTTATATATTTATGCGGTATGAAATGCTGTAAAGTTTTGTGCGGCGCCCAGAGCCTTTGGGATTGGGCATCTTTTTAAATAAACTTGCCTTTCTTTACAGAGAGGATGGTGGACACCTCAAATGCACTGCCGGAAGAGGTCATCTCACTGAAGACAGTGGGCAGCCTTAAGAGAGGCTGGGATAGGCATAGGGGGAAAGTAAGGATCATGGGTAGAGAGGATGGGAGGAGTGGGGAGGGAGGGCAGGGACATTAGCTCAAGCTGTGGACCCTGCAATACAAGCAGACTTGATATACCAAATGTCCTTCTTCTGCTGGCTTCTTTGTATGTTCCAGTGGGAGGGAAAGGAGACCCCCTACCACCACCTCCAGATTTGATACTGAAAGGTAGGGGTATAAGAAGGAGTCATGCTGAAGCAGATCCTACAGCCACACCTCCACCTCTAGGGACTTTGGAGTGGGCACCTGTGGAAGAGGTTGGGCTAGCAAAGACGACACTGCTCTGCTTTTGCTTTGTCTGGCCCCCGACCAAAGCCTGTTGGTAGCCCTGTGAAATGGCACCCTCTGCCTACTTCTTGGTTGTGTGTGGTAGAGGGAATGGACTGAATGTAAGAGTCCTGCCAGAAGCTTACAGGTTGAAGAGGATATCATGCACATCTGCCCCAATGAGCTTCTGTTCTCTGAAAGGGGTGTACAGAATGGATTTCTTGACATCACTAGCATATCCCGACACCCTTAGCCAAGAATGCCTTCTTAGGCAGATGCCAGCTGCAGCTGGTCTGGCTGAGGCATCCAAAATGTCGCAGGTAGACCTTAAGAGGTGTTTACCCACATCAGCCCATCTGGAGGGCCTTGAGCATCTCCTGCTTCTGGGGACCCTCTGGGAGGGACTGGGCTGCTGCTCTAGCCATTTTCCAGAGGGTATGCTGGTATTTGACCAAGTGGGCCTGATAATTTACTGTTCTGAGGTCCAGTGTGGCAGAGGCAAAAGTTCTCCTTCCCATGAGGTCCAGTTTTCTCGATTCTTTATCGGGGGGGGTGAACTGAGATGCTTAGGACCTTACACCTATCATGGGCTGCATTTATCAGAATGGAATCAGTCACAGGTTGGCATGCGAAAAAAAGACTTCCCTGAGGGGCCTGGTACAGCTTGTCTGCCTTTCTGAGCATGGCAGGGATCAAGCTTATTCTGTGCTAGGCAGCAAGTGTGGCATTCTCTAGTGCGGCCAATAGAGGAATGATAAGAGGCAGAGCGTCTAGCAGCTCTGGAAACTCCACCAAATTTCTCCTGGCGATGTCCTGCTCCTCAGCATCAAACCCCATTGCAGCTTGGAGTTGCTTGATTATAGAGATGAAAGAGGGGTCTTCAGGAGGGGACCTCGGAGTATATAATGTGGAGTCCTCACTCCTGGTGGAAATGGTGGAGCCGGACATCTCAGATGGGCTCCCCATATCTTCCTCCTCCTCTTCTTCCTCTTGTAAAAAGCGGTCAGGGTTATATTCCTGATCCTCATCGATGGGCCCTGAAGGCCACAAGGAAGGAAGTGAGGATGTTGATGCCCTGGAGTGTGATGGGTGCGTCGATGCTGGGGCTGGTCTGAGAGGTATAGACAATTGGTAGAAATCAAGCCACTCACCAAATGTGTAAAATGTTTATATAATTATTTATTAAATTATTTTTCTTTTGTCTTCTGAATTGACAGATTACATTGATACAGTATCAACATATTTCTTAAACGTTTCGATACTGTCCTTCTTCAGTAAGATTGTACTGTATCTGTTATAAATAAAAAAAAATGTATTCCACAACTTATCATATCACTTGATAAATTAAATTGAATCTTTAACATAAAAACCAGGGACTATCCCTTACCATAAATTAATTCCAGCTTCTTTCTTTTTGTCTTATTATATTTTCATGTTCAAATTCCAATGCCTATCAAAAACAGATCACTCATTTTACTGACAGAAAGCATCGCATCAATGCATTCAGTTTCCTTAGCCAGTATTAGATCGTTATTAACCTGTTAAATTGTGCCAACCATGCAAAGTCATTACATGTATCATACTGTGTGATTAGAATCCCTTTGTCTATGCATACAGGATACTGTACACATTTTTTCTATATATTCAAAAGTTCTCTTTAAATGTCATTATTTAACTGTCTGAGCAGGAAAATGATGTTAAACAATGTCAAAAAAACTCCAAATAACTATTTCATTTCAATCTACTTATTTAAAGTACAACTAACACAAACAACTACTTTTAACAGTTCCTTAAACATTTTAAACTCTAAAACTCTCCAGTCAAGACACACTTCATGCCTCAAGACATATTATTAACGATAAAACCGTTTCTACCATCAAATTTGGTCCATTTATATATATAACATGCTGAGATATATATTTCATTTTTAAGGGTTCAAACACCTGTCTGTGTACTCACAAGGTATCCCTTTTCAATTCATGAAAAACAGTATCAGGTATTTATTTTACTCCTACATATTAAATCAGCACCCAGATTAAATGTGCTTGTTCAGAGTGTTACGGTAAAGTCAAAGGCTTACTTACTTAATAGAATTACATCCATTCATTTAAGAATATCACAGACGCACCAAGTGGAAAATGGAATTGAGCAAAAAGTTAAATTTGAAATCTAGGAAATTTAAAGAGAACTTGCAGAAGAAAAATAATTTAATAAATAATTATATAAACATTTTACACATTTGGTGAGTGGCTTGATTCCTACCAATTGTCTATACTGTTTAGAAGCCTTATTGGTAGTGAGCTACTCCCTCAAGTTTTTCTTATCCTTTTTACTGAGGTTGGCTGGACTGGGACTGACTAGCTGGTCTGAGAGGCCCTGTCAGCATCGTGCCTGGAGTAGTAGGAAGAGGTATTAAGGTACTTTATGGTCTCTGCAAAGGAGGAGAGCACCATCTGCATGTCACTGGTGGCCTGTACTGCAGAGGTGCACTGCAACATTGATGGGGGTGTCTGCAGCCCTGACATTGGCAGGCCTTCGGCCATTGGAGATCCAGTGGAACTCACTGCCAGAGTCAACCTTGTGGGTTCTGAGGTCTGAGCAGCAGGAGGCATTGCTGCTGAAGCAGTCAGCACTGAGGCAGTCAGCGCTGAATGAAGCAGCAACCAGGAGCGCACTATGGGAGGGGATTTATCCTTACTCCGCTCCCTCTCCCAGTGGCTTTCCTGAAGATTTATTTTGGGCCTTGGAAAACTGCAAGCCCGAGGAATGGGCCAGCGACACAGTGTAGCTTTTCAGCTGGAGCACTTTCTCTCTCTGTTCTGGCTACCTGCTGCTTGAGAAGAAAAGTTTGCAGGGCTTGTTGGCAGCATCACCGGGTGGCTCGGGTATACTTCAGGCAGATCTCACAGGCCTTAACGTCGTGGGCCTCTCCAAGACAGACACACAGACATCATGATGGTCACCTGAGTAGATTTTTCCACCGCACTCACAGTAATGGAAGAGTTTGGCAGTTATCTTTTGTTGACATACACAACAGCAATCACTTCAAAATAAAATTACTAGGTGGAGAAAAATAGTAAAACTTAGAAAAATCAAAGATTTAGCAGTCAAATATAGCAGCGGCATCTCCGTGGAGTCTGGCAAGTGTGGTCAACGGGAAAAGAACTGAGGAGGGAATGGGGCCACCCATGTTTATATAGTGGATGTTGATGTAAGACATCAACGTGGATGGCCCCCAGTGGATTGCTCGCAAAGAAGTTTCCATGTGGTCCCAGCGCCTGCTGGCTATAATTCCATAGGTGTGACCTGATGAGATATCCTCAAAGATCTACAATCGCCCCATTCAAAATATAATTTCTTAAGCCTTCATTTCAAAATAGTCATAATTCGATTATTAAAGCAGTAGCAGAAGCACTTAAAAGATGGCGGAGTTTCATTCAATTCCATCATTTCGCATTACTCTCCTCTATTGGCTAACAATAATAAGATAATATGGCCAAATAAACAGGATCACAAATTCCAAGTATTTTTTCACATTTAATTAGACTGACATAATTAAAAAACATTTTTTGTTTGTTTCTTGGGAACAATTTCAGTTAATAGGAGACAGAGTTCAAATATGGCTCTCATATTTTACAATTAAAGAAAATTTTAATGAACTGAAAAAATATATCATTGGAGAGCATCAACAAGTTGGGAGCTTTTTCAGAAAATGTATTAGAATGCATCACATTTGATGAAAACATAAGTTTTGTTGCACAGTTCTGTCAGCATCTTATACTAGATAAATCCAATCATAATAACTTTAAAAATATGAGATACATGGAGTCTATCTGTAGGCAAAGAAATTTCAGCTTTTTTATTTTTTTTGTTAATGCTTTTTACTTTGTGTGGCCTCTGGTCTGCATTCACGTCCCGGCATCCATCCACCTCCGGCCACCGTCTGGTTCTGCCTTGGCTCCTAGTGAAGCTCCCACCACCATCTACCTCCGCGGCTTGCCCCCCCCCCACGATGGAGACAGCAGGGAGTTCCCCTATACTCCCCACCGACACAGGATCCAGTATTGTGTGGTGGTGCCCCCAGTTCCAGGCAGTCCCTTGAAACGGCCATCAAGCCGCCACGACTAAACACCACTAGTTTCCCCTATTCAACCTGACGTGTGCTGGGGTGTGCAATGACGCCAATGGAGGGAGCGTGCACGCATCCACACGTGCTCCCCCCGGCTCCGTGCCCCAAGCACACACCCCTACGGTACAGTGCGCGTGCACTGCCCCCAGCCTCTGCCAGAGGTCGCTAATGCGGCGACAACTGAGAACCCCCAGAGAGGGAGAGCAGTCCATGGACGCTCAATCCCTCTTCACCCCTGCTGACCAGAGTCCGTTCCCAAACCCGGGTCGCCAGCGTGGAGCGAAGTGTGGAATCCAGCGCCTCAACCCTCAGTGCCACCGGGCCGGCCAATTTCAGCTTTTCTATCAAGATAGTTAGTTATAAGACAAATTGTTCCATTCAATTCATAATTTATGACACAGCTTACTATACCCTTGCAATTCTTTCCCTTCATATTAATGATAACCTGAACAGATTATGTTGGCATTCTTGTGGATAAAAAGGAAATTTATATCATATGCTTCAGCCCTGCCATTCAACATTCCTTGGTGGGAAAATACTAGAAAAGGACATCATTAATTCTTAAGAATACAAATCCCTTTCTCATTTTATTTGTGTGCAATTATGTTACAGGTATCAAGTTTAACTTAAATATACAACAAATTATTACCTTGGGAATATTAGCTACTAAAAGAATTAGATGACTGGAATTCCCCAGTGCTTGCTATTTTTGATCTAGCACGCTGGTTACATACATTTACATACATTTAGACAAACTCTAATACTGGAGAGACTTACAGATCATTCCTCTTTCATTCAAAATCCAAATGAACCATCATGGAATCAAACTGTATATATATTCCCCCCAATATTGGAAATTCCATAGCTTGAGGTAAAAGATTGTTACATATCTGAAACAATAATGCATGGTGATTATTAAGGTACCGTTGAGTTTCTTTCTTTTTTTTTTTCAAAATATTTATTTTGATTATGTATTTTGAATTCATGTAAAATGTACTGTGTGTGAATTAATGAAATACAATAAAAATGACATTTACAAACAAAAAGCAGGAGAGGTACAGCATGACCAGAGAGCTGGAGGTAAGTGTGAACCTGTGCCTGTGTGCCTGGATAAAATGTAAATTGTGAAAAAACAGACAGCGTAGGAGATTGGATAACCATTTATAGAATTAACGAGTAATTTTCAGTACATAAGCTTTCAGGTTTACACAGGGCTCTTCCTCAGGTGATTGCAGTTTTTCTTGTATACATTGGATAGTACAGTACCAGCTTCTTACAGCACTGAAGTGAGAAGGCAGCTGAGGAAGCTAGGGAACTGACACTAGGTCAGGGGGAGGGGTGACTCGGACAGGTAGGGTATGGAGGACAGTGGCAGGGACTGTGATCTCCAGTGGAGAGATGGATCCAAGTGAGGACAAGGTTAGAAAGCATGCTTATATGGGAGTGCTGCTGCCAGTGGACGCCAGTAACAGGTGTTACCATTGGGCTGGCCAGGTTGGATGGGGGGCAACAGGTGACTGCGGCTGTTAGTGGGCGTAGTTCAGGCAATCAAACACCCGGTCTGCCAATGAAGAGGAAGGAAAAGGATGTGCTGAGTGACAAGAAGTTAATGGTCATTGGTGACTCCACAGTTAGGGCAATGGGTAAGGTAGATGGGGCATCACTGCCCCAGGACAGTATCTTGTGAGAGCCAGCCCATCAGTGCAGTGGTAACATTGCTGCTAATGACACCAGCGACCCAGGTTTGGGAATGAGCCCAGGTCATTAAGGGCTGGCTGGGGGGAAAGGATGGTGCATCCTAGAAGCTTCTCTCCTTCTCATGGAGGGAAGGCCCCATCTGCTGCTGCTGTACTGCCTCCTGGATGCAGGGGGACAGTAGGGCATAGCATGAGTGGGGGAGAGAGGACCGGCACTGGCTGTGGGCAACAGCCCTTGCGCGCAGGTCCCAAAGGCTGCTGGACAAGAAAATGTGGAAAATGCTGTGCCCTGCACCCAGTGATGAAAGTTTCCAGCACCTCAAGATCTCCCTGCCTGGACCACCAAGCCTGCTTCCAAACAAAACTAGAAATGGTTGCAGGTAAGCCTTCACCTTGTCCCTGCCTGGGGGTAAACCGCAGCTCTGTGAGAAACAGCACCTCGTACCGGACTGGTAAGGAGGATGGATGGCTAGCTTTGGGGACTGGAAGGAGATTGAGTGCAATGGGGGGGCATTACAAAAAAAAAAAAAAAGGTATCTTGTGAGTGGAGATATGCCTGCCTTGAGTGCAGACTGACCAGATGCTATCTGGGGCCAATCAACGCAGCTGGAAGAAGGAACAGAATGCTGTCATCCATGTTGGTACAAATAACATAGGGTGCACAAGTCCTGAGATCCCAAAAGGAGATTCACAGACTCAGGAATGTTCATGAAGGTAAAGGTATTCAGCATGATTTTTTCCATGATCCTTCCAGTCCTGGGAGCTTGAGAAGAGCAGCAACAGATACGTAGGCAGCCAACTGCTTAACTAAGGATCTGGCGCAGGAAGGAGGGTTTCCTTCCACCTCCTTCCCCTTTCCTCCCAGACTGCATCATACTGGGAGGAAGTTGAAAGGGATGCATAGATCCATCACCCCTTTTGCTTCATACGCAGGTAAAAACAAGTATGCTGTGTAAACATACTAATTGAAAAGGGTTCCCTACCCACTCTACTACCTGGGGTATCCAGTGAGTCCCTTGGTAAGCAGGAATTTGTCCAGGCTTACCTTGAAGAACTCTACTGTCTTTATGCCCAGTGTCTCCACTGGTAGAATGCTCCATAGGTTCACTGTTCTTTAAAAAAAAAGGAGCTTCGTAACATTCCTCCAAATTTACCACTTTTGAGCTTCAGGGAGTATCCCCCTGTCCTGTTGGGAGGACTCCAGATCAAACATCTTTCTGTCTGACCTTGTTGATACCTTTGAATGTGCAGAGATCGATAGATACTTTATTTATATAGTGCCCCTTTCCAGTGACTCTCAGTGCTATACATTCAAATACAATAATATATCTATCAGATAAATATTAGCAATTAAAAGCCTGCTGGAACAAATAGGTCTTAAGACCATTTTTCAAGGCTTCTACCGAGGGAGCCTCTTTAAGATGACTAGGAAATGAGTTCCATACGGTAGATGCGGACACCAAAAAGGCACAATCTCCCAAATACCACACCCTGACCCTGGGAACTCCAAAGAGGCAACCCTCAGCAGAACGGAGTGCTCAGGATGGTCAGTAGGGAACAAGGAGATCTTTCAGATAAACTGGCCCCCGTTTGTGCAGGGTCTTGTAGGTCAGGATCCCTACCTTGAAGACAGTCCTCCACCTGACTGGCAGCCAGTGCAGTTCGCGGAGGACTGGGGTGATATGGTTACTCCTTTTCACACCCATCAACAATCTTGCCACCACGTTTGCACCAGCTGCAGCTGGCAGAGGTTGCCTCCAGATAACCCTAGGCACAGGGCATTACAGTAGTACAACCTGAACATAACGAAAGCATGCATCAGCGTGGTCAGGTCCTCAGGTGGAATCAGGGTTCAGATCCGGGTGATATTCCTAAGATGGTAAAATTCACTTTTAACAATGGCCAACACCTGAGCATCCAGTGTCAGGCTGTCATCCAGGATCACACCCAGATCCTTCACCCATCTGGACAGAACAAAGGGACCCCCCCCAAAGCACTAAGCCAGGGGGCATCCTCCCCCGGCCATGACAACCTGGATCCACCACCAGTACCTCAGTCTTGTCTGGGTTAAGTTTAAACCAGTTTTGAATCATCCAAGTCTGAATTTCCTCTAGGCAGCTGTTAAATACAGACGCCACCATCTGGGTATCGGGTGAGCAGGACAGGTATAGCTAGGTATCATCTGCACAGCAGTGAAAACCCAGCCCATGCCACCTGATAATGTCTCCCAATGGCAGCATATACACAGCGAACAATAAGGGCGACAAGACCGAACCATGCAGAACCCCACAGCTCAGAGGCTTCGGGCTAGATGATGCCAACCTCATCGTTACTCTCTGCACTCCGTCTGTCAGGTATGACCTGAACCAGTTGATGACATTATCAGACAGGCCACACCAGAACTGCAGGCAGACGAGTAGCACCTCATGATTGACAGTGTCAAATACCGCCATGAGATCCAGGAGAACTAGGATGGTACACTCTCTCCTGTCCCTCGCCATCAGGAGATCATTAAATACCCTCACCAGGGCAGTTTCTGTACTATGCCCAGCTCAGAACCCCAACTGAAAAGACTCATAGGTGGAGGAGGAGGCACGATGTTCTTCGCGCTGCATGGCCACCATTTTTTCTATAACCTTTCCTGAAAATGGGAGGTTAGAGACCAGCCTGTAGTTGCAGAGACGGTCCAGGTCCAATGACGGTCCAGATCCAATGAGGGCTTCTTCAAACGCGGTCTAACCAGAGAGAGAATGGATAGCATGTCACACTCTGCCTCCTTTTTTCCTATGTCAACACGTTAAATGCCACCAGCCACTCTACATAGCGTTTCGTCTTCAATAACTCGTATCATTTTGGTGTCATTAAGTTGCATCCTTCTGACTACCTCAATGTTCTTTTCATACTGGGGTGGCTCAAACTGCATTCAGTCCTCCAGGTGGGTGCTGACCAGGGCATTGTAAAGAGGATAACTTCCATTGCCATGCTGGTCACCCCCTCTTTCGATGCAGCCCAGCATTATCTGCTCTCTTGACAGTGGCTACACACTGCTTCTCATGCTTTAGCCCCTTATCTACTATGCCCCTAGGTCCCTTTACTTCACCACTACAGCAGCTACAGCCACATAACATATAGGTCCTACATCTCATTTCTCCTTCCCTCATTTAGCACCCTGCACTTTGGCCACACTGAAACTGAGACTCCAGGAGTGCGAACCACTGATCCAGCTTGTTCAGATCCTCCTGAGATTTGTCTCATCATCAGAGGAGTCCACAACCCTGGCCAGTTCATTGTCATCTATGAAAGTGAGCGGCCTGCTAGAGACCCAAGCATCCAGATCATTGCCAAAAATATTTACCAGCAGTAGCCCCAGCACCAGTCCCTGAGGAATACTGCCGAGTACCTCTCTAAACTCAGAGCAAAGCCTGTCCAGCACAAGCCTCTGCTTTCTGCTCCCAAGCAAGTTAGCAATCCACCTCAAGTAGGACTGGTGTGATGTATGTCCTGTGTATACCACGCTGGTGTAATGTGTGTCTTGTGTAGACCACACCGGTGTAATGTGTGTCTCGTGAATACAACACTGGTGTAAAGTGTGTCTTGTGTATCCCACACTGGTCTAATGTATGCTTTGTGTTTACCACACTGGTATAATGTGTGTCTTGTGTGTACCACACTGGTGTAATGCATCTGTTGTTTATAACACACTGGTGTAATGTAGCCTGTATGCCACACTGCTGTCATGTATGCCTTGTACATACCACACAGGTGTACTGCATGTCTTGTGTATACCACACTGGTGTGAATATTTGCCTTGTGTGCACCACACTGGTGTGAATGTATGCCTTGTCTACACCACACTGGTGTGAATGTATGGCTTGTGTATACCACACTGGTGTAATGCATCTGTTGTTTATAACACACTGGTGTAATGTAGCCTGTATGCCACACTGCTGTCATGTATGCCTTGTACATACCACACTGGTGTAATGCGTGTCTTGTGCATACCACACAGGTGTACTGTATGTCTTGTGTATACCACACTGGCGTGAATGTATGCCTTGTCTACACCACACTGGTGTGAATGTATGGCTTGTGTACCCCACACTGGTGTAATGAATGCCTTGTGTATACCACACTGTATGTCTTATGTTTTACCACACTGGTATAATGTATGTCTTGTATATACCACACTAGTGTAATCTGCCCAGAAACTTGCTATGCACCACAGTGTTACTCTGAACTCCATAAATACACTCAACAGGGGATTAAACGTCTTTTCCCCCAGCTGCTCATATAGGAGTCTAAATATTCTACTGTTACAGCGATAACACCATAATGGTGTGGGTTTATGAGGTAAGAACCGGACCAGGGGTTACAAACACCAAGGCTAACCCCCCCCCCCCATGTGCTTATTACCGAGGAAACACAGACCACTATTGGTATTATACACCCAAAAAATAAAAAATGCTGAAATCTGTTTGTGATGCTACAGCACATCTATGAGAAAGCAGGAACTGCTTTTCACCGATGCGCCGTAGCATTGCTAGGCATCCCTGATAGGCTAAGTACACACGCAGTAGTGAATCAGAATGCAAAGCCACTGTCCCATTATTGTTCTTGGCCAATGAGATTGCAGAGCCATTGTCCCATTATTCAGTCTACTGTCTGGTTCTTGCAGAATATCTGGACAGTAACTTTACATTCTGATTGGCTAAGAATAATTATTTTCCATATAATCAACCTTTATTCCACCTGGCCACCACAGAAAACATTCTATTTCTGAGCCTTACTACAACGTGGCTGCCATAAAACACATTCTCTGGACTAGCTCTGACTTTATTTCTTTGTGCATCAGTATCTTCTCCTCAGTATACTTATTGTGCCATGTAGTAGACAGGACCTATTTTAAACGATATTTAATAGCCCCAAACAGTTTTAAATATCGCCATGTAAAAATATAATTTGGGGGGGGGGGGCTCCAGTGATGACTGGCAAAGCAAGCCTTGTATTGTACTGGTCATTCCTAACAGATTGTTCCCCCGAGCACTGTCCCAGTGTCAGAATATGCATGCCACTGCCTGAGTACCTTCCCCGGATCAGCACTGCCAAAGGGGTGTAGAAAACATTTTATTGCTCAATTTTAATTCAACATGGCTGCTGTAGACAACATTGTACTGATCAACTTTAATTCAACATGGCCACTGCAGAAAACATTAAATTGCCCAGCAGTCTTGAAAGATTGTGCCCCTCCCCCGTGTCAGCGTTGCCCTGTCTGCACTGCTCGGGGGGCAGAGAAAACAATTTGTTGCTCAACCTTAATTCCACATGTAACAGAGAATGAACTCATCTAAAGCAGCCATGGAAGAACTGTTTTTATTTACTGTGCGATCCCAACATTGGCTAAAACCATGATCTCTAGGCACACTCCGTGCGAGGGGAAGGGCAGAGACATGGGGATACATGCCACACTAATCTCATCTTTACTCTTCCATCACAGTGCTCAGGAGTAGCAATAGATGTTGTAACACATATTTACCCAGCACAGATGACCAAATAAAATCAAACTGGCAGTTCAGTTTACTTTGACTTCAGTATAAATCTTTCAAACTTATCTTGTTTTGGAACAGAGCTGATTAACAAGGTCACTGGTAACTGGCACCAACAAGGTATTTCATGCCTGGTGATAAGATATTAATAGAGGGAGTTTTGTTGCTTCAGGATGACTAAAAGAAATTCATTTGCTCCATACTTGAAGTTTTTAGTGCTCATGAAAGGTGCCAGAGGAAACACTAGAGACTGCAGCCTTCCATGTTAGCCTCATGACAAATACAGCAGGTGTAGCTGCAGTGCAAGCTTCCCTACACTGCCTTGTCAGTGCACTGTAACCCTGTTCTAGAGAGACCACCATGTAGGTGAGAGAGTTGTTCAGACTATGCCATTCCATCCTTGGCCTGCCACGTGAGACTGCCAATTAGTGCCAACATTGTTGCTGGTTTTGTGATAGGAGTCACTGGAAAGTTTGATACCCTTTATTGGACCAACATATGTCTTGCATAAAGACGGTATAGTACAGAAGCTTTCAGAGCTCCACAGGTCCCTTCTTTAGGTGAATAGCAAATTGAACAAAATAAGCAGCAATTTATATACACCATGAAACAATACATCACAGTGTATATAAATGCTTATTTTGCTCAGCTCGCTATTCACCTAAAGAAGGGACCTGTGGGGCCCCGTAAGCTAGTGCACTATACCATTTTTGTGCAAGACATATGTTGGTCCAAGCAAAGGTGCCACGCTTTCCAGCGACTCCAGTTCTCTAAGTGTAACTACCCCTACCCTTCTGTCTACACACCCACTCGCAAGTGTTGCTGCCCAAGGGATATAGGTCGGCCCTTGGGTTTGTGGTTATAACTGGCTTGGCAAATGGCATGGTGCCTCCACCTATGGGGATCTTTATAGCAGCATACTGCCAGGGTGCTTCCCCACAGGAAATGAAATACAGCCCCCTCCCTTGGTGACAGGTAGAACAATACACAGCCCCCAAACTTATCACAATTAAGGATGCACATATTACACTACACAATAATACAAATAATTTAGCAACTGCAGTAAAATAAACAAGGGGGTTTATTTGGGGTCTGGATAATGAGGTAAAGAACAAGAGAAGCAAAGGGTAGTAAAACATTCAACAAGAAGCTTATAATAAATACTGTAATCAGGCAAAATAATCAGTTACCACAGTACATTACCATCCTGTATTCCCTGTCCCAGTCCCTCTTCCCCCACTGGTGCACCAGTTAACCCCACAGTCTCAGTGGGAGCTCCCTAATACCTTGTGTGCACACACTGAGGAGTTGCAGACCTGTGATGAGTAGACACTGGGTACAGCAACACTGCAATGGGTGGATGCTGCGGTTACAAGTGATAAACTACACCAGTGGATGGTAGAAATACAGTTTATCCTGGCTGTAACTATTGCTGTGGGCTTAGCTAAGGTTTCGCTGGAAGCCCAGATGGTAAATTAACTAGCTAGCTAAACAGTTAGAAAAGTACTAGTTTGGGTAAAACCCAGTACTCACGACCTTTTGGTGAACAGATGATGCAGGAGTTGGAGGACATCTCCCCTTGCAGGCAATTGGGAAGAACAAGTAAAACAGGCGTGGATGCAGATGTTGATCCTCTTCACCCCACAGAGGGACTTGTCTTCACCCACCTGAACAGGTACGCAGGCCATTGTCTTCACCCCACAGAGGGACTTGTCTTCAACCACCTTGACAGGTAGGCAGGCAGGTGTCTTCACCCCACAGAGGGACTTGTCTTCATCCACCTTGCAGGCAGTTAAGACAGGCAGGACCTCAGAGCTCAGGTCCCCTGGCAGAAATCAGTCTCTTGTAACAGGACGGTGAGGCAATGGATTTGTCACCTCACCCAAGCACAAAGAAAGACTTTCAGCAGTCTTGGCAATCTTGGTTGCCAAAAACACAGTTCAGTCCAGATGAGGTAAATCCCCCTTCTCTGAGATTTACCAGGCAGTTGGCAACAGGTTTTAAAGTTCTTTGTTTTGGCACAGACTAAATGGTTTTAGGCTGTTACAGCAGCAGGAGCTCTCAGAAATGTTTTCTCTTCAAACACTCTCACAGAAGAACCCCCGTTTGTTTTGGCACACACTTCTCCAGTTTTGGCTATGTCAACAGCAGGAGCTGTCAAAGATCAGTTGTTTCTCCTCGGAAACTCACAACGACAGACCTAGGGTCAAACTGTCAACCCCAGAATGTTTAGTTTGAAATCCGACATCTCATTGGTCCACAGGAGTCTTGAGCTCCATGCCTTGATTTGCTGTACTGCAGCTACGAACAGGGTTCCTCACTGTCTTCAGGCAGACCACGTCCAATATAGCAGCCCTATACAGTACTGTTCATCTCAGTCCATTATAAATAAAAATGCACAGATTTGGCTGCATGGCTAGGACCCTCCTGGTCCCATCTGGTGGTTGCTAGGTCCAGGGGGGTACTTTGGGGCAACAGGAGCCCCATCAGGAGCTCCGTTTTGTGAGCTCCCCAGCAGGAGCAAGTGTGAAAAAACGTCACTTTCAGTCACTAGGAATCATAGGACTAGTAGTCCTTGTGGGTACCATGTTGTTCCCAGTATTCCCCAACCCACTGAGGGCATGGATTGGGTAGGGGAGCCTCTCTAAAGTTATTTATTTTTATTTAGTCACTTCTCTCCAGCTCCCACTGGTGTCCAATGGGGCTGGGGAGAGGACTGGAAAAGCAGCGCTTCTGCTGTGGCTCTCATGGGTGCTTGAGGCATCAAAACAATTTTGCGGCCTTCTTTCTGCTCCTCACCCCACTGTGCAGCAGTTCGAGGGGGCTGGGAAACAATTCTCTGGCAGCTCACTGGCCACTCTTTCTCTTCAGGAGCACTGAGGCACTGAGACAGTTTGGGGCACTCCCCAGCCCTGGTGGCAGTCCAGGATTGGGCTGGGGGAGCAAGGAGGCAAGCGTCTCACCAGTCGCTTGGGATGCCACACTTATAAGTTAATCTACTCTCCGGCCCTTTTGCAGTCCAGGATAGGGCCGGGGGAGTGAAGTACAAGTTGCAGCTGGCTGCAGAAGGCAGGTCAGGACATGGAGGGGCCCCAGGTAAGCTCCCAACTTGGGAGGCGGGGGGGTTACACAAGGAACAATAGGGCTAACATTTTAAGTAATGGTTTTGTGATATGGACACTTGTCCACCAAGAACTGGACTGAGCACCCCACAACTCATTTCACATAATCCACCGAACAACCATCAAATGATCACAACTTTAAGTCCACTACCAGCCAAGTGTCTCAGAGATGGCAAGCTGATAACAGTATTGAGGTTTGCGACGCAGGCCCTCAGTCATAAGCCCCAATACTGTATCAGTTTACCCATAACAGTGCCCTTTCTAAAGGCAGTTGCAACTACTGAAAGGCATAGTTTGCTAGGAAAGATGTCTAGCACTGCCAGTAATCACTCTGCCTATCAGAAAGTTGAATGGACAAGCCAGCCCAGTGGCTTGGCGGTAGTGCTACGTATGTTCATATGCTACTGCGCGCCACGCCGACGACCTGAGTTCAGGAGCAGAGATTGAGGATCCTAGGGACTGCTCTCCCTTCCTGTGGTGGCATGGTCTGCTGTGCAGCTGTCGACTGCCAGCAGATGGAGGGCTGGTGGCATTACAAGCAGGAAGCATAAAGGGAGGGGCTGCATCTGATGCAGTGTGTGTGTGTGCCTCCACGTGGCATGCACTGTCATCCTCACTGTAGCAGGGACTCGGAAGAAAAGCAGAAAGTCTGGAACAAGGCAGGATAAAACACCACTCTTCGACTTCTGACTGTGCTACTTGTTCCCATACAGTTCTAGATTTGTGTCCCCGGCAGGGGGAGCAACAGCCAGCAGCCCCCAACCCCATCTGGTTCCACTACAGGGGAATCTGTAAGGGAATCACCGGTAGATAAGTGCCAGGGGAGCTGGTAGCTGGTAGGAGTGACAGACAGAGGCTGACAGTCTTAGCCTGCACCCCCTGAAGAAACATCTGCATTGAGGGGTGAAAAAAGCTGACCTGACAAATCAAAATAATAACGCAAGTCATTGCTTTGTGAAATTATTTCCTGCTTGAACTGTTATATGCCACCAAGCTGTGATAATACAGAACTTTTTTTTTTTTAATTCAGAAAATTTAATTACTAAACCTCTGGCTTATATTTTCAGTTGTTCTCTCCTCCATGAGCTTCCAAAAGATTGGAGAACAGCTTTTGTTTACCATTTCCAGTGTTTGACCTTCACGGAGAGATGCAGGGCTCGGCTGACTACTACAAAGCAAATATCACAGTTAATAAGGTATTACAAGGCATCGAAAAGCCGAGAAGGATTTGTTGCTTATTCCATTACTGTTCATTCATCAACCTGATGTTTAAACAGCTATGTGCCAACAATAAAGTGCACTAGTAGCTTCAACAATGAAACAATTAAAGTGCCATAAATTCAAAAAAGCGATGCAGTAATGTACACAGGTTATATGTAAAAACAGCCTACTGCCGTGGATCATTGCCACCAAAACCCGAGCATTTTGCCGTCACAACAGTTTCATCAAGGACCCTCTGATTTTGTCCCACCCCCCAAAGTTGGAGTCATGTCACCTTGACAGTTCGGGGTTCACTGTTTAGCCCCAGAATTGCACACTGGGACTGACTGGTGGCCAAGGCCACCCGTGCCACCCACTCAGGGAATAGCATTGGCATTATATGTGAAGGCAGCTGCCCCCGCCAACTGGAGGAAAAGTGCAGCCTCAATTAACCTAATTTGGGGGAAGGGGATGGAGTAAAAACAGAGAATATTTTGGGGGTGGAAATAAAGTACAAATAAAGGAAGACAGCCACTTCTAAATATGTACAGTCCCATTTCCAGTCTCAGCATGAGCAGCCACTAACCAGGGGTACCAGTGACTCATTTAGTTATGCTGCCCCAGTAGCTTGGCAGGTTCAGAAGCGACCCCGTGTTTCTCACTGGAGGGTGGATGCATTATGGAAGTCTTGTTCACTCTCTGAGAGGAGGGCAAAAGTCTAAACGAAGGAGGCAGTTTTTGAATGAAAACAGGTTCTGTATATTTGTTAATCTTTTATAACAACTATACTGGTGTCATCAGAGGGCTGGCCGCAGGGACTCTGGGACAATAATGGCTGGGGGGGGGGAGAGCTTAACTGGATTAAAATAAAGATGGTAACAGAGTATCTGATTACAAAAATTCAAACACAGCAGGCGCCATGGCGCCAAGCGAAGAGGTTCGCTCAGCACGCTGGTACCCCGAGCCAGAGTACGAGGAGCAGAGGCCAGCAGGGAGGGATTTCCAAGCGTCCACTGGACACTTCCCTCCCAGGGGAATGGGCACTGCCTAGGTCCCTCTGGGTGGATTGGGTGCGGACTTGTGGCCTCAACACCCCCCTGCCCGAGGTCAGCTACCACTACAGGCCAAGAACGTGGTGGGAGGGGTGGAGAAAATGGAAAAAGGCGCACTGGCTGCTCGGATGAGAGCTGCATGGAACCTCACCACCGGAGCCCCCGTGATGGCCGTCCCAGCAGCACCCAAGGAAAGCAGGCCGGAAGGCTAATTCCCTCCACAGGGAGGGGACCCACCCAATGTAGGGATACATTGGGTTACCCTTGGGTAGGCTGCGATGTGGGATGGTGGGGATGGGGGTCGCCCGGGTTGAGTCCAGTACGTAGTGACCTGGAGAGAGCGGCTGATGCGAGCGGGTGGAGCAAAAAAAAAAAAAAAAATCAAACACATTGCATTTCAGCTAACTGGGAGCTACAGATTCCGCACTTTAGTCCTGAAAAGCTGACTCATTACCCTTTAAAACTGCCATTCTTTCCAGTGTAAGCTATCTGACCCATAACATATACGAAGTAAAATAACATACGTTCTAAGTGAAAATGTTTATCCCGAAATAACATGATTTATTTAACCAGTTTATTCGCCACTAACATGGTTTATAAGCTATTCCAATATGCAAGACTCTTCACTGTAATAAGAACCTATTAATGAAGTCATGGAGATTCTGTAGCTAGTACTCTGCTCTCCCTCCCTGCTTTCAGCTGCCATGGACAAACACTCATGTAAGCCCCAAAGGCTGCTATATTCACCTGAGAGTGCTTGAGCACCACTCAGTAGATACAGTGGCGTGAAAAAGTATTTGCCCCCTTCCTGATTTTCTCTATTATTGCATATTTGTCACACTGGATGTTTTCAGGTCTTTAGACAAAATATAATATTAGATAAAGGGAACCTAAGTGAACAAATGACACTTTTTTTTTTTACTTATTTCATTTATTTAATGAAAAAAGTTAACCAACACCAACTGGCACTGTGTGAAAAGTAATTGCCCCTAGTTAAATCAACCCAATTAAAGGGATAATTAGAGTCAGCTGATTGAACACAGCCAGGCTTGATTACAGCCAGCCCTGCTCAATATAAACCTCACTTATTTTGGCCCTTACCATCAGAGTCACTGTGCCAGCACAAAGATTCAACAAGCACATTATGCCATGATCAAAGGAAGTTCCTGAAAAGATCAGAAAAATCTGTTGCCCTCTATCAGTCTGGAAAGGGTTACAAAGCTATTTCTAAGGCTCTGGGACTCCATTGAACCACAGTGAGAGCCATAATCTCCAAATGGAGAACACTTGGAACAGTAGTGAACCTTCCCAGGAGAGGGCTGCCAAAATTACTCCAAGGGCGTAGTGTAAATCATCCAAGAAGTCTCAAAGGATCCTAAAACAACATACAAAGAACTGCAGGCTTCTCTGCTCTCAGCTAAGGTCAGTGTTCATGACTCCACAATCAGAAAGAGACTGGGCAAAATGGGCTTCATGTGAGAGTAGCAATGGAAACCACTGCTAACCAAGAAGAACATAAATGCTCGTCTCTCATTTGCCAAGAAGCACCTGGATGATCCACAAGCCTTTTGGGAAAATGTTCTATGGATAGATGAGTCCAAAGTGGAACTTTTTGGACAACATGGATCCCATAATGTCTCGCGTAAAGCAAACACAGCATTCCACAGTAAGAACACCATACCAACAGTCAAACATGGTGGTGGTAGTGTGATGGTGTGGGGATGCTTTGCTGCCTAAGGACCTGGATGACTTGCCATAATTAAAGGAACCATGAATTCTGCTCTGTACCAGAAAATTCTTAAGGAGAATGTCCAGTCATCCTTCTGTCAGCTGAAGCTGAAGGTAGTTGGTCATGCAGCAAGACAATGATCCAAAACACAAAAGCAAGTCCACATCAGAATGGCTAAAAGAAGTAAAATTAAAGTTTTGGAGTGGCTAGTCAAAGTCCAGACTTAAACCCAATAGAGATGCTGTGGCAGGACCTGAAATGAGCAGTTCATGCTCGAAAACCTACAAATGTTACTGAATTAAAGCAGTTCTGCAAGGAAGAGTGGTTAAAATTCCTCCACAGCGATGTGAAAGACTGATATTGAATTATAGGAAGTGTTTGGTTGCAGTCATTGCAGCTAAATGTGGCATAACCAGTTATTAAGTGTAAGGGGCAATTACTTTTTCACACAGTGCCAGTTGGTGTTGGTTAACTTTTTTTCATTAAATAAGTGAAATTAAAAAAAAAAACAAGTGTTATTTGTTCACTCAGGTTCCCTTTGTCTAGTATTACATTTTCTCTAAAGACCTGAAAACATCCAGTGTGACAAATATGCAATAATAGAGAAAATCAGGAAGGGGGCAAATACTTTTTCACGCCACTGTAGATGTATATTCACTGGTAAAGCAAAAGTGTCCCTGCAAATAAATTGCTCACCTGCATTGTGCAACGTAGTACTTTGTTTATTGAGAACAAAAAGTGGGTTTCTCCGGGATATGGAAAATACCCTGGAACATGGAGAAAAAGGAAAACTAACATGAGGTCAACCAGCAAGTGAGTTATGAAGGTAGTTCCCATCAGGAATGGAATATTTATCATATCCCAGTGGGACCCATTATGAAGTTCAGAATTCCCTTTGGAATGAGTCTTTTCTTCAGCATCTTCCCTTCCTCTCCATGGTAATGTACTGTGTTCTCCTGCCAGACTTCATAATACAGTGGTTGAAACATCAAGCATAGTTAGATAAATGACAGGCTAAATCCCATTGGGGAACGATACATACGCGGTGTGTATTTATGTCGGTGCAGCTGCAGCACCTGAACTATTATATATTGCTCCGTATTTATAGACTGGTGATCCACAAAGGACTACATTCTCGTGCCGACTGGTTTCTGTAGATGGACCCTTGTCTCTCCCCTAAAGAAATACACTAATTTTTTTGAGAACTAGTTCAGGTTCTGGATAACCAGTGCATCGGTCTTGCCTCCTCCTATGTTTGCTAAACAGAATATTTTTGTTTTCTTTAAAGAGCTGGTGACATGTTCAGGAGAACTTTAACAAAACACAATATGTAGGCACTGTCCAGCTTGTATTTCCCATTAGTTCTGTATTCCTCCTCCCCATTATTTGGTAGTGAGGTCATTTACATGAAAACAGGATCTTTGCTCCTGAAGAGTTCATCTATCCCTGCTGTTTTCTCCCTACCTAAAGCCACAGAGCACTGCTTGTGACCTCACAGCTATTCCCATGGCAACAGAGTGTCATGCCACAACAGAGGATTATGGCTTAAAGTAGGGAGTCGGCTATAGAGGCAGATGAACTCAAAATGAACTGAAAGGGACAAAAATCATACATTCATACACATTTCTTTAGTAATAAATTATGGGAAGGAGAAATATATAAAATATAAATGGAATGCAAGCAGAATTGTACCTAATAATTATGTTTTTTTAAAGTGTTGAGGTATCAGTAGCTCTTTAAAAGGTAAGAAAATAGTAGCAATAGTCTCTGTAGCAGGCACTGTTGCCCATTATAAAATGAAGACAAGAATTTTTTTGGCTAATGAACATTCCAACCCTTGTGATTGTCTCACCATAATTATTCAAGAGCAGGACTTCCTACTCAATCAAAAAAAAAAAAAATATATATATATATATATATCTTTAAACAAAAAACGTTTTTTTACAGTTCTGTATTTCTCTTTTATATTTACTGTGCTTTCTTTTCCTGTCTCCCCAGCAGAGTCTGTCCGTCTAACCCCTACACCCTATCCCATCCCCCACCTTTTCCAAGACTTACCTCCTTGGCTAGTCCACCAAAAACAGGGCTGCCGGGGGATGGGCCTGGTTCCCCCTGATGAATTAAAGAATGGCCAGCAGCACAGGGGTAGCTTCATGCTGCCCCATCTAGTTTGGGGGGGGGATATTTTTGGTCCCTTTCCCCATCCCCAGTATGTGAACTGCTGGCTTAGGGATGCGCATGCCCACAGATCCGTTAGTGACCATGGGCAGCGGCAGTGCAGTGGAGTTGGAGAGCCTTCCCAAAGATGAAAGCATTCTCTGGGATACTTAATCCTTCACCGCAAGGCGGGTCCACCTGTGACAAAGGCTTGTTCCCGAACCTGAGTTGTCAGCATCACAAGAGGCAGCGCTACCGTTGGGCCTGCTCTCTACTTTTATGTTAAGGCTATTTTAAATGTGCAATAAAACACTTCAGGGATAAATAAGTATGGCCAATAATGGCACTTCTCAGATGCCTTAAAGGCAGGAGGTGTGCGCTACACTCAAGGCACACGAATATTGGCCCATAATTACATGCCCTGTTGCAAGTGAACTTGCTAACCTATCTACTGTTTCCCAAACGCTTTACAAAACAATGAGTTACAGTATACAAGGAATAGCACTTGATAGGATGTACACTTTTCAGGGAATAATGCATGCATCGGGTGGTTATTAGGCATGAGTCATAGCCAAGTGCAACACCCACCCAATAAGTGCATTATCCCCTGAAGACTGCACATCCTGGAGCATGTTATCCCACTTATAAAATGGTCTTGTATATGTTAAAAATAAATAAAAAAGTAGTTCAGGTGAGGTGTGGGGGTGTCAGAACATGATCAACTGTCATGCGATGTGTTTCAACTAATGATGTTACAGGATTTTCATGGCTCATTTTTATAAGCATGGGCACTGCAGGGACTGTATAAAGTATACCTGCAGAAGCCATGAAACATGCATAATCCCACAAACACAATCATAGTGTGCTACAACCTGTGATGGTGTGCTGGGCAGGACATCAGGTGGTTACTCCCCTACTCTTTCAAAGTGTGCCAAGGTGGTTGCCTTGCTGGCACAGTGGCTGCACACTGTGCTGCCATAAAGACCATCTGGGCTCAGAAGTGAACCGAGGTTGTTGTGCCAGGAGGCACGCCATGTTGAGGTGGCTGCCGTGTGCCTTAGCCATGGAGAGTTGACAGCGAGCTATGGCACTGCAACAACCCCTGCAGCTGGGCCAGGGAGCCTGCTCCTACTGCAGGGGACATGCTGCATGTGTGCAAGGCTACTTTAGGCTGTGTTCACATCGCAGAAGCAGAAGGGACCAAGAAAAAGGAAAACGAATATCTAGTAAGTAAATGTTTATTTGTCAAGCACTCATTCCCAGGGGCTCAGAGTGCTGTACAATAAAATACATACATTAAACCAAAACATACAGTAAAATACTCCAATATAAATATGTGCAAAAATGCAGTTACATAAAATGATTTTAACAAAAACAACCCATGGCATCAACTCAGGAGCGTATACTAAACTGAAAGCTTCCTGAAACTGGAAGGACTTTAGGCCCCTCTTAAAGGCCTCCACTGAAGGGGCCTTCCAAAGAGACTGAAGGAGCCTGTTCCATAGGATAGGTTCTGCAAGTGTGAATGCTCGATCTCCCAAAGATTTAAGCCTCTTATTTATCTGTCTCAATAATGGTCCCAGCTTCTAGATTAGCCCTGTTCCTAGTGCCTGCTGTTACGGGATACTAGTCCAAACAGTGGGCTGCCTTGGGATGGGGGGAGGAGAAAGCCCCCTCCCCCCCCGAGCCCATCATGGAGGGCAAGCCATAGAGGAACTGGCAAGTTGCAGGGGAACCGGGAAGACTGGGGGAAGCAAGGTCGAACAGGGTATATCTCTGACAAAATGGACATGACTGGGGACAAAAAGTGCCCTGGGATCTTACAGTTCCAGCTGGCAGCTATCAAAGATGGAGAGAAGAGCCCTACCAAAGGACGGCACCTCAAACAATGCAGCACTGCAGTGTCCATGCTGGGTATTTGCCAAATTACCTGGTGTGGGACTTGAACCCATTACTATCTGATCTTCCAGGCTTTGATTGATTTGAACTGTGAATGCTTTCAATTAACTTTTGTAACATGACAATGTATCCTATGTATATTGCACTTTATTGCATAACAACCTACAACACCTAAACCTAGGTATACTTATTTACTAGATTTTTACCAGCAGCCTCTGTTTGCATTTAATGGCTGTGCTGTCTCTGAACTCTATAGGCACTTCCCTAAAGTGTACTGTCTGACATAAAAAGGAAACTTTGCATCACACAGATGGCAGGATGGCCCCATAAAATAACATGGTCAGAAGATTCCAATGCAGACACAGCACCCACAAACAAAGGTGAGTCCATCCATTTAGATGCTGCTGGTACGTACTGTACCTCGGATGAGCCTAAACATGATTTGCCAACTACTGCCGATTTTGCAATACCTTGAGGTGCCTTGCGCAACTTGCAACAACAGTTGGACACAAGGGGCTGCAAGCTAGATCACAGTCAAACAAGATTGAGCCATTGTTGTTTAGAAACAGGGATGGAAAATCCTGAGTGTTAGACAGAGGTCCTTTGAAGTCCAAAGTTGCACACAACAGGGACTTGTATCCAAAATTAGCTTTCAAAAAATCCTTCAGTTTCTCATTTCCATGGGGGGTCCCATGGGTACAAAATTGTATTTTCTTATTGTGTAGCACATATTGAGTAGCTCCAATACTTACAGAAATATATTAAGGCACTTAGCTTTGCCTCATATCTTAATAAAAAACCTGTAACGGTATCTACATACTTTGACATCTCAACCATAAACTGTTGTGTCTGCCCCCCCCCCCCCAATCATAAAAAGACATACTGCATCTCATGGGGCTATGCTCCTATCCCACTGGTGATGCATCTGGACTGGGGAGAAGAGACTGCGTACTGTGATTGTCTCCCAGTGACCTTGACATCTCTCCCATTAACAGAGTGACGAAGGCTGTGGCTCAGTTAAGACACACGAGGTTAGGTTATGGGGGTTTCAAATCCATGATAACCTGGTTCTAGATATTGGTTACCTGGCCCTACCACCCACTGCAGGGGGAAAGGCATAGGGAGGACAGGGCAAAATGAGTGCAAAATCACCTGTTTTACATTCTTGAAATTCTGCAGGAAAAGACCCCAGAAAAACTTCAAAATGTGACATTTGCAGCATTTCACCTACAAACTGGTGGATTTGCATAAAAATTGCTAATTGTATTTCTCATTTAAACATAGAATTTGACGGTAGATAAGGACCGCTTGGCCCACCTAGGCTGCCCATTTTCCCTACCTACTATAATACTGCAGACCCTACTTGGTCTGCAGTTTCACCCTTCCTTTTCCTAACCAATAAGGTTCCCTTATACCTATCCCATGCATTCTTGAATCCCATTAGTTTTTGCCCCAACTACTTCCACTGGGAGGCTGTTCCAGACATCCACCATTCTTTCTGTGAAGTACTTCCTCACGTTTCCCCTGAATCTACCCCCTCCAGCTTCATAGCATGATCCCTTGTTCTTGAGCATTTTTTTCTAAAAAATGCTTCCCTCTTGCAATCTGTTTATACCCATGAGGTATATGAAAGTCTCGATCATATCTCCCCCCTTTCCTCCAGGGTGTACATGTTGAGATCCTTAAGTCTCTCCTCATAGGGCTTTTGATGCAGGCCCTGCATCATTTTATTGCCCTCCTCTGGACCACCTCTACTCTTTCTACGTCCTTCCAGAGATGTGGTGTCCAGAACTGGACAAAGTACTCTAGGTGAGGTCTCACCAATGATTTATACAGCAGTATCACTACTTCCCTCTCTCTCCTGGTAATATCCTTATGCACCCTAGCCATCACACTAGCTCTCCCCACTGCCTTGTCACCGTTTGGCCACCTTTAGGTGGTCAGACAAGATTACCCCAGGTTTCTTTCCTGCTTGGTGGTTGTTAGTACCACTCCCCCATCATGTACTCCGCCTCTGGGTTTCTGTGCCCCAAGTGCATGATTTTGCACTTCTTCGCATTGAAACGTAGTTGCCACTTTTTTGACCACTCCTCAAGCTTTCTTAGATCTCAATTCATTTTTTCCGACACCACCCCCAACCCCCTTGGTGTCTACCCTATTGCAGATCTTGATGTCATTTGTTTCTAAGTAGGACTGGTAAATCCTCTCTCACCCTACATTAATAATATTCCAATATAAATAATATTAAGGCAGTGTGGAGTAGTGGATTAAACACGGGCCACAGAACCAGAGAACCCAGGTTCGAATCCCACCAGAACCATTACTCACAATGTGACCTTGAGCAAGTCACTTCTCC
The DNA here is from genome assembly GCA_016271365.2 of Neoceratodus forsteri. Classification (NCBI taxonomy): domain Eukaryota; kingdom Metazoa; phylum Chordata; order Ceratodontiformes; family Ceratodontidae; genus Neoceratodus; species Neoceratodus forsteri. Next base: position 143,229,646 of record JADMNL010000031.1, on the reverse strand, counting down.
TCCCAGGGAGGTAACTTGAGTCAGCGGCTAACAAGGTCATGGACATATGGCTGAAATTCAGAACATGGAGTACAAAGTACTGTATGCTCTATGCATAAGCCTTTTTTTTTTTTGTTATAATTTGTATTTCATCTCCTGAGGTGGGTGGGCAGAATTTTTCACCATGTATGCTCTCCCACCATTGCAGTATTTGCATACGACACCCACAATGCCATCCTATGGGCAGGGGCAACATCACTTAGCCACCCATAACATTAAGGCCCCCCATCAAAGCCAGCACAGTGGCATAGCGACCTGAGGCAGTGAATACAACATCGCCTCCCACACTTGCAACATGGGTTTGGGGAACAGAAGCTGGTTGTTCATGGGGTGAGGGCTCTGGCTGGGGGAGGGAGGATTGAGAGTCCCTAGGACAGCTCCAGGGTTTTATTTAACTCTAAAAATTGATTAGCGTTTTGCTCATAGAAGTGCTAAAACATTGTGAAAATGCATAGCACCTGCCTCAGTGTTTAACAAACATAACACTTCTAGAAAACCTATATAAATATTTTCTGTACAGTTAGTATTGTCCCAAGAAAAAAACTGCTAATCAATTATTTAAAACCCTGCAGCTCTCCCCCAGCACCTGGGAGTGGGTACACATCCTTCTAGGGCCACAGATGCCCCCTTGAGAAATCTGGGCAGCAGTGCAGTGGGATGCAAGGGAGAGGAATTCTACCCACAGAACAGCATGGAGTGCCTTATGAATGTGCACACTGTGTCAATTCAAGTGCTGAGGGCCCTTGGGGAGAAAATGGTTGGGTTGCTGCGGCAGAGGACAGCTGGTACGTGATCCAAGTCTCGAGAGGCTGGGTGGTGGGGGAGGACCAGTCTGGAAGGGGGCAGGTTAGGAGACAGCAAGAGATAAAATACTGGTTCCAACTGTAAAAGGCACTCATGCTGTAGGCAGTTCAGCTATCGCCAGTCTCAGGACTCCACCAGCTCTAAGCGGACATGTGGCATGAATCCAGATGACATCACTCACAATGGAGTGCACAGCACTGCCAGTATCACTGGAACAGGGGGAATCTGATGCATTTGTCACATTTAATGGAGACAAATAGAGATCAAGATACAAAGAAAAATGTGTGATTAGAAAAAACACATGATGCTAAAAATAATACTCGTGACATTTATGATACAGAAACTCTCCCTCTAGCTGTTCCCCAGGTAATATCAACATTAAACTGAAACAGATGCTGTTAATGGTGATCAAGCCCTAGTAACTAATAACTAAACTAGAAGATTTTATAGCTGTTGTAAAACTATAAGAAGTGATTTAGGTGGCTGTCAAGCCTTCTGTTGATCATCGCCTGTTAGGTGTGGATTTCCCAGATTTCTGAGAATAGAAACATAGACACTTGTCAGCAGAAAAGGACCCCATCGGCCCATCTAGTCTGCCCTTATCCCCTTCCACCCTACACCCCATCCCTGTGCCCCCCACAATGTAGATTCCAGTCCCCCCCCCACAAGTTTAAACAAGAGAGGGAGGGATAGGTACCCTATGTAGTTACCCCATGCTCTCTTGAACCATCCCACTGTTTTTACCTCCATCATCCCCTCCGGAAGCCTATTCCAGGGGCCCACCACCCTCTCTGTAAAGTAGTGCCCTCTCCTATTACCTCTGAATTTTCCGCCCTCCAGCTTTAAGCTGTGCCCCATAGTTACTGGATTGTCTTTCATCTTGAAGATACTCCCTTCCCTTGTTTATTCCCATTAGGTATTTAAAAGTTTCGATCATATTCCCTCTCTCTCCTGGTTTGCAGGGGGATACAGGTCAAGCTCCTCCATCATCTCCTCATAGGTCCTCTGATGCATGCCGTGTACCATTTTGGTCGCCCTCATCTGGACTCTCTCCACCCAATCTATATCCCTTTATGAGTGAGACCTCCAGAACTGTGCCCCATACACTAAGTGGGGACAAACCATGGACCTGTATAAGGGCATTATCACCTCCCTTCTCTTACTTGTAATACCCCTCCCTAATTATGCATGCCAGCATACCGCTCACCTTTCTAACTGATTTGCCTCCTTTAGATTGTCCGAAATGATAATCCCCAGATCCCTCTCCTACTCAGTTACCAAAACATTCTCACCTCCCAAATGATAATCCCCAGATCCCTCTCCTGCTCCATTACCAAAACATCCTCACCTCCCAGTGTGTACATGGCCTTTGGGTTCTTGTGCCCTATGTGCATTATTCTGCACTTCTTGGCATTAAATCTCAGTTGCTAACTTTCCGACCACCCCTTCAGCTTTATCAGGTCCTCTCCCACGTGCTCCATCCTCCCTGGTGCGTCCACCCTACTGCAGATCTATGTATCGTCCACAAATAGAACACCTTCCTATTTAGTCCCTCCGTAATATCCCCAATGTAAATGTTAAACCCCACTGGTCACCCTTTCCTCCCTGGAGTGAACCCCATTTACAACCACCCTTTGCCCCGTCACCAAGCCAGTTTTCCACCCTATTTATTTTCTTCCCTACTCCATAACTGCTCATCCTGCTCACCAGTGTTCTGTGAGGGAAGGCATCAAAGGCCTTGCTGAAGTCCAGATAGGCCACACCCACTGCTCCTCCCAGATCACACACCCTTGTCACCCAGTTGAAGAATTCGATCAGGTTCGTCTGGCATGACCTTCCCTCCATGAATCCATCTGTCATCCTGTAGCCTTATCTGCAAGGCATTTTACTATCCTTTCTTTTAGGAGTGCCTCCATAATCTTGCCTACCACTGAGGTAAGAGTGACTGGACGACAGTTACTCGGCTACTCCTTGCCTCCACTCATGTCCATCTTTTTCCAGTCCAGTGGAACTCTCCGTGTGTACTGATAGGTTAAACAGACTCAGTGGTGCTGCCAGCTTATCCCCAAGCTCGAGGAGCACCCTCCGCAGTCCGGACAGAGAAGCGAAGGTCTATCCTTAAAGCCATGTTTACACGGCAGTAGCACTACAAACACAAAACCGCAACAGCACAGTCCCAAACACTTGCCACCCACAGTCTGTCTGTCTACATGGCCCCTCTCTGCGCCACTGCAATCTGTGCTGGTGACAGGCCGTGCATCACAGGGGAGCTGGACGTCTGCTGGTCGATGGACGGGTTGCTGCAGCGCAGGCAGTCCTCACTGCCACTCAAGCTGCTGTAAGCTGCTCGCTCCCCTTGGTGTCCTCAGCTTGCCAGAGAATCAGGAAGCGTCGGGCTGAGCAGCTTACTCCCACTGGGTATGTAGCTCATTGTCACATTTGCACTACAGCAACCCGAGCGCACGGGTTACTCCAGTGAAAATGTGACCATGTAAACAGGGCTTTACAGTGCATGTGTGCCAATGTGATTAATGCCTTTATTTAATGCAAATGGTGGTCCTGTCACTGCTGGGACTTTTACAAGTGTCAAAAAAGGTAACTTGACAAAAAAAAAAAAAAATAATAATCTGGTCCATGCTTTAAAGATAGGTGAAGAGAAACGTAGCAATCTCCTTAGGCTCAGGTCTTCGTATTTTTGAGTGGATTGTCTGTAAGAGACCATTGAGGTGGCAACAAGACATTAATTCAGCAAAGGGTTAAGTGGGTAATTCACACACGTGTCAATATTTTTTCCTTAGGTACTTTTATTGTTTTTATTTTTTCCTGGTCCCCGACGCAACATACATGTGTGGAAGCGCACACGTCAAGCCTTGCGGGATGCCCCACCCTACCAGCTGCTCGGTTACCATCTGCGCCAGCCACAAGACCTCCATCTGGTCGCGGCAGGTCTACAGATGGGTGACCCCCCTTCCCAGAAGAAGAGAGCCAATGCTCAATCCTGCTGCCACCCCCCCCCCGAGCTGGCACCCCAGTGACCTGAGGTCATTCCCAAACCCAGGTTGCTGGTGTAGCGTGAGGTGTGGTGTCCAGTGCTTCAACCCTCAGCACCACCGGGCTGGCCATGTGTCAATAAATTTTAGAACATGCTGCTGAGGGCCTGCCCATCAGCACTGCTACTGCGTGCAACATCGGCAAACCTGGGTTATTGGGAACCAGCTGGGGGAGGATGTTTGAGCATCCCAGAGGATACACTCCTCTGGATAGGGAGGGTTGCTGCCTCCACTCCAATGCTGTCACATGGGTGACCATGGGTGGTAGCACAGCAGAAGCAAGCAGGTTAGGGCAGACATCAGATGAGGGCTCGCATTTAGCATGCTACTGTGCCTGTGCACAGTGCCCCACCCATGCCAACTGCAAGGGGTGAAAGTAGGTGGAAAAAAGCAGCCCTGGCACCCTAGGCAAAGGACCCAGGTACATCTAGGCCCTGTGTGTCTGCTGTGCACAACCACCTGACGAAAGCAGAGTATCCGTTCCTCAGGCAACTAGTCACTGAACTCACAGATGATGGGGCAATGCTGCTGCTTATTAACAGGGACAGTATTACAAGCACCAAGGTGGGAAGCCATCTGGGGACCAGTGACCATTGTACTGTGTGGTTCAACATAAGAACAACTGTGAAATTCAACCACATAATGGCAAGAGTGCTGGACTTCAGAAGGGCACATTTTATAAAGATGGGTAAATGTCTCAGGAATGACTTGGCCGGGGAGGATAGTGGGCCAAACTAAAAGAAGGCATACTGATGGCATTTATACCTTTGTGTCAAGCACGTAAGCAAAAGGAAATGAAGGAGACTGCTATGGTTCCCAAAAGTGGCAGAAAAAGTAAAGTCTAAAACAGTGGCATTCAGAAGGTATAAGGAAGCCCAGAGAAAGGAGGATAGGGAAGTGTATCAGGGAAAACAGATGAAGGCAAGAAGAAAAAGCAGTAAGAAGTGCACAGGCACAAACTGAAGAAAGAATAGCTCAGGCAGTATTGAAAGGGGACAAGATATTTTTTAGGTATGTTGGCAAAAAAAAAAAAGGAAAACAAATGGAGGGATTGTACTGGTAAGGGGGGGACTGTACAGGCAGATATCTTGAACAAATACTTCTGCTCGGTGTTCACAGTTGAAGGGGAAGGGACCATAAAAAAGCACCAGGAGCTTTGAGGGGAGGGAAATGGAAAGTAGCCCTTTTTCTGTTGAACTACGCCACAACTACTAGAAAGAGCTGGGGAGTGCTACCCAATGCAGCACAAGCCACTCCAGGATGGGTGACATCCAGGTTCCGTTGGGAGCCTGCTCCCTTGTAAAGGGTGTCATTTGCCCAAAGTGTGCTGCAGTGTCCAAGGCTGACAGAGGCATTCCTTGACATCACAGGTGGCAGGCGAGACCTTTGGTGGGAAAGGGAAAAAAACTATTTGCTCCTAGCCATCAAAATGGTTGCGGTATCTTTGGGCTCAGTTCTATACAGACCCCTGGTTGGGGGAGCAGCGACAGGGCTAGGGTTGGTCGGCACAAGACCTCACAGGAGATGTGGGTGGAAGCTGGTATGGTCAAACAGCTATATGGAAGGAAAAAAAAAAAAAAAAGGGGTCAGTGAAGCTGCCTGTGTGTAGATACACTGAGACAGAAGGCAGATTTTTCTCCCGGCAGTAATAAATGTGGACATGATAAGCATGGGGGTGGGGGGTTATCCAAAGCCCTAGTCTGACCATCTGTAATTCACTAAGCACAGGCTGCCAAAGGATTTGGAGCTTGATTATAGCTCCATCGAAATTGGCTCTAGCCTGAAAGGACAGCAAACCTGACCTTAAGAGTCTCAAAAACTAATAAGAAACAGTGCAATATGGCTCCTAGTTTCACTACTTCTCTGTTGTTTTTTTCATTATCATCACTACAAAATAATTTATTTTCTGTTTATGTCAAGCAACATAAACTAGGGAAACAAGAGTGTAGCAGACTGAAACTGTAATTTTTTACCTGAGGCAAATATATTAACCTCTCTCAGGCATCCTGCTTTTCTGACTCATCACCACTTGCTCTGCCGTACTGTCTTGCCACCAGAAACAGCATAACATCTGTGAACATCCTTCTTTGTTTCTTCGTCTGGACCAAGTGCAGGAACTATGTTTTTTTTTTTGGGGACACACAAAGAGACTCATCCCTTGTAGCTTACACAACACTTCCATTTACTTATAAAAAGGAGTAGAGGGTCTCTGACAAATTAGGGCCCACATAGCGCCCAAAAACTCAATAAATATAATTCCAACACTCCTTGGAACGGACAGTTTTGCGATGTGCTACATGGATTACTGAAACAGTACTACCAGTATCTATAAATTCCAACCCTCAACCAGAACGCTTTAACCGCACTCTTCTAGACAAGCTAGGCACCCTCCATCCAAAAGACAAGCATAAGTGGAGCCAGCAGATTAGCACCTTCGTACACGCATACAATTGCACTAAAAGTGATGCTACTAGGTTCTCCCCTACTGTCTCATGTTCGGGAGGGAGGCCGGACTGCCAGTTGATGTCTGCTTTGGGGTCTCTCCAGATGGGTCCGAGCCGAAAACTACTTGCAGTACATACAGAAATTGAAAGATTAGTTGAATCATGCCTATCAACTAGCTCAAACTAAGGCTGCTAAGCAAAATCTCGCCAACAAAGAAAGACATGATCGACAAGTAAAACCCCAGCAATTGTTGCCCGGAGATAGGGTGCTACTACGCAATTTGGGGCTGCATGGAAAACACAAAATTGCTGATAGATGGCACCATCTTCCCCATGTAGTAGTTGGTAAACTGGATGATCTGCCGGTGTACAAGTTGCGCCCAGAAAATAATTCCAAAGCTGTGAAGACCATGCACCGTAATCACATACTGCCCATCGGCCAAGTTAAAATTGATGCTGAACCAACACCTGACACTTCTCCTGGACCAGTGACTCATGCTGCTGCAAAGAGAAAACAGAGCCAACCTGTTTGTGCTGTTCCAGAACTAAGGTCTTCCCTTCAGCAGGCCCAGAGTGATAGTGATGACTGTTCGTCTCTCTCTCATGAGAGTGACTGTGATGATGCCCACTATCCCTCATATGAACTGAGTCAGTTGTTTCGAGGCAATCCTCTGCAGAATCGTAGGGATGAAGCTGGGCCTTCAGAACTAACCCCCAGCTTCTTCCCTGAACCCAGTGCCCCCTGAAAATGAGGGCAAAGTATCACGTCTAAGGTTGCGGACTCTCTGTGTCTTGTAGAACTGTTTGACTTGCCTGAAGAAGGGGTTGATGATCTCAGTCTACCTGGTTACATACCAGAACTTGAAGAACAATATGAAAGTGTTGGCAGCACCCCTTCAGTGCCGCAAAGCCTAACTGTGCCAGTGTCGCCTCAGAATGAGCAATCTGGGCCCTCTTCAGAAGATAATAATGAGCAAAGTATTGCTGAAACAGAGTGTCCAGAGCCAGGAGCTGGTAGTGTTCCCAATTTGGACATTTCAACCAGTGCCGAGGCATCCCTCACTACAGGAGAAGAAATCAGTGCCAGTGTTGACCACCCTGAGCATGTCTGCTCCCCCCAGAAAATCTGGGTGACCTATTAAACCAGTGCTACATTTTCGTTATGATTCCCCTGGGAGGCCTGTGGACTTGCACCTCAATGTGGTCCACAAAAGTGTTTACATTTCCAAGAGCTCACTGCCCAAACTGAGCCTGACTGCCACCTCCCGATTAATTGTTCTTCCTTCAGAACATGGTGCCCCTGTCCCATCTAGCCACAAGTGAGCTGACAGGGAAGGGCCCCATTCTGCATTGTTTACTGTACAAGAAGTTATAAAATGAAGTCATAGGTAACTGTTCATAGTATGTTAATCCTAATAGAATCAGTATAGAGTGTATGAAACATACATAAGTATCATCAATGAAGATATGGTGTAGTGAAATGTATAGTAATGTGATACGTTTATGTTAACTGATGCATCAGATATTATTGTCATAGTATACTAATGTCACGTATGTCTTGTATATGTTGCTTCTTCAATATTGTGATGGTGTAGACTTGTCGCGGATGCCAAGTTTTTCCAGGCAGAGAAGGGTGTAACCTCCTTGTTCTGTCATCGCTGTTTGCACAGAGGGAGCTCTGTTAGAAGCTGTACTTATTTGCTGATTATCTATTAGCATAGTAATGATATTGTAGTTTGTCTAACCTGCCTTCTTTGCAGCATGGATAGTTCTGTTTCTCACCACCATTTTGGTTTTGGACTCCCAGTCAGCACCAGTTGGTACCTTTGGGGACTCTAAAATGGAGCCTGTCCCCAGGGGTCTTGTGGGAGCAAATTGCTGTAGGAATTGTAGTTTTTACATTTTGGCGCCAAAACAGACCTGGAGGGGGAGCCCTTGCTTTGACAGACAGATGGATCAACCAACCAGAGCCTTTTGGACCCAAGGGAAATTCCTAAGCTGCCTGTTGCAGTGAGTCAGTCTGGAGTTAGAGTTTGAAGAGACAGCTTGAGTGATTCAAGCAGCTGCTTTTTTGGCCTGTCTGCCTGCAGTCCCTTGAGAGGGAATCCTCTGAAAGGCTTAGCAATTGGACTATATTCAAACTGGAGTGTGACAAAGCCATTGAAGAGTGACCAGATTTGAACCTGAAGAAGACCGAAGATTTGCTGTACATGATCGGCCTGTCAGGACATCCATTTACCACAGAATTCCAGGTTTTGCCCAGAGACACTGATATTGCGTCCGGACTGCCTTCCCCATTGTGGTATGGTGATTGCTTTACTATAAATGTGCTGTGTGCTGTTAGTGGGTCGCGATTTGGTTCCCCACTGTGTAAATGTGCCACGCTTGCTGGTAGCTGCATCCAGCTCTACCGCACTCAAAATCCGAACTGTTCCACCCGGCCTGGGCCTTGCCATCTGGCCCAGTCAGCTACTTCAGGCACAGAAACCATCAACAAGACACTCACTTGGGGATCAGCCCCCTGCTCAACCATCTTGAACAGGAACGACACCTCTGTGATTCGTGTGGGCCCTGCTTCTCCTGGCAAACCAGTCATCAACCTGCAGTCTTCATTTCATCTAGCCTGTGTCTTGTATTGGGTAGCATGAGTAACAATCAGGGTAGCTCTCTGCATCAACAGCTAAATCTCAAGTGTTGTCACCTGATTGCATTGTTGTTTTTCCTTTCACGAACTGAGCTTTCAGGCTCTGGATTACAAATTGTGTGTGGTTGTGCATGCCTTTTCTTTTCATCACAGGGCCCCAACTAGCTGCGATGCTGGCCTACCTTGGGCAATGTTCCAGGCTAGCCCAGCTTACTTCCAACTGGGTACCCAGAGCATACGACTGTGTAGGGACTAAAGGTACATGCATAATTGCCTGACTAGATCAGTTTTCATACTAACATACTACATACTGACATACTATTTGCCAGCAGATTAGGCCTTACGGTCTATCGAGTCTGCTCGAACTTTGATTTTCGAATCAATCAATCTGATTACGCCCCTCGCTTGTTCAAGTCCCCTGAATAAATCGGATCCAACTTTTTTTTATTTAATCTGACTGTGGTTCCAGTTTGTACCAAAAGCACTGTACTGTTATTTGCTGTGCCTAACCTTGTTTTACAGGGGGTCTTCAGGGTCGAATTGGTGGAACCAGCCCTGGTGATAAATGCAAACAGTATGGGGAATTGTATGCTGAATAGGAGCTACTGTGAAAGTGTTTGTTGCATATTGTCTAGGTCACTAGAGGGGGAAAAAGGGGGGGATACAGTGTCCCGGAAGGCTGTACCCAGGTTAGCCTTGTTACTAACAACCCTGTCCTCTGGGTGGAGGCACCCATTTCAGTACCCAGGCCCCTTAACCGGCAACTAGCCACGCAGACAGGGGTAGTAGCCCTTGGGATAGCACCACCTAGGGGTTACACATAAAGAAACACATGATTCTATGTGTATATATGTTTATCTGACCTTGCAGTCAAATGGTTTAATTTCAAGCTGCTGGACAGGTCCCAGCTCCCCCAATCAAAGGTGTTCCCTAGGTCTTAGTACTTGGCCCCATTGTGTTCTAGATTTTTCTGAACCACTCAAAGGCCTGTTGCTTCTCATATATTCACATGTATGCAGATGGGACAGTGCTGTTTATGTTGGTCCCTTCTGCTCCAGACCCGACTGTGCAAATCTAGCAAAACCTTTGTGTATGTGTGTGTGTGTGTGTGTGTGTGTGTGTGGAAAAATCTCAATCCTCCTGATCAGTCGTCAGAGCGCATTTCTGTGCCTTTCAGACTTGCAGCTGCCCAGCCCCTACTACCAGCCACGCCCGAATCCCCATGGATTACCCCCCCCCCATGGGAGGGCTGGCGTCCTCACCCCCCACTCACTGCAGCACAATTCAGTGAGGAAGGCATTGCTAAGGGACCAGAATTAACTGCTGCCATAATTCAGGCTGCCACCTTGGTTTTTTCCACCAGTGTTTTCTGCCCTGCCCTGCCTACCACCCGCATGGCGCAAGGCAGTGCCCGGCAGGCAACGCTAGCATATAGTGAATCCCTGTGGAAGACGTAAGCTCCCCAGATCGCTGTAGGGGTCCCCTGGGTGGGCGCAGTGGCACGTGGCAACACCTCCCCAGTGTCCTCCCCCCCAGTCTGCCTGAACCTGGGTCACTGGCATGGAAGTGCACCATGCTACCTACTGGGTCACACGCAAGTCCATTCAGCAAGACTTTTAACAATGTTACTAGTTCTCAATTTGCACACATTGCTCATTTCGTACTACTGTGGTGTTTTACCTATTTGCACTGTTTTGTACAGTACTGCTCTATTACAGTCTCCCTCCCCCCAGGACTCCTCTGGAAGTGAGCCCACCCCACTGAAAACCAGATGCTTCATCTTAGGAGGCCTGTCACAATAAGAAGAAACTTAATTGAGAACATGATGAATGCAAGCTTTTTGGTTCACTTTACATTTTGTCTGCGCAACTGTGTACAATAATTATTTTGGTCTCCTCTATCAAGTTTCTTTAACAGCTGTATCTACTTTTAAGAGGCAGACAGTGTTTTATTACATTTATTGATTAAAAAAAGGTTACATCATCAATCTTGGCAAAAGTCTTGAAATGTTTGCATATGCAATTCTATTGCCCCAAATTTTTTTCACTTTTTTCCTTTGCCTTGGGTGCTCTTCTGTCAGGTCCTCACACCATCCTGCCCCTTGACCTATTCCTGTTGGCACTGCATGCCACTGGACTCCCAGTAGTTACCATAGTCCATCCAACATCAAGGGACCGCCAACCTGTGACCACTGATGAGGTTAAAGAAGTGCATTCAGGTCTGGGACTGGAGCTGGGGCCCATGCGTGCTGCTGAGGACCTTGTGGTGTGGGGGCATGAGTCACAGAGAGGCAGCTATCTGGAGCAGCTGAGACTGCCAGTTTCCGCTGTTTTTCTCCCAGCCTTGCAGCCCACTTGGATGAGCATGCTGGTGGCACAGTCACCCTGTCAGTGGCACTGCCAAGTCATCACCATCAGTCTACTACCAGAGCAGCGCTTCATCAGCCCTCCTGCCCCAGAGTACAGCAGATGCCCATAGCCCTCTGTGCTGACCGCCACTCGTGGTGTCCTGGCTGCGGGGCATGAACTCAGGTTGTAAGACCGATAACCCACCTTCCATCGAATTTTAAACCCCTTTGTAGGGGGCAACAAATTGCCTCCCAAGAATTTTCATAAAGATACCACCAGAATTTACAAGATATATGTAATACAGACACTGTGGTGCACCACGGGGGTGCACGGGCACTGCTGCTCTTCCTCTAGTGGTTCCCTTGTGCTCCCCAGTGGTTGTTCAGATGGCAATAAAAGCTACCATGGTACTTACCACAACAAAAGAGGATTTTTCACAATGTCCTGGCCAACATACCACTTTCAGTAAAACAGGTATACAACCACCCCACCCACATGCACCTGGAAACAAGCTATCACAGCTCAGTGTGCCTACTAGGGTCAAACAATACAAATAAAAAAACATCCCTAAAGACTGTGGACAGTCAAAATATATATAACATTTTTTTTTTTTTTTTTTAAGAACTTGCATGTACCAACTTGTCAAATGTTTTGAATCTTCACCACTACATTCTCAAAGCATTCAGGTCTGCAAAATGTAAACTGAATGCAGCAAGCTGCACTTAGAGCACCCAAGAGGCAGCAAACAGAGGCAGTTTTCAAACACAGCAGTGTCTTGGATCCTGACAAGTGAATACAGCATGCTACTACAGAAAACGTATTTGGCCCTTCCATATCTTCCAGTCTCTCTAATGTTGTGTCCTCCTTATATATACATTCCTTTTGTGATAATTCAACCCTTGGCCCTCAGCCACGCCCCAACACCCTGCTACCTTCTCCAGGGACTTACCTGCCCTTGTAATGTCCCACGGCAGGATTCTCTGACTGGGGTGGGTCCCTTGGCGAAATTCTCAACCAGTCCACAGTGGAGTGCTTGGCCAGTGAGTGCGGGTCTGCAAGGATGGCAAGACAGTTGCCCAAGTAAGGGTTTTCCCTTGCATCTTTTCCCTAGAATGGAAATGGAACACAGGACCCACTCACTGTAGGAAAGTTTTAGTACTTTATTTTTTATTGAAATCTCTCTGCTTAAGCACTGACTCAGGCTTCATATTTATTTATTGAATTTCGTTGACCCGGTAAGCCCACTGGGCCTAGAAGTCCCTTTTTCAGGGGTGACTGGGGGAAGGGGGGATACAGATGGTAAGCAACTGAAATTGAACCAGATTAAGCTGTTGGTGGTACTTTTTTTTTTTTTAGTGAATGGGAGAAATTTGGCTGGACACCGGGGAAATTCCCCTACTCTTTTTTGATAAGTACCCTGGGATCTTTAGCATCCATCTGAACTACTACCAATCCAGGCAGATGAGACCTCGGTTTAACTTCTCATCCGAAAGACGTTTCGTGAACACCAGCTGCTTCTTCAAGACAGCCTTATAAAGATCTGCTTAAATGAAGACCTCTGCATAGCTTTTGTTCAAGTTTACCAAGAGCTTCTGCCTCTGTCCTCCATTTTTAACACATTTTAACATGTTTTCTCTCATTTAGAGGTTTCAGGTCTGCAAGTATCCTTGCTGACTTGAACAAAAAGTGTGCACAGGGCTTTTTTTTTTTTTAACTAAGCCAACTCTTTATAAGGCTGCCCTGAAAGAAAGAAAAAAAAAAAAGACCGGTGGTCGCGAAACATTAGCATATGGAGCCTGAAGCAATGCTAAAGTAGAGCGATTTAAACAAAAAAGTATTAAAACTTTCCACTGGTGAGTGGGTCCATGTCCTCCAGTAGAATTGCAGTAGAAATAGATTTGCCTGTAGAATGGTTCCTTCCCGGAGTCTTGTTTCTTCAGGAGCAGAGGACCATCCTGTCTCTCTTTATACTTTTTCCTACCTTTGAAATAAATGGGGCAAAATTCAATAACCCAGTCACTCTATCTAATGCAGTCAGTCGTCAATTCGCTGACCTTTCTGCAGTCACTGATGCCCTGAACTCTCACCCTAGCCATGAAGCACACTGTTATGTGCCACCAACCGTCTCTCAACCCCCTTTCACTTCAAACCTGTCACTGCTGCTGAGGTCCACCAACTCGTCCTGTCAATTCCTGAGTCCAAGTCTGCAGGCTATGATGGTCTTGACTCCAGATTACTGAGAACTGCAGCCTGGGTTCTTGCTCCCCCATGTCCTGTATCTTCAATCTGTCACTATCCACTGGAGTAGTGCCATCGACCTGGAAAAATGCCAATATTGTGCCCATACATAAAAAAGAAAATCCTAAACTGCTTTCAAATTATCGGCCCATTGTGATATTACCAACCCTCAGTAAGTTGTTTGAAAAACTTGTAGCTACTCAGCTAAGAGCATACCTCGAAAAACGCAATCTTTTATGCCCTGCACATCATGGTTTTCGCAAGAACCACAGCACTACTCACTCTTACAAATGCAATTTACTCTGCTTCTGACCAAGAAAAACTCACTGGGCGGTATTCATAGCCCTTACAAAGGCATTTGATACAATAAACCACCCAACAGTACTATACAGACTCAGTGCTAATGGAGTCTCTGAGAGTCCCACTGGGTTCAGTACTCAGCCCCTCACATAAATACCATTACTTACTGCTTCACAAATACCAGTCCTCTACTATATGCTATTGACTTGGTCTTCTTCAGCCATGCTCCCAACACAACTGACATCAACAGAGACCTGGCATCTGACTTAGCCTCTGTTCTGTCCTGGTTCAAGGACAATAAACTCCTCATGAACTACTCCAAGTCCCAGGCCATGCTGTTCGGAACCCCTCGTAGACTAAAAAGCATGCTCGCCCCCGACCTTACCGTGATCACTGAGGATGGCACCCCCTCGACACTATAACTAATTTCAAGTACCTTAGCATCATGATAGATCCCTCCCTGGACTTCTCCTGTCACATACTATCAGTATGTAAAGCTGCTAGTTCTAGCCTAGGCATCGCTTACCGCACCAGAAGGTATCTTTCACCCTCTGCATGCATCACAATTGTTCACTGCCTCCTGCCTCCCAAGCTGTCCTATGGTCTACCAGTGTTTGCCCACTCCTCTAGTGTCCTCAGATGCAAATGGTCTATATGCTACAACAATATCTGTAGATTCGCCCTATCCTGCAGCCGCCTCACCCACCACTGTCAACTCTATAGCAATTTAGATTGGTCCTCCCCGACTGACCTACTCGACTCCTCCCTCATAAAGGCTGTACACAACATCCTTTCCACACACAAGCCACCTTTACTAGCCAACCTCCTGTCAGCCAGCGTAACCCACCACACCCTTAAGTCACCTGGAGTCGGGCAACTACTTATCCCCAGATCAAAAACCAAATATGGCACCATGACCTTCTCCTCAGCGGAATAGCCTCCCTACCGATGTACGCTCTTGCACAGACCGTAATGCTTTCAAAAGGCAACTCCACCCATTCCTGCTGCACCGCTCAATATGCGTATGTCCCTAGTCATCTCAACACCCTGCACTTATCCCCACTTTTCCCCTCTCTGTCCCTTCCCCCTGTACTCTTCCAGCCCCATGCTTTCTCCCCTAAAAGCTCATCGCTTATGCCCTTCTACCCTGTTCACAACCTCTGCAATGATAATGGTTTCTCTTTGTAACAGTGTATTGGCCTGACATGTTAAGACCACTCTTTATTGATAATGTCTACCCACTACTTGCACTTTGGTTGCACTAGGTTACATGTAACGCAGTATTATTCTTGTATTGCTGCTTTGTAAATTTGTCTGATATGTTGTACTGTACTCTCCTGGGTTGTTCCTGAAAATAGGCATAGGTATGCCTAGTGTATCTACCCATTAACAAAAGCTAAATAAATATCTTTCTCTGCAAGGACACCACCCCTAAGAGTGTCGGGATGTGTATGCATGGGAATCACATGCTTGATGTTAAGCTGTATTTCCTCCCCCTTCCCCTCGCAGTCCTCAATGAATGCACCTCCCCCTGTAGTCACCAAAGGGGCGATATAGTAGTAACAAGGAATTAGTACCTTCCCTCCTCAGAGGAAAGGAGTGTCCAGTAGGACGCTGGCCCGCAACAATCCTGATTCATTCCTGAACCAAGGTGTGGGTGATAGCTTTACTGTTGTGCCAACAGCCCAGCATGTTGCCCTTTTTGAATACACGCCCTTCTTCAGCCACTATTCCAATCCCCACCCATCATCCGAATGCATGATCAAGCGGTTCCTTTTGACTTTTAATAGCTTTAGTCTAACACTGCTTTTCGACCATCATAATATGTACTCGGTTGGCATATGTATTAGTATATATCACAAAACCCCAAAACATACTCTTATTGACTGGGCCTCACTTCCCACCTCCACCGTGTTATCGACTCTGGCATCCTCGCAGACTGTCTTAGTGACCACCATATGATTTACTGCGTCCACGAAGTCCATCAGCCTAAAGCCCCTCACTAAACTGATCCATATTTGCTCCTTCTGCTCCCTAAACTTAACTCCTGTTATTTTTTTGCTGCTCCTCCCGGCTCCCTGGCTGGCCACTCCTTTGTGCCACCTAGGGACCCCCTGGCCACCCAGCCCCAACACCAGCCACCACCACTCCACATCGCAACCCCCCCCCCGGTAACCTGGCGTAACCCTTCACCAGATGGGTCCCCCACCTCCGAGGGAGAAGGCGCCGGTGGGGGTGAGCCAGCTCATTCAGTCTTGGCCTGAGTGCTGCTGAGGCGGTCTTGGGCTGTCCAGGGCTTCTGTGGTGGCGCGGCGGAGGCCAGCAACCACCAACCGGCTGACCAGGAGCATTTTCCCATTCTCTCCCGGGGTATGGCATGCCACTAATGTCAGGGGTGTATGCCAGCCAGTCACCACGCCCTCCAATCCCAGCCCAGGACCCGGCACGTTGTTGTTGCCCGGCCACCGCCAGGAGTCAGCCAGCGCCAGGTCACATCCCAACCCCCCTCCCGGGAGAAGAGCAGTCATCAGATGCTCCAGCCTTCTCCCAGCCACTCCCAGTGCCCCAGATCCGTTTCCCAAACCCGGGGTCAGCATCGCAAGCGGAAATCCAACCACTGTGCCAATAGGCTGGCATAGCTCCCCTTTTAAATGACCTATGCTAATCAGACTGATCCACCCTCTCCACAGAGACCTCCATCGATGCTGCCCTCAGCCACTTCCAATCTAAATTCATGGAAATTTGGGATTGTCATGCCCCATTTAAACTAACCAGGGTCAGAGGCTCTCATCTTCCATGGATCACTGGTGAACTACTGGCATGTATGCGGCCAAGAGATCAGGCCTGGAAGGCTTAGCCTCACTCCAAAACTCCCACTCTCCTCCTCCGCTACAGACAACTCCGCAATGCTTGTACAACAGCCACTACATATGCTAAGACAGAATACTTCTCCTCATCTTTCCACACCAATCTAAACCACCCTTGTAAGTTCTGGAAGGTAGTCAAATCTCTTTTCTCACCATCCTACAGACCTCACGATCCTTACTCTTGTCCATGGTAATGCAACTATTTCTGACCCTCTGTCGCAACCAGTTTTAACACTTTCTTCACATCCTGTGCCTCCTCGCTACTCTCCTCCCTTCTCACTTACCCACCTCCTGCCTCCCCTGTCCCTCAAGCTGCTCCTCACCCTGTCACCCATAACCAAATTTCTTTTTCTCCCATAACTCCAAATGATGCCCTCAAGACCCTTCTAGTCTTAAGCCCCTCAAAAGGTAAAAGCCCAGATGGCCTTGATCCCAATTTGCTCCACCTCTTGGCACCTGCTATAGCTGGTCCACTGGCCTCCCTCCTCAAACTTTCTTTTGCCCTATACTCAGTTCTCACCAACTGGAAGGATTCTACAGTCATTCCCCTCCCCAAAGGTGGTGGCCCCACCTCTGCTGGGAACTATCGCCCTATCTCCCTGCTCCCAATCCTAGCTAAACTACAGGAATGTATTGTCCTTGCCCAACTCACTTCCTACCTTGACTCCATCTCATTTTTCACTCTTTTTCCAGTATGGCTTCCACAAGTCCCATTCCACCACCACTTCTCTGATATGCCCTACAGACTCCATACTCTCCAATATGGATCTGGGTCACATAACATTGGCCATATTTGTCGATCTGGAAAAAGCCTTTGACACGGTATCCCATGTTGTTCTTTTCCAGACACTTTCTGGGGCTGGTTTAATCTCAATTGCTACAGCTTGGTTTAGTTCCTACCTGACAGGCAGAACCCAGTCTGTCAAGATCACCTCCTCCCTCTCCTCACCACTCCCGATCACTAGTGGAGTCCCACAGGGCTCTGTACTTGGCCCTATATTATTTTCCAATTTCCTTCCTTAACGACTTCCCTTCTGCCTGTTCCACTTCCCCAACTACACATGTATGCGGACGATACAGTCCTCTACATGTCTAGCAAATCTCCCGGTGATGCCCACTCTAGACTGCAACAGGATTTCACTTCGGTTCAAAAATGGCTCCAGTCGAATCAACTTTTCCTGAATGCTAAAAAGACAGTCTCCATGTCCTTCGGCACCAGACAGAGGTCATCTTCCCTTAATGCAACCCCAGCTTTCTACATGCTGGATAGTACTGATTGAGAATGTTACTTCCTTCAGATACCTCAGGGTCTGGCTAGACCACCATTTGGACTTTTCAGCACATGTGGATGTAATACATAGGAACCTACTCCCCAAGCATGGAGCCTTATATAGAAAACAGGGACTGCATTCCTCCATCAGCTCACCATGCTACTGTGCAGAAAATGATCCTTCCTACCTTTGACTATGCAGACATAGACTACAGTTCTGCCTCCAAAACTACTCTGGCCAGACTGGACACTCTTCAATTCCTTCTGCCACTTTATCCAACCCTCCGCCCCAGTACTCACCACTGCAATCTTTATATAGCCACTTGCTTCCCTTCACTGGAGACCAGGCGTCTATCTCACATTGCTACTTTCATGGCTAAATTTTGGTCTGGGAATCTCCCTATGTTTCTTCCTCTCATCTCTGCCTCTTCACTGAGCCCCTACTCCCTTCGGAATGCTCTTGTTCATTCACCATCCCCCACCGCTCCACTACTGTTGGCTAATCCACCTTTTCCTACCGCTGCCCTATAAACCTGGAATGCCCTCCCCTCTGCAATGCACCTTCTCACAATGCTCTCTCTCTTCCCTCCGAGTGTACTCACCCCATCCATGCTCATGCCTATCCTCTTGACTGTATCCGAGTTCTGTACCACTTAAAAGCTTTTGGTCCTTCTCCATGCCCAGCTTAGCACTCGATATTAACTCCTAAATACTCACTAGGACTATTTCCCTCTACTCTCCAGTTTTAACTGATAATTCAGTACTCAGGCTGCACCCTTTTTTTTTTTTTTTTTTTTTTTTTTGTGTAACATATTTCCTTTGTCTCCTGATTTTTGTAACCATGCATCACTGCTTATCTGTAACCCTTCATGTTCTCTTGTTCCTGGTCTCTGTAAATTGCGCTCTTTGCACTTTACTAGTCATATTGTACTTATGGTCACAATTTTGTATCTTGTATTATTTGAATTATGTTTTACATTGTTAAAAATAATTCAGTTGTACTTTTGCACTGCTGTACCTGTACCGGCAATTTCGACTATCCCCCCAGGACGTATCTGGAAACGAGCAATTTACTGCTCGGTATACTTTCCTGGTGAAACGCTTGAATAAATACGTAAATACATTAGCGCAGTAAGAAAATATCCACGATTTTAGTGGTCAAAAATCAAGAGAACTGCCTTATTTAATAGGTGTTGATTCATTGCCAGCTTCAATAAAAAGGCTGCTGAGCTGCAGTAACAAGCATCCTTGAGCGCTTAATTTTCGTTCTTTTCCCTAGCTCCCTCGTAACCATCCATGCTTGGCCAGCTGAGACGCGGACGGGCGGCCCGGTGGACTGAAGTGTAGCAGTTCATTGATCAGGGCCCGGCACTTGTCCTCCACGACAATGCCCTCCGGGTACACCGCCCCCTTCTGCTGGCTGCGGGGCAGCTTGCTGACGTTGGAATCGTCGAAGGGCATGCAGCCGGTGACCATGACGTAGAGGATCACCCCCAGGCTCCAGATATCGTACTTCTTGGCGTCGTAGGGCACCCCAAGCAGCACTTCCGGTGGCGCGTAGGCAGCCGAGCCGCAATAAGTGGTGCATAGTTCTGGGTAACCGTGCGACTTCCGGCCGAAGCCAAAATCGGTGATCTTCGCTTGCTTCTCGTCCGTGAGCAGCACGTTCTCACACTTGAGGTCCCGGTGCACGATGTTATGGTCGTGCAGGTAGCGTACAGCGCTGACGATCTGCACGAACATATCTCGGGCCTCGCTGCAGGGTATGAACTCGCTCTTCTGGATCAGCTGCAGTAGGTCGGTGCTGGCCACTTCCATGACGATGAAGAGCTTGCCGTTGCACACTTCGATGAACTCATAGACGTGCACTATGTGCGGGTGCCGGATACCCCGCAGGATGGCCAGCTCCCGGGGCAGGAACTTGTTCACGAAGTCCGGTGGAGCCCGCTTGCGGTTCACGATTTTGACGGCCACATTCTCCTTGTGCTTTTTAGAGGTGGCAACCTTGACCTTGGAGTAGCTGCCTTCCCCGATTGTCTTCCCCAGCTTGTACCCTAGCTCTGTCAGTAGCTTTTCTCCCGACATGATATTTAGGCCATGTTGCTGACAAATGATTACATCGTCTTCCCTACTTGTTTTTCCCCTGTCAGTTTCAAATTGCACCTCCTGTAATAATTTCTGGTTGTGAAGTTGAGTGAGGCGTCAGCTGCACTGGTCACCATGTATAAACAGACACCTTGTATTTCTACACTGCCATTAAATGAAAGCAACATTTGTGACTCTTTTGACGTCACCGTTAACTTACAGGGGCTAAGTTTGGCAGTTTATGAAATGTTTGACCCCCGATGTATGGCTTGCAGTAAATTCCGCTATTCCCGTTACAGTGTAATACTGGAGTGCTGTATTGTAGAGCAGAACAAAAGCTGGAACCTAACCCTCCTATTTACAGCCAGTTCCCTCGTAGGCTCACATATATCATTTATATTATCACTTTCAGGTCGAGTTTGCTAACCCTAAATTAGTTAAAAATCCGTGTGAAAAACGTACATAACACGTAGTAGTGATGTGGCTGTGTACTTTTTTCACTTTTCTGCCAGACTTGGCTGAAAACATGAAGTAACAATGAAAACTTTCCCAACAGTTTAAAAGAAAACGTGAAATAAATGTACCCCTAATTTCAACGGTGTTTTTTTTTTTGTCCCTGATCCTAAGCGCTTGTAGGAACCTGCCATACTGAAGGCAGGAAGTAAACTGAGGAGAACAGAAAGTGGAGGGCTGGATGTCCCTGCTGCGGAGGTCTGATTCCTGCCTGTGGATCAGCATCAGGAGGTACAGCCCCGGAGTAAGGAAGCCCGGAGACCAGCTTAGGAGAGAGATAAAAAAGATTGAATTCAGGAAAGCAAAATCTTTTTTTTTTTTTTTTTTTTTAATACCATAGTTCAAACATAACATATTTTTTGTAGCTGCAGTGCAGGTTTGCCTGAGGAAGATAAGACCTAATCTTTCGTAATTATAAAGCATGGAGCTTTTTCTGTGGCCTAGGGCCATCAACCCGGACCCTCACCCCACTGGCAACTGCTTCCTCTGGGACCTACCTTATCCCCCATGGATTTTCCCCAGCAGTGTGGCCAGGGAAAGGAGGTCCGTCTTTCCCCACCCTCCGGCGCACAATCCATTTCGTATCGGGTGGCAGTGCCCAGCCTAGCCTACTTCAAGCCTGAGCCCTGATATTGTTGTACGAGTGCCATTTGCAGCCATTCTGGCTAAATAAATCACTTTGCAATTACATAACGTGAGTTCTGAGTCTGCGTTCGGAGATACCGGATGATTAAGGATCCCTCCTGCGCACACACATAATTACAGCAGTAGCTTGCTCACCTCGCTGTATCGCCACCCACAGATACCGCTGTGGCACCGCCTACTGCTGTGACATCACCAAAAAAAAAAAACAGCGGATAGTAAAACTAAAGCAAAACATACAGATTTTGACTAAAAGGTAGATTAAAGGCGAATAAAACACTGATATACGAATACTGACAATGAACGGGGGGTGTGGGGAGCGGAGCCACCCAAATACAGAATTATAAAAAATAATGTTAAAATGCTGAAATTGAAATGCTATTTCAACCCGGGTCCTCAATGGTTACTATTGCCAAAAAAATGTTACTATGCGCACAACCGTTTTTTAAATAACCATCGAGGACCTGGGGGGTGTGGGGGACGGAGCGCCCCCACAGAATAAAGAAGACATAATGATTTAGAAATTATTGCTATTAAGATACACTCTACATCTTAGGTAATAGTTGAAAAGGTCACAGTAATGCAAGTCGTCGTATTTTAAATACATGCACAATGTGTTAGTCAATATAACGAGGGTTAGGCACAATACTCATATCGTGGTTGGACGTGTCATTATAGACTAGTTTTCTGTGAGGGGGCGTGTGCATGACGTTGAAAATGTCATCGGTACCGTAATGATGTGAGTTTTTGATTTCATGCATGAGAGATCCTTAATCATCCGGTATCACCCTGCGTTCTTTGAGTCCACTGGACTTCCTGTTTTGTTCTGTTTGGCAAGGGGAACAGCACACCCCTTACACAGTTGCTGCATGGACTGTTGGTGTGGAGCACGGTTCTCTGTGTGGTGACACAGTCTGGTGGCGGGCCTGGCTTTCTTTGCCAGAGGCAGATTTTCACTTCCCCTATATGTCCAGCAGTGTGCAGTAACAGGCACATGTAGATGTATAGGCATGCATGCGCTGGACATACTCCTCAAAGATGTATGATTGCTTTGCCACCACGCCTCCAAGTGGTTGCAATCCAGGAGTGGCACATCCTGTCACCTCTCCTGGGGAGAGGAGAGTAGTTCTGCGGGCACTCCATCCTCTCCCACCCTGGTTGACCCTTGGCAGCACAAGCTTGCTACCGAATGGGAGGTAAGGCATCCAGTGTCCCTGTCCTCCATGCCACTGGGCCAGCCTGCTTTCTCTTGACAGTTCCACCAGTGTTTAAAATATTTTTTCTCTCAAGAAAGGAATATGTCCATTTCATCGTTATTGTATTTGCCCTTTCATCTTGTGAAAGCAGTTTTTGATTTATTAATACATATGTAAACCACATTTCTGTTGTGTATGTAAATTTATTGGCAATTTTTGACCAGAAAATATATGGTGAGTAGTGATAACTTGCTTCCAGCTTGACGGGGGCGGGGGGACGTAAGGTTTGTTACATTGACCAGGAATGATGGCTGACACACCTCGGAAACTCTCATAGTAGTTACTATGGGATCTTTAACTTTCACTGGGACTGTGACCAGAGATGGGTGGAAGGAACATTGGTTTAATGTCTTATCCAGAAGACAGCACCTCAACAGTGCAGCGTTGCCCTCCA
This sequence comes from Neoceratodus forsteri, assembly GCA_016271365.2. NCBI lineage: Eukaryota > Metazoa > Chordata > Ceratodontiformes > Ceratodontidae > Neoceratodus > Neoceratodus forsteri. The sequence goes on along the minus strand of JADMNL010000031.1, from coordinate 143,206,752 downwards.
GTGTCAATTGTGATTACCCCAAGTACGTGATATGGGGCCTTGTCATACTGTCTTTACTGTAACTTTTTTTTAAATATCTGCCACATATGTTATGCTGCAATATATATACATATACAGTACATGGTTCTATAGTCTTATATTAAATTATTGCAATGCTGGTATTATTTTGCTGTTGTCACAGTAATGTTTGCTTGCTATGAGTGTTACTGGGTTGCCATGGATATTACATTTACTACCGCTGCCTTGTGGGTGCAAATGAGGTTGAAGGGCCTGGGCTCTTATTTTCCTGATTGGTGGGTTCTTATCCATATATTTTAAGTATACATGGTGCCTCCACCAAAGTTTAGTTTACGTGGGCCTGGCGCCATAGCAGTACATACGAACATACAACCCTCTTGGATGCAGCACCTCACCACAGTGCCCCCCACATGAAAAATCACAGCGCAACCTTAAAATCATTAAAAATGCAATTAATTACTTACTACTAGTAATATGCCCATGAGACAAAATCTAAATTTAACAAAATATTTATTGGATGATATTCACAAGGGATGGGGGAATACAGTGCAAAAGTCTTTTTGGAAATCTCATGAACTGTAAAGTGGCAGGGCCAACGTCAGCTGCCTGACTAGGCTTGATCTATTAAACACTTTAAAACAGTAGTAACCTTAAGCAGCAGTGCCCACCCCCTTCAGACAGTGCAGTACAGTAGCTGTAACCTTTTGAATTACCAGCCCACTTGTACGAGGTCGCTGTCCACTTTCTACTGGTACCAGTTTAAAACCTGTTTAACCTTATCCGAGCTCCCTGTGCTTCACAGGGTACCCAGCCAGTGAAATAGTACAGGCTTGCTGGAGTTGCAGCTGGACTTACAGAGGTGGGGCACTTTCTACAGAACAGCCACTTATGTTAAACCCAAACTTCAAAGGCTGTGCAGTTGCTAAAATGGAAAAACCTTAACAGATATTTGTAGATACTGGCCCAGTGGCCAAAGCTGTAGATTTGGTGGCAAATTTAATACAAAATCCCAGCTGCAGGGCAAGCCATGGGAGTATGTATGGTTCTGGTGTTACCAGCTTGCTAGACAACTTGGGCTTCTCTTCCTCCTGCTCTCTGCAGGTCCAAGTTCTCTGGAACAGTTGATTAGTTGTGCAGTTGGAGGGGGTTCTGCGTGACGATGCTGGTCTGAGGTGCTTCAGGATGTGGATCAGGCTTTCGGCTCTGGCAGTCATCTGGACCTCTCTGGCTCCTTTTCTGCAGGACAGACAAGTATAATGAGCAACAACCCCCCCCCAACACACACACGTCTAGGCTTCTGTTCTGGACCTGCATGTGGTACATTAGCCAGTGCTTAGCAGTAGCACTGTCCAGCCATCTCTCTGCTGCCTTGATGCAGGCTTTCACACAGCAGTACTCTCCGTCTCTAGTCAAACACAGGCTTGCAACGGTGGCACACTTACTAGAGTAGTATACTTTTGCCTCCTTTCCCAGGAACAGTCTCTTACCAAAGACATCATTCTGATACAGTCAGCAAACACACAGCTTAGTCTGTCTACTTTGTAGGTTGTAGAAACCTCAAAGTCACATCTTGATGAATGCCTGTAGAAGCCCCAGGCAGGCTTCTTTCAGTAGTTTTCAAGCAGCACAAGGCCTCCTCACACTGGGAGCTCACAGCTGACTGCCTTGTTCTGGATCTGTCCTCTGACACTTTCTGGGCAAAGGAGGCTTCTGATTGGTGCAGAGAGTTATCGATCACTGGAATTAGTATGCAGAATGCTCACTCAACAGCTTATTGGTCAGCAGAAAGTGCACAAAGCAAGTAGCATATTTTCCCAGAATCCTCTTCAGATTGCATCCAGAGATCCCTGACCTCTGATTAGCATATTGGTGAAGTCGGGTTAGAAAGATGGTTTCCTCTACCACAGTGGGAGCATTGCTCCAAAAAAAGTTAATATTATAGGGCTGTTGCCCTTAATTTATTTTTGCTGACCCCCGATGTTGTACATGCACCTCTGCCTTGTGGTCCAGTCGAGCTTTAATCACAAACTTGGGATTCCCCCTCCCTGTTGGGAGCTGCGGTGTGTTCACTCCCCTGACAGGGTGGCCCCCATAGCTGGATGTGGCTTGCAGCAGTGATTGATCATTTGATGTTGTAGTTACACCTGTGCCTTGTGATCCAGTCAAGCTTTATTCACAAACAATTCTCCTGCCCTGTTGGGATATCTGGTGTGTTTGCTCCCCTGACAGGCAGGGTGGCTCCCATAGCTGGATGCAGCTGGCAGCTGTTCTGCTGACATGCACCAGAAGTGCCAAAAGTGTGGTGCTTCTGCTCCCCCTCCCAGTGTGTCTCTGGACCATCTGAAGGTGGTGTTGGTGTCCCTGGGGTCAGTCAGAGTACACTGGAAGAGGTTGTAGTGTTTGGTGCAGTGGTGACAAGTCCGTGCAGGTGTGCTGAGTGCTGAAGCAGTCAGTCCCTGTGGCTGCAGCAAGCTGAGCTCCTCCAGTTCCCACACAGGCTACAGTCCTGAGGGCCGGAGGGAGACAAACAGAGGGCGGCAACTGTTCTTGGTGGCTAAAAGAAGAAAGGTAAGCCCCACCATTTGGGGGTTGCACTCTTCCCCACCTAAACACTTGACGTCCACATCAAGTCTGTCAACAGAGTCCCTCTTTGACAAACCGTATGCAGCACAACATACATATAGCATGCATAGTCTAGTTAGAAAATTATTTCCTGACTGGAGTAGGCATACAGCACATCCTAGTTTAGACAAATACAGCTAGTCTAACAAAGATAATGAAAGACCTTCCAAATTCACAATAACCTCTATCATGACAGTAGTAGTTATCAAAACCACAGCAGTAGACAGCATCATAGAAACATAGACTTTGTCGGCAGAGAAGGATCGCTTGGTTCACCCAGTCTTTTCCCTATCTGCTTACCCTGGTATGGGATGCAGGCCTATACAGGTGCGATGGTTTGCATCTATCCAGGAGGGGAACCAGGATCCTAGGTGATAGGTTTAAATGCTTCATTGGCAAGCATTTAAACTAGCCAAGGGGGGGGAGGCACTGAAAAGAAGGGAAATTCTAACCCCCCCAAAAAAATCAGGGTAGTTGGTGAGGTAAACACCAAGACAGAGCAGTTGATGAGGAGAAGGGCAGGGATAAATGGAGAAAAAGACAAAAGCAGTAAGGGCAGGGATGGGACAAAAAGAAATAAAGCCATAAAAAATGGAGGGTAGTGAGTACCAATGCCCGTAGTCTAGGTAAAAAGCTCCCTGAAATGGTGGCCTTGATGGAAGAGGGATGCCTGGATATTGTGGCAGTCACACAAACATGTTACACAGAGAACCATGACTAGGATGTCAGCATACCAGGGTACAAAATATACAGGAGGGACAGCGAGGGAAGAAGAGGAGGAGGAGGAGTAGCTCTCTATGTAAGGGAAGGGATCAAAGCAACAGAACTAAATGGTAAACGGGGAGGAGAGGAGGCACTGTGGGTCACCCTGGAGACTGGAAATGGCTCCACAATCCACACATGGGTTGCATACAGACCCCCATCTCAGGGGGAGGAAATGGACAAGGAAATGATAGAAGGCATCCTTGGGATGGCAGAGAAAGGGGAGATATTGCTGATGGGGGACCTGAATATGCCAGATGTTCACTGGAGCACCTTTGCTGCAGCCACATCCAAGAGCAGGGCAATTCTCGATGCCCTACAGGGGGCACGCCTCAGACAGCTGGTTTTGAAACACACTTGGGAGGGAGCAGTCTTAGACCTGGTACTCTCAAATGGGGATGGAGAGAGGATCACCGATCTTGAAGTGGGTAGCCATCTGGGAACAAGCGACCACCAAACAGTGTGGTTCACAATAAACTTAGCTGTAGAGTCAAGCCACACAAAAGTGAGGGTACTGGACTTCAGGAGGGCTGATTTTGTCAAAATGGGAGAGTGCCTCAGAAAAGCACTAGCAAACAGGCAAGATGGTGGGGTGGAACAACAATGTGGAAACATCAGAACCACCATCACAGAGGCAACAAGCCTTTGTGCAAAGCAAATAAAACAAAAGAAAAAAAACACTGTGGTTCTCAAAAGAAGTGGTGGGGAAGGTAAGGGAGAAAAAGATGGGATTCAGGAAGTACAAGGAAACACAGAAGGAGCAAGACTGAGAACTGTACCAGTTAAAGCAGAAGGAAGCGGGGAAGGCAGTCAGAATAGCAAAGGCCCAAACTGAGGAAAAGATAGCCAACTCGGTTAAGAAGGGGGATAAAACTTTTATAGGTACATTAGGGAGCAAAGAAAGACTAAGGCAGGGATACTGAGGCTGAATAAAGAGGAAGGTGGTTGGGCAGAGAGCAACGGTGAAAAAGCAGGGATACTGAACGAATACTTCTGCTCAGTATTCACAATGGAAACGCAAGGGGAGATACATAATCCAGTCAATAGAAGCACTCTGGATAGGGGGTTGATATTAGTCATTTCACGGAAGAAAGGGTTCTGAAAGAACTCTTAAAACTGAAGGTGGATAAAGCAATGGGGCCTGATGGGATTCACCCCAGAATTCTAAAAGAACTAAGGGAAGAACTAGTAACACCAACAACTACCCTTTTTAATAAATCATGAGAGGATGGTTTGGTACCTGAGGACTGGAGGAGGGCAGATGTGATTCCCCTTCACAAAAGTGGGAGCAAGACAGAGGCAGGAAACTACAGACCTGTCAGTTTGACCTCGGTGGTAGGGAAAATGATGGAATCACTTCTGAAGGAAAGAATTGTTGAGTACCTAGTGGCCAGTGGAGCACAGGACCCAAGGCAGCATGGATTCACAGCAGGAAGGTCATGTCAGACAAATCTAATTGATTTCTTTGACTGGGTGACCAAAGGAGTAGTAGACCAGGGAGGGGCTGTGGACATGGCCCACCTAGACTTCAGCAAGGCATTTGACACAGTCCCGCACAAAAGATTAATAAACACATTAGCCAACCTGGGAGTGGGTCCCAGGGTGGTAGCCTGGGTAAAACAGTAACGGGACAACAGGACACAGCAGATAATAGTAAATGGAGTCCACAGTGAAGAAGGGGTTACTAGTGGGGTACCGCAGGGTTCAGTACTGGGGCCGGTCTTTTTCAATGTCTTTATAAGTGACATTGTAGGGGGACTGGAAGGGAAAGTATGTATTTTTGCAGAAGACACAAAGATCTGCAACAGGGTTGATAAGCAAGGTGGGGTGGAAAGGATGAAAAGGGACTTGGCAATGTTGGAGAAATGGCCAGATGTATGGCAGCTTAGATTCAATGCAAAGAAGTGCAAAGTAATGCACCTGGGAAACAAAAACCCTGGGGAGTAGCTGGCCCGGTGGCACTGAGGGCTGAGTCGCTGGACGCCTTGCCTCGCGGCACACCAGCGACCTGGGTTCGGGAATGAGCCTGGGCTGTTGGAGGTTGGCAATGGGAGGAGGCGGAGCTGGATGGTCTCTCCAGGGAGGTGTGGTGGCTACCCTCGGCTAATGGCCACCTCTGGTGGAGGCCAGGGGCAGCTCAGGCCTAGAGGGTGCTAAGCATTAGGCCAATGGGGTGGGGAATAGGGGTCGTTACCTGGGCCGTAAGGTGCATGCGTGCTTCCATGCACATGTGTGCCTACTCCTGGGCCCTCTGGGAGAAAATGGAGGGGAAAAACACACCGGTGGCAGGATGAAGATCGACTCCACACAGGCGCTGCTCCTGGACCAGGCTTAAGGTAAGCCCCGGTGATTCCGGGAGTTGGGGCTGGGGGAGTCGATCAGATGGGGGGGCAGTGGGCAAGGCGCAAAAATAATCATGATAAAAAAAAAAAAAACCTAGGGGAAGAGTACACAATGGGGGGTGAGATACTGACAACAGAAATGGAAAGGGACCTGGGGGTAGTCATATCAGACAACCTAAAGGTGGGCCAGCAATGTGGAAAGGCAGTAAGGAGGACGAGGGGATACTGGGATGCATAGGGAGAGGCATTACCAGTAGAAAACAGGAAGTTGTTGGCCCTCTGTACAGACAGTTGGTAAGACCACATCTGGAGTACTGTGTACAGTTCTGGAGACCCCATCTCCGCAAAGACATGGGGTGGAGGCTGTCCAGAGGAGGACAACCAAAATGGTGCAGCGTCTGCACCAGAAGAGACATGAAGAAAGACTAAAGGAGCTTAAGATGTATAGCCTCGAGGAAAGGAGGGAGAGGGGGGACATGATGGAAACTTTCAAGTACCTCAAGGGAATCCACAAAGTTCAAGAGTGTAGCATCTTTCAGAAAAAGAGATGTGCAAGAACAAGGGGGCACAATTTGAAGATCGAGGGACAGCTCAGAGGTAATGTGAGGAAGTATTTCTTCACAGAGAGGGTTGTAGATGCATGGAACGGCCTTCCTGAGGAGGTCATAGAGTCAAAAACAGTGGGGGAATTCAAGAATGCATGGGACAGATGTACGGCAATTCTAGTGGGGAGGCTGTTGGTTAACTAGGATCTGCAGCTCATCTGTTGGGGAACTGGGAAGACTGTGGGCCAAGCATTCCGTATCTGCCATCAAATTCTGTGTTTCTGTTCTGTCCCAGCAGACCTTAACTGGTCTTTAGCAACCATTCCCCACCTTTTTTGTGTGCTAGTATTCCCCAGTGTCTATCCCATGCATGTTTGAAACCTGCTACAGTTTTTGGCCCTGTTACCTGTTGTGGCAGGCTGTGCCAGGTGTCCACCACTCTTTCGGTGATGTATTTCCTTGCATCCGTCTTAATTTCCCCCTTCTAGCTTTGTTGCATGTCCTTTTGTTCTGTTGCACTTTTTCCTTTGAAACAGGGTCCCCACCGGTACCCTATTCATTCCTGTGAGGTTCAAGTTCAAAGTTTATTTTATCATATGTATATAAAAATCTCTTATCACAGACAAACATTTAAGATACAGCATACTGCTATTATACAGTATTACATCATAAAAACCAACTATACGTTCTACGTGTATGTAAATTTCTTGGCAATTTTCAATGCAAAGCTTGCAAGAGCAAAGATTTGTTTGATACTTTCACAATTTAATAAAAAAATCATTTTTTGATTATTATTCATCTGTTCCAAACCTTTAAAGTGCTGAGCAATATACAGATTTCTTTCTTGTTCAAAAGCTTCACATTCACATAATAAATGTTTGCTAGACAACAGCTCTTTCTGACAGCCTGCACAAATAGAAAACTGAACATTACCTCTCTAGAGTTGCCAGCTATCAAAAATTCCGAATCTCAATCTAGTTAACACCTTTCCTTGTTTTACCTGTTCACATTTAAGTAAATATTTTTCCAATCCAAAGTCTAATTTAACGTATTTTAAAGGATCATTTAAATGATGATCCTTCATTCTGATAAAGTCTGCACTTTTCGATACATCCTCAATATGTTGTATAGCTTCCTTTACAAACCCTATTGGGTTATACTGAGTGCTATAAACATAGTTATACTCTAACCCATACCTATTTAATTCCTGATTTAAAGGGGCACTGTCAGCTTTGTCCCTCGTTTCATTGCCAGACAACATCAGTGTGCCTCTGTGGACACAGTGATCACATATGGTCCACAGAATACCCCTATATATGCCATAAATTGAGAATTCTTACTACTTTCTGTAGTTTTCATGATCTTCTACTTTCCCTCGAGCCGCCCATAAGTACACTGTGCACCGGAAGCATAAGCAAGATGAGAGTGCGCATCTGACACTGTGCACCAGTACGAACATCAATTTTGCATATGACCATACTGAAAAGTTAAATGCAGCGTGCATTTTCCAGTGCTATACTAGATTTGCTGTTTTTTAACTGAACCGAACACTGGGAAAGACATAAAATGCATTTAAAAGCAGGAGCCAAAATCTCACGCATGCTCGAAAGCGGGACGCTACTGCGCATGCGAAGTATTTGTGAGTCATCCCATTTTCACGTATGCGTGTGATTTCGGCACCTTCTTTCAAAAGCATTTTATGTCTCCTAGTGCTCAGTTTCAGTTAAAAAAAAAACAGCAAATCTAGTACAGCGTTGGAAAATGCATGCTGCATTTAAAGGAGTAGTCCACCCAGAATTTGCAAAAAACATATGTTATGCAGAGTGTTTTGATATGTATGTTAAGTCCTAGTGTGTCCTTCCCTCTGTCTGCTATTAGGAGTTTTTCCTAAATTAGCCTGCTAGCTGTATGGTAGTTTTACGACCCCTGGGGCTCTCCATCACAAATAGGTTTTTTGGCTTTCTTTCTCCTACGATGCACCCTGCCTCATGTGACAGATGCCTCAACCAGCCATGCCACTGAGCCTGATTACTCTCCTTTTTACCCTTTACTGCGTCTCTTGCTCTGGGTGATATGGGTTGGGCTTTGCAAAAGACAGTACAAGGCAGAGATCGGGGTGTGACATAGACACCTCTGTGTACTACATGCATTGGCAAAGTATATACTATGGCATACCAAAGCCTGACACCCAGGAACCCAAAAATTATATCCTTCCTGACAGTCGGGAATTGCCTGCGGTGTTTTTTTCCTGTGTTTCAAGGGCTTTGCCCTCCCCCTGCACCCTCCTTATTCTTGATTGCCAGCTCTACCGCGGGCAATTCCCAACTGTTGGGATATAATTTTTGGGCTCCTGGGTGTCTGGCTTCGGCATTTCGGGATGTCTTAATACTCCCTTGGCAAATTGGTATGAGCATACTGTAGGAGATTGTATTGTCGGCCGCAGTTGCAGCGGTAAGAGTTTGGGCAGGCCACATGTGCAGTGGTGAAAAGTCTGTGCAAGTGTGCTGAGTGCCGTAGCTAACTGCCCCTGTGGCTGCAACATGTTGAGGTCCAGTCCCCACACAGGCTGCAGTCCTGGGGCCAGAGAGAGCAGAATAGAGATGGTGGCAACAGTTTGTGGTGGCAAAAGGAAATCGGGTAAACCCACCATTGGGGGGATTACACAAGGAGTGGATCTGGAAGGGACTTGAAGTCTTAAAGGAAAATAAGGCTGATGGGGTTGAATGGGATTCATCCAAGGGTCCTAAAGGAACTGATCATGGTGCTGGCTGCCCCTCTGGCAGCATTGTTTTAGCATCTTGGTGGAAAAGGGGAAGTTTCAGAGGACTGTAGGAGGGCTGATATGGTCCCTTTGTACAAAAGCAGCAGTAGGGAGGATGCTAGCAACTACAGGCCAGTCAGTCTCATATCAGTGGTGGGGAAGTTAATGAAGACACTACTGAAGGAGAGGCTCATGGAGCACCTGGAGACAAAAGGGCTGCAGGACCATCGGCAGCATGGTTTCACCAGGGGGAGGTCATGTCGAACTAATCTCAGATTTCTTTGGGTTACCAATGAGGTGGATCAAAGAAGAGTAGTGGGCATGGTCTATCTGGACTTCAGTAAGGCTTTAGACACTGTACCACACAGGAGGCTAGTTAGGAAACTAAGCCGTCTAGGGGGCTGGGAAAAGGTGGCAAGTTGGGTTTCAAACTGATTAAGGGATAGGAGGCAAAGGGTGGTGGTAAATGGTAGCCACTCGGGTGATGGGAGAATTACTAGTGGGGTGCCACAGAGTTCGGTGCTGGGACCGGTCCTGTCCAGTGTCTTTATAAGCGACATTGTGGTGGAGCTTGAGGGTAAGATTTGCTGCTTTGCAGATGATACAAACTCTGCAACAGGGTTGACAGGAAAGGGCGGAGAGAATACAAAGGGATCTGAGGAAGCTAGTGGAATGGTTTAGGCGGTGGTAGCTGGGTTTCAGTGCCAAAAAGTGTAAGGCTATGTGCTTAGGACTGTGGAACCCAGGGGCTGTGGGGTAAAATCTCCAAACATGAAACACAGTGCAAACATATAAGCTATGCACAATTCAGAACAACAATATTGAAGAATAGCTACTGCGGGGAGTTTGTGTACAGTAGTATCAGGCACTTGATAGGCTAAGGCAGCAGCCAGCGTAGGCAGTCCCAACTGTAGCTAGAATAGCTGATAGCCAGAAAGTCAAAACGAGCACAAGAAGGACAGAAAGAAATATGGTCACAGAGCAAGAAAAACTAGGAAGAGGGGGTGGAGCCCTGGAACAAACTACCTGTAGAGGTGGTGGAGACCGAAACGGTGGAGGTAGTCAAGAGGGCATGAGACGGACATAAAAGGGTTGATCAGTGGGTGGAGGGGGATATCACGGCACAAAGGTGACAAGTGGGGGGGAAGGGTAAGGGGTAGACTAGATGGGCCAGAGTGGTCCTTTTCAGCCGCCAGATTTCTATGATTCTGTAGGCAAGGAAAAGAATGTGCTTTTTTTTTCTTTTTCTTCTTCTTAAGGCTTGGACAGGAAGGGTGAGGTGGTTGGGCAGATAAATGGCAAAGCTGCTCCAGATAGCAAGAGCAGCAAATGAGGCTTTACTAACACTGTGGAAAGGTTGGGGAAATAGGTAAATGTAAGAGAGTGCAGAATAAGCGAGGGGATCAGATCAGTGAAATAAATGGGAGTAAGTCCGATAAAGATCTTGAAAACAAGGAAGGCAATTTTAAAGAGCAACTCAGCACTTCAACATTTGCTCACATCAATAAGATGTGACAGATGTTTAAGTTTACTAGAGAACACATTTTTTGCACTGTCAATGTTCCTTTCCAAGATTTACAGTACATCTGGTAGTTCATCTAAAAATCTGTATAGAAAACATTTAAAAACTTTTCTCTTCCCCTGTTAACCTCACAGTACCTTTGTTGGGTGCATCTTGGTGCTCACCATCGCAACAGACTGTAAGGACACAAAACAGCTATTGTGTGGTTAACCGAGAAGAGTCAGATACATTTCTAAAGACTTGGTGAAATAAGTGCTGCATTACCTGCAATATTTAGTAGACCAATAGCAGGAGAAAGTAAAAACCAAAAAACAAACAAACTAGAAAACAGTAAAGTTAAAACATAATTGGTGTACATCTACTTTTTTAAGCTTTTTATTATAGTAGAGAGTTGCTCTTTAAAACAATATGGAAGAGGCCAGGGAGCTAGTGCAGGTGACAGGGAATTGGGTAACGTAATTATGTTTGTTGTTGAGAGTTAGAAGGTAGGTGGCAGCATTTTGGATGTGCTAGAATTTTGAAAGCTGAGATATAGGAAGGCCATAGAGTCGGGTGTTCCAATAGTTGAGTGGAGATGGAGGCTTGAATAAGGATTTCTACACCAGGGTGGTTCAGGAAGTGACTGAGACAGGCAGTGTTGGGGGGGGGGGAGTTCTGCAAATGGGGGATCAGGGTCAGCTAGAGCACCAAGTCTGGAGACTGAAGATGCAAAGGTCAGGTCAAGAAGGTAGATGGAGCTAGAGGAGCTTCAGCTAAGGGAACTTCTCTTTGCCAAGACGAGCACATTAGTCTTGAATACAATTAGTGGAAGGAAATTGGTGTTCTACAAAGTTTTGAGATTCCAAGATATGAGAAGATGTAGGAATTGTTAGAGGACGCAACTGAGATGTATGTTGTAAGGATGGCCTATCTTTGTTGTTGTCCATGTTAAACTTATACCATGTTGTTAGTATAGCCTGTGTATGTTCATGTTAAACTTGTATGTTGAGCACTATGCTGGGACCTCATTGAAAATGAGCTGTGCTCAGCGGAGTATCCCATTCATTCATACTTTGATGATGGATAAAATATTGATTGATTTACTGTTGGGTATCATCAGCATAGAAGTCATAGCCCAGATTATATTGTGAAATAAGATGTCCAATTGGGAAAACATAGACTGTACTGAGAAGAGGACCAAGCAAAGAGCTTACATCATGGAGTAGGGGGTAGGATGAGGAAGAGAAACCACCACCAGGATAAAGCTGGAACAATAAAAGTCTTAAGAGGGGAGTAGTAACACCAGTATTATGTTCAAGGTGTTATGAGTTGGGTTGGATGGTCAGTATAAAAAGCAGCACAGATCAAGGAAGGGTGAACAAGAGAAATCCACTAAGGACAGACTACCATTAAAGGAAAGCTGTCCTAAACTGTGGGGGCAATCACCAGGGCTGCAAAAACGCCCGATTAAAACAACCAGTATAGTTTAAAATGAATGGCGCTAACCTTTTTATGAGTTATTTATTGTTTTACTGTTGCTCCTGGATGCACCATTTTGAAAGTGCCGCCCTTTTGAAGACAAAAGTGTGACCCAGACATCGGTCCTGTGTCGGAATATAAATAAAAATAGCGAAGCGAGGCACATTACACTGGATAAAAGAAAACACTGTGCCATGTGAGGTCTATTAACTGAACCTCTGAAGCAATTCCCAGTTAAAAGCAGACAGTGTAAGGTATTTAAAATCGTTCTTAAAGTTGGAGCTCCAAGCTCAGTCATGCGCAGTAGAACCTAGCTAATCGCGCTTGCCGAACCTGGAGCACTAGGCGCTACTGCGCATGAGCTGAGCTTGGGCTCCAGCAAGAATGATTTGAAATACCTTACACTGCTCCGCTTTAACTGGGAATTACTGCTACAGGTTCAGTTATCAGACCTCTACATGGCACAGTGTTTCTTTTTATCCAGTGTAAATGTGCCTCGCTCGTCATTTTTACGAGCATTCCGGCACAGGACCGGATGTCTGGGTCACACTCTGTCTTCCAGTGCGGCGGCACTTTCAAAATGGTGCATCCAGGAGCAACAGTGCAACAATTAATAACTCGTAAAAGGTTAGCTCCATTCATTTTAAACTATATTGGTTGTTTTAATCTGTGTTTTCTGCAGCCCTGGTGATTGTCCCCACAGTTTAGGACAGCTTTCCTTTAACAACTCTGTGGCATGCCCTGGGGTGGAAACCAGACCAGAATGGGTCCATGACATTGTTAACAGCGCAGCGTGCAGAAAGATGTCGCTGGTTCCAACCTTGCTAGAGCCAGATAGTCACTGTGTGACCTTGAGGAAGCTCCACTTCATCCTGCTGTTGAAATTGGCAGAGGAGGACAACAGTGGAAACCGGATTTTGCTGCTCAGTTTGGCTATCCTGGTATAACCTCCCCCGAAACGCTGGGGCTTATCTGCCTCCTTGCTGCATGAGAATGGGCTGCCATCTGTTGTTTAAGTGCTCACTCCAGCCCCTGAGACTGCAGCCTGGTGGGGGACTGAAGGAGTGAGAATCCTGAACTGCCAAGCTGCTGTCTTCTTGATCATTGTCCTGCTCCAGTATGAGTCTGGAAAAGCAGCACAGTATGTGCACACATTGGAGCAGCTGCCTTCTCGAATGTGCGAGCTGACTGCTCGAATGGTGCTTCTCAGTGCTCAGCCACCCACTGACTATTTCATCACTGTAACTTGCACCACCCATAGCAGCTTCCCTCTAGTGTGCTTTGGCCCCATGGGATGCCCCATCCAGGCTTCAGTGGGCACAGAGGCCCTAGGAGGAGGAGGAGCAAAGGAGGAAAACTCCACGAGTTTGGCACCGTTGCGCCATGGAACACCGCTGCTGACAGCTGCTTCTCAGGAGACGCTGCTGTGCTGTGCATGGGGTGGGGAACTGTGTCATAGGGCTCCTGATGGGGCAGTGTTTGCCCCAATCAACCCAACGCCACCACCGAATAACTAGACACAGGTGTGCCTATCAAACCAGGGGGGCAACCACAATAAAAGCTCAGCAGTAGTCTTGTGAGAAGATGTTAAAGAATCTACCATCTTGCTGACCCTTGACCTCGGCCACAGCCAATCAGAGGTCAGGGATCTTGGCAGATGATCCCAAAGGCATGCTGGGAGAATGACAGTGCTGCTTTCTTAGCTGCCTTTCAGCCGGCCAATTGTGCAATCAGTGAACATTCTGCATACTGATTGCGGAGACTTACAGTCCTGTAGGCCAGTCGGATGCTGTCTTTGCCCAAGGAAATGCTAAGGACAAATCCAGAAGAAGTCGGTCTGCAATGAAGTCTTTGCAGAGTGAGGAGAGCTTGTGCTGCTGGCCAGAGCCATCTCAGGGAAGCCTGCCTGGGGTTCCACAGCCATTTGGGCAGGAAGTGACTTAAAGGTTTCTACAACCTGTGTGATACAGACTGAACTGTTGTGTCTGCTGAAAGTGTCAGGACGGCATTTTTCCTGTGAAAGAGGCTGAAGTCTGCCTTGAGAGAAAACAATGTAAACCCTTGCCACAGCTGCCAGCTTGTGGGCACCAGAGACTGAGTACATCTATGTGAGAAATAAACCTGCAGCGAGCCTGCAGACAGTCAGGGAGAAGGCTGGTTAGTGCTACTGCTAGGCACTGGCTAACATCTCACACGAGAGTCCAGAATCCTAAAATGTGGGTTTGAGGCATGTGGGCCCTGCTGCCCAGACTGGTCTGTCCTGCAGATGAGGCAAGAAGAACCACAGAGGTCTTGAGGACTGTGGATGCAGAGAGCCTAATCCACATCCTGAGCCCTCTGAGACCTGCACCTTCAAGCTGCCCCCCCCGCCCAACTGAACCATCAGCCTGAAGGAACTTGCACCAGCAGTAAGAAGGTGAGGAGTCCAAGTTGACAGGAAGCTGGTAACACCGGAGCCTCTGTCAGGGCTTGCCCTGCAACTGAGAATTTTGTACAAAGCTTGCCACCAAATCTGTAGATTTGGCCAGCAGCCCCGGAGTCAGAAATTCCTCAGTTGAGGTCAGACATTTTAGCAACTGCGTGGCCTGTGGCATTTGGGTTTATCAAAGTGTTTTGGCATGTTTAAAGTGCACCACCGCCGGCCAGTGAGCTGCAATGTCACTGGACCTGCACCATTTCTCTGGCTGGATACCCAGTGAAGCAAAGGGAACTCCGTAAGGTTTAAAGGGTTAAACTGGTACTAGTGGGTAGTGCCCTCCGGTGATACTAGTATTTACTCTGCCATTGTATTGTCTTGCCTGGTGGTGGTGGTGGTGGTGGTGGGAGTGTTTTACGTGTTTTACTGACTATGCATAGGCTGTCAACTACTTTTAGTCCTGCCGCTTTACGGTTTACCATATCTGCCTAAAAGAGTTCTACTTGAGTTCCCCAGTCCCTTGTGAATATTCCCCAATAAATATTTTATTGGTACTTCACATTTTGTCTCATGAGCATACTTAGTGGTGATTCACGTATTGCACTTTTGTTGATTTTAAGGTTGCGTTGTGATTTTTCATGTGTAGGGGGACAAACTTAACAATCTGGATATGAACTCCCTAACCAGGAAAATCAGAACCCTGGCCCCTGAACCCAGGCCCATCAAGGCAGGGTTAGTAACAGCAACATCCACGGCCATAGGTGCCACTGTGAACATGGGCGTCTGGCTCAGTCAGTTTTTGCAGTCATGTTCATTTATTACTAGAGAGGATGGTGCCTTTAAAATGTAGCATGTACAGTAAGCAGTGTTACTTACTAATCATAGAAACATGAGAATTTGACAGCAGATGAGGACCACTTGGCCTACCCAGTCTGCTCTTTTTTTCCTACCTACATTGTTATCGCAGACTGTACTTGATCTACTGCTTTTTCTCTCTCCCTTCCCTTTCTTTCCACTGTGATTCCCGAACCCCACCTTTGTCTTCACCCCGCCGCCTCTGCTGGAAGATTGTTCTAGGAATCCATTACTCTTTCTGTGAAGAAGTACTTCCAGATATATCTCCAGAATCTACCCCCTCCAGCTTCATAGCATGTCCCTGTGTTCTTGAGCACCTTTTCTTCTAAAAATGCTTCCCTCCTGTACCATATTTACCCCTGTGAGATATTTAAAGGTCTCTATTAAAGATCTCTATCATATTCCCCCTCTCCCTCCTTTTTTCCAGGGTGTACATATTGAGGTCCTTTAGTCTTTCCTAGTAGGGCTTTTGGTTGCCCTCCTCTGGACAGCCTTCACTCTCGTCTGTGTCCTTTCACAGATGTGGTCTCCAGAGCTGCACGCAGTAATCTTGGTGGGGTCTTACCAGGGATCTATACAGGTAACACCACCTCCCTCTTTCTGCTGGTGATACCCCTCCCTATACATCCCAGCATCCCACTAGCTCTCCCAACTGCCTTGTCACATTACCTGGCCACCTTTAGGCCATCCAGTATGATTACCCCCAGGTCCACTCCACCCACTTTGCCCCTGGGTTTCTATGCCTTAAGGGAATTATTTTGCACTTTTTGTTACATAATCAATCAATCAAAATCTTTATTTAACCAGGCGAACACCATTGAGCAGAGCTCATTTTCGAGGTGGACCTGGGGACATTGAAACCCAGCTGCCAGAGCCTTGACCACTCCTATGGTTTTCTCAGGCCTCTTCTCATTCTTTCCACTCCCCCTAGAGTGTCCATCCTATTGTAGGTTTTGGTGTCATCTGCAAAGAGGCAGACCTTCCCTTCCAGCTCCTCTGCAATGTCACTCATAAAGACATTGAAGAGAACAGGTCTAATAAGAGGCAGAAAATTTCAAGCCTCTCCCCACAAAACATGCCAGGTAGTAAGGTAAACACTGAGGTACAGTGCTCAACAGAGGGCAGGGCAGGGGTAAATGGAAAAATAGACAAGGGCAAAAAGAGCAGGCATGGGGGGAAAAACGATAAAGCCAACATTAAATGGAGGACAATGAGTACCAATGCCCGTAGTCTGGGAAACAAGCTTCCTGAGCTAGTAGCCTTGATGGAAGATGAACAATTGGATATTGTGGCAGTCACTGAAACATGGTACACGGAGAACCATGACTGGGATGTCAACAATGTACACAGTCTACGGAAGGGACAGGGAGGGGAAAAGGGGAGGTGGAGTAGCTGTATACATAAGGAAAGGGATCAAAGCTGCAGAACTAAAAAGTAAAGGGGGAGGACAAGAGGCACTCTGGGTCACCTTGGAGACGACAGGGAATGGCATCACAATCTGCACAGGGGTTGTATACAGACCTCCATCTCAAGGGGAAGAAATGGACAAGAAAATGATAGAGGACATTCTCAAAATGGCTGAAAAAGGGGAGATACTGTTGATGGGGGACCTGAATATGCCAGATGTTAACTGGATGATGTACTGCAGCCACATCCAAGAGCAGGGTCATTCTCGATGCCCTGCAGGGGCAGGCCTTAGACAGCTAGTGTTGGAACCCACTTGGGAGGGAGCAATACTACACCTGGTACTCTCAAATGGAGAGGGGATCACAAATTTAGAAGTCATTAGACATCTGGGAACAAGTGACCACTACACAGTGTGCTTCACAATAAGCACAACCATGGAGACGAGCCATACAAAAACAAGCATACTGGACTTTAGAAGGACTGACTTTGGCAAAATGGGTGAATACCTGAGGAATACACTAGCAAATGGCCAAAAAGGAGGGGTGGAAAAAATGGAGAAAAATCAAAACTGCCATCATAGAGGCAACAAGCCTTTGTGTGAAACAGATAAAGAAAACAAAGTGGAGTAAAAAACCACTATGGTTCTCAAAAGAGGTGGCAGGGAAGGTTAAGGAGAAAAAGGCTGCATTCAAAAAGTATAAGGAATCACAGAAGGAGCACAACAGGGAACTGTATTAAAGCAGAAAGAAGTGGGGAAGGCAGTCAAAATAGCAACAGCCCAAACTGAGGAAAAAATAGCTAATTCAGTTAAGAAAGAGGATAAAACCTTTTCTAGGTACATTAGGGAGCATAGAAAGGTTAAGGGAGGAATAGTGAAGATTAATAAGGGAGAGGGGAGGTGGGCAGAGGGAGACAGTGAAAAGGCAGAGATACTGAATGAATACGTTTGCTCAGTATTCACAAAAGAAGATAAGGAGGAGTTACCTAAACCAGACAATAGAAACACTCTGGGTAGGGGGGTTTACACCAGTCCATTTACAGAAGAAAGAATCCTGAAAGAACTCCTAAAACTCAAGGTGGACAAAGCAATGGGGCCTGACGGGATTCACCCCAGAATCCTAAAAGAACTAAGGGAGGACCTAGTGACACCACTGACCACACTTTTTAACAAATCATGGGAGGATGGGGTGGTACCTGAGGACCAGAGGAGGGCAGATGTGATTCCCCTTCACAAAAGTGGGGGCAAGGCAGAAGCAGGAAACTACAGACCTGTAAGTTTGACCTCAGTGGTAGGGAAAATGATGGAATCACTTCTGAAAGAAAGAATTGTTGAGTACCTAGAGGCCAGCGGGGCACAGGACCCAAAGCAGCATGGATTTACAGCAGGAAGATCATGTCAGATGAATCTAATAGATTTCTTTGACTGGGTGACCAAAGTAATAGACCAGGGAGGGGCTGTGGATATGGCCTACCTAGACTTTAGCAAGGCATTTGACACAGTCCCACACAAAAGATTAATAATCAAGTTAGCCAGCCTGGGAGTGGGTCCCAGGGTGGTAGCCTGGGTAGCAAACTGGCTGCAAAACAGGACACGGAAGGTAATAGTGAATGGAACATATTCCGAAGAAAGGGGGGGTCACTAGTAGAGTACCTCAGGGCTCAGTACTGGGTCCAGTCCTCTTTAACATCTTTATAGGTGACATTGCAGAGGGTCTGGAGGGAAAAGTATGCCTCTTTGCAGATGACACAAGGATCTATAACAGAGTTGATACACAAGGGGGGGAGGGTAGAAAGGATGAGAAGGGACTTGGCAAGGTTGGAGGAATGGTCAGACATATGGCAACTTAGATTCAATGCAAAGAAGTGCAAAGTAATGCACCTGGGAAACAAAAACCCAGGAGAAGAGTACACAATAGCAGAGGAGGTACTAACAACAAAAATGGAAAGGGACCTGGGGTAGTCATATCAGATGATCTAAAGGTTGGTAAGCAATGTGAGAAGTCAGTAAGGAGCACTGGGGATACGGGATGCATAGGAAGGGGCATCACAAGTAGAAAAGGGAAGGGGTTATCCCTCTGTACAGACAGTTGGTGAGACTCCATCTGGAGTACTGTGTGCAGTTTTGGAGACCTCATCTACGCAAGGACATAGGATGGAAGCAGTCTAGAGGAGGGCAACTAAAATGGTGCAGGGTCTGCATCAGAAACCATATGAAGAGAGACTGATAGAGCTTAATATGTATACCCTTGATGAAAGGAGGGACGGGGGGACATAATAGAAACATTCAAGTGCCTGAAGGGAATCAACAAAGTCCAGGAGGGTAGCATCTTTCAGAAAAAGAGATGTGCAAGAACAAGGGGGCACAATTTAAAGCTAGAGGGGGGACAGCTCAGGGGTAATGTGAGGAATTTTTTTTTTCACGGAGAGAGTGGTGGATGCATGGAACCGCCTTCCTGGGGAGGTTGTTGGGTCTAAAACAGTGGGGGAATTCAAACATGCATGGGACAGACATAAGGCAATTGTAGTGGGGGGTGGCAGGAAGTAGGTTGATGGTTAACTAGAATCTGCAACTTATTCAGTAGGTAGGGAAATGGGCAGGCTGGGTGGGCCAAGTGGTCCTTATCTGCCGTCAAAGTCTATGTTTCTATGTTAGGTCTCAGCACTGATCCCTGAGGCACCCTGCTGGTCACTCACCCTTCCTCGGAGTGAACTCCATTTACCGCTGCCCTCTGTCGCCCATCTTCTAACCAACTTCTTACCCAATTTACCACCTTTGGACTCACTCCTAAGTCACCCAGCTTTCTTACTAGTCTCCTGTGTGGAACAGTGTCGAAAGCTTTACTGAAATCTAAGTAGGCCACATCCACCACTCCATCCTGATCTAAATTCTTTGTCACTCAGTGAAAGAAATCTGTCAGATTCGTTTGACATGACCTCACCCTGTGAAACCATACTGCCTCAGGTCTTGTAACCCACTGGATTCAAGATGTTCCACAATCCTTTCATTCAGCTGTGACTCCATTAATTTTCCCACCGCCAGTATCGAGCTGAGTGGCCTATAATTGCCAGCCTCCTCCCTGCTACCACTTTTGTGTACTGGTACTGCATTCACCCTCCACCAGTCCTCCGGAACCACTCCTGTTTTCATTGAGGTGCAGCTTATATTTTCCTGCGCTCCTTCAATACCCTTGGATGCACCTCATCTGGTCCCATTACTTTGTCCACTTTCAGATAATCACTACCTTTGTGGCATGCTGGGTGTCAGTAGAATTCTTTAATGTGAAGGCCTGAGTGATGTCAATGGGGGTGGGCTGGGGTCATGGCCTGCGGTGTTAAGGCAGAGTGGTCAAACTTAAAAATGAAAAGGAACGACCAGATCTTCAAGCTGACATCAAAGAACTAGGCACTGGAAGCTGCTGTCAGTTGGTGAGGATGGTATGAGGAATTGGTCCACCGCTTACAAATTTGGATGATAAAAAACTAAGGCTGTGGGGTTAACCCTTTCATTGCGGTGGTGGTGGGGCAGGGTGGGAGATTTACCCCTTAGATTCCTGATCTTGCCACTTTTCAGACTGCTGCGCCACCACTGCCCATGGCACCCTGGTTACACTGGGGGGAAAAGCCACTTTCTCACAAGACCAAGATCACATCCCATGACTGTGAAGACTGATTTATACCCCAACTAGGTTTCAAGGTTTGTGCTTTTGTCTCTGGTTTTTGGTTTCTGTTTTATATCCAATTATTCACACTTATCAACTTTTTTTTTTTTTTTTTACTTGCCCAACTCCCACGGCTTTCGGGGGAGGCCTTGTACCTCCTCCTACTCAGTCCACCAGAGCAATCCTCCCCAAGGCATCCCATCCCTAGTTTAATCTTGCCCGTAGGGCCGGGGTGTTTATATACTTTTCCCCTGATTTATTTTTTCTTCCCAACCCCTAGGATGCCGGAACGAAGGACATGCGTCCAGACTAGGCGACATGCTGACACACGCCGTCAGTCAAGTGCTCAACAGCGTCCCCGACTCCATGAAGCAGAGCCACCAGTGCCCCCGAAAGCCCATGCTTCCACCGGCCTTCAGTAGCATCAGGTGCGTACAGCACCCCCAGTATCCCACCCCCGAAGGAGGAGAGCATCCATTGGGACGCTCAATCCTCTTTCGCCCCACCGACCCCCAGCAACCCAAGTCCGTTCCCGAACCTGGGTCACCAGCGCAGCATGAGCACATTTATCAACTTAACTGTCACATGGATGTGCAAAGGTGTTTTGTTTTTTGTACCAGTTCTGTTCTGTGTGCTTGAGGTAATTTCTTGTATAACTGCCATTTTCTGACCAAGGGCTCCCTTGTGTAGTAACACTTGGTTGGTCCAATAAAAGGTATCAAATCACCTATTTTGCATATCTTATTGTGCGAGGACCAATACGGCAACAGACATTTGTTTTCACAAGACCAAAGAAAGAGAAGGTTATTTTTCAGGTAAATTACCTGTTCTTACCAAAAAAATTGCTTCGCTACTGCTTTAGTTTAACTTTTTAAGTGCATGTATCTGATGTACGCTCCAGTGTACGTCTATGGAAAGTGCCCCGATTAGATGTTACTTCTCTTTCTACATGTTCTATGGGCAAGCAAAACTTTTCAGCCTGCAGTTTGTTAGCGAAAGTTACCATCTACTGGACAAACCATGCCTGCTGTGCTAAATGCGCCCAATTTACTTAATTCCCGAGCAAATGCATATCCCAGTGAACCAGTGGCTATGATGGGCTTTAAACCTGGGATTGCGTGTTTCACTGTGCCCTGCTTTAATAACTAGAGCACTCAGCACTGAAAGCTGCAGAGAACATTAGCTACAGCTGAGTGGGGAGACGTCAGCTAACAAGGAGGGGCAGGACTGCACTTAAACATTGTGCTGTAACTTTACCAGCAAAAGCACTCCAGCTCACAGTCAGCATCTGTGTTACATCGAGTAAGCTGCTGTTTTTTTTTTTTTACTAACATTGAACTGTGCCAGTGCTCCTTCAAAGCTCCAGAGAACATTAGCTACAGCTGAGTGGGGAGACGTCCACTAACAAGGAGGGGTAGGACTGCACATAAACATTGCGCTGCCACTGCACGGGCGTGAGTGGCGCGGCACTCAGCATAGAAAATTTATTAGGAGAGCACAATAGAAATTTGCTAAGTAGATAGATTTTAAATTGTTCTTAAGCTTGAGTGACTTTTGTCTAGGTTTACTGAATTACGTTCTCTGATCCTTAGTGTTCTTCATGGTAGCTTATCTTATTCATTTATATAAGGAATGCTAATGTATTAGTTCAATAATACATGTCTTAAAATTTGTATTTTTATCTTTTTAACTTATTACTTACTTTTATCATTTCTATTTTCTTTTTCTGTTATTGGTGTTTTGAAGGACATCAATTATGTTTCTTAAAATGAGGGAACTAGTATTTGTATTATGTTTAATTTTGGTTAATTATCCCAATAAATTAGTGAGATCTTTAAACTCCAGTGTATCAAATGAAAGCATTACTACATTCTACATGAATCTTACCGGAAGGAGTTCTACTCTTTATTCTTCTAGCTTGTTAAACCCAGTATTGTTAAATGAACCTGGATGCACTTTTCTTAGATATGGTTATAGTGACTTTATTGCTTTGTGTAAATTGGGTATTCCTACTATGTCTAAAATCTCAAGGGGCATATGTAAAGAATCAGTTTGTCTAAACCAGAAATCATTTCTTAGACGTTTGATTCTTTTATTCCTCCTTTTATCAGGTTCTGTACACCCTTGTCCTAGTGCAATACACTTTGCTAGTCCTGATCATTTATTGCAGTCCTCCCTCAAGATAGTATATTTGAACGTACAAAGTTTAATAGCTAAATGGTCATTATTTGAGGCATGGGCCATACAGCATGATTTTGATGTCATTACTCTTTCAGAAACATGGTTAACGGATAAGATTTTTAATAATGAAATATCTATTCCCAATTGTAATTTATTCAGACAGGATAGAACAGGAAAAAAAGGGGGAGGGGTTGAAGTTTATGTCAGGACTAGCTTCAAAGTACTAGAATTGTCTCCACCCTCAAATGGGCTAGGTTGTGATACTATCTCTGTTAACCTGCTTTTGGGTGGGAATAAACACCTCACTGTGTCATCCCTGTATATCCCTCCTCGTTTTATTAAGCAAGGACTAGAGGTTGTGTCAGAAGTCAGGAAATCTTTACCGGCAAAAAGAGAATGGATTTTAATGGGGGACTTTAATTGTAATTGGGACATTGAACAAAATCATTATATTGTTGATTGTTTCCAAGAGCTTGGAGTGCAACAGTTAATTTCTCAAGCAACAAGATTTAATTATAAAACTGGTGGGGGTACCATATTAGATTGGATAGTAGTAACTCATCCAACCAAGATAATTGATTCCGGAGTATTACCTGATGTAGTTAGTGACCACAGCCCTGTGTATTGTAAGTGGACCTCAAAACAGCACTCTTGTTCATCAATTTATATTGGAACAAGAAACATAAATGGGGTCACTCCCTTGACTATGATTACAGCTTGTGAACAAATTGACTGGTCTTGCCTTGAAGATATTCCTGATATTAATCTAAAATTAAAAACATTTAGCCAGTTATTCCATCTGGTTGTTGATCAACTTGCCCCGCTTAAAAAAATGAGAATAAGAGGTAACAAAAAAGAATGGGTTACCAGGAAACTAAGGGTACTAATGAAACAGAGATAGGGCATGGAAACATTTAAAAAATATAATGATCCTAATTATTTGATCAGTTATAAAATTCTCAGGAACAGATGTAAGTCCTCCATTAGAAAAGCTAAAATTGACTTTTTAAAAAAAATAAACAGCTACAATCTTTTGGTAGTTCAAAACAAACCTGGCAAACATTGAATAATCTCCTCGGAAGAGATTCTGAGGATACGGTTAAAACCCTTCAGGATGGTGATCAATTAATTAGTGACCCTATATGTGTAGCTAAAATGTTTAATGAATACTTTGGGGACATTTTAAGATTTCAAAACCCTTCAAACCTTTCAAGTTCTTATTAATTTATAGAAGTGGAATCAAAAAATAATCTAGTAATCTAGTACTGAATTCTGGGAAAAATAAAAGTATGGTTTTTACTGGCCCTAGGAACACAAGAGATATAAATATTCATATTTACTGATTTGGGGGGTAAGTGGATTGAACTGGTAAATAGCTTTGATTATTTGGGAGTGACCCTTGACTCCCATCTTCAATTTGACCAACACATAGCTAAAATCATTTAAAAAATTCACCAGAGAATTGGGTTGTTATTCAGGATTAAACCTTCTCTCATTTCTGAATCACTTGGTAATAGTCGTTTATTAAGTGTACTAGATTACAGCCTTTTAATCTACTCTGGTACAGATGATGTAATGTTTCAGAAATTACAAGTAACATACAACAGTATTCTGCGTTTCATGACAGGTTATCCCAGGAGGACACATTATTGTGTTTTGCTTAGAGAAGCAAATTGTCTTTCTCTTCATGAGAGGATAAATCTGAAACTCAGAGCCTTTTTGTTTAAAAGTACTATGGGTTTACTCCCTCAGTTAACTCAGGATATTATTCCCCTTCAGTTAAGTTGCATTGAAACCAGGTTCAAGTCTAGGGCTGCATTTAGAATCCCACTCTATGAAAAACTATTGGTCAAAGATCAGTAATCTACAAGGCCATTAACATTTTTAATGGTATTCCACCTAAAATCACTAATGCTGGGTCTATCCAAATGTTCAAGAAATATTTTACTGTTTGGTTAAACAGTTTAAACGATTGTCATTGTTTCCAATGGTGTGATGTATTTTATGTTGTTAGATGTATTTGTCTTGTGTACTTTTGTATTTTTCTGCTTATTTGTTGACTTGTCACTTGTGAAAACGGGCAGTTTGCTCATCTTGCTGACAAGTTTAAAAAATAAAAATGAAATGATTTACTAAAGGATTTAATGCACTGTCATGTACTGTACATAAAGTTGTCTGGGATGGTTTGAATCTGGGTGCTATGAAATTGGGGTTCCCCCCTGTGAAAAAGGAATAACGGCAGGTTAAAAAAAAGACGTATCTGGAGGCCTAGTTTTCAAAGGGGGACTGGCCCTAACCTTGGATTTTCTTTGCCACAAATGGTGTTTTGCATCACTAAAAAACAGCGTTTGTGTTTTTATATGACATTCATTTGCATGCTGGGTATAATTAAATAGAGAATAATGGATAGGCAAGTGTGTGTTATGAATATTTTTTTCACACCCAAGGTGTGTGATGACCCATAAACCTCGAGGCGAAGCTTGAGAGGTTTAGCCGATCATCACACAGAGTAATGAAAAGTATTCATAGACACCGCTATCTTTTATTTTTATAATTGCTGGTGCAGAGTCTTATCCAGCGTTTTTCTAATCGGGGAAAAAAAAAAGATATGGAAAAATATATAGGAAAAATATGTCTGTGAGAAGTCCAGTGGAGTATGTTGTAGACGTCCGCTGGTGATCACAGTTAAATGGTGGATGAGTGAAAGATTAATTAAAATTTAAGAGACTGTTTTGGAAAGCAAGAAATTTAAAATATTGAGCTAGTTTTAAATTGTGCCGTTAGCAGTGCGCAAAGCAGGAAGTGTTGCAGTGGCCACGAAGATCTTCCGGTTGCTCTGGTGACCTACGAGAGAGAGTGTCTTGAAATTGTGGTATTTTGTTCTACATTGTTTTTCTGAGGGATTTTTAAGAAACAACTCGAATGGAGGCAGTTGGTAAGCAGAAGCGCTTTAGCTGGGGAAAATCTGAGTGCCTGAGCTGTCTCGGGCGCAGGGTACATCTCAATAGTGACTCTGAGATTGTGAAACACCGTAATAACTCGATTTCAGGTTACTACGGCGTTTTCACAGTGTCTGAATTCAGGTTGTTAAAGGGGCTCATCAGTAATTATTATTGTATATCTTGTGCCACAAAATGGTGGAAGTGGGTTAGTGATTTAGAAAACCACTTTTATTGTAAAAGTTTAATCCCCTTAGTTCTTTCTCAGAGGGCTAATAAGCCCCTCCCCATGTTTGTTCAATGAGTTTCTTTTCCAAAATGAAGATATAACAAATACTAAGGAGCTTATTTTGGACACTTACATGAGTTGCTTTTCTGATATGCATAAAAGAAGCATCTACCCTTCTGAAGATCAGAGTACTGTACAGATCCACACAGAAACTTACAAATGAAGGTGCTTGCATCTTAATTAGCCAGCAGTACTGTAATAGTACGTTACTGAAAAGCCTGTTTAAATAATTAAAAATTTCTTTTTTTCTTTTTATTTTTTTTGCTATAAAGCTTTTTGCCCCTGATTGCCACCTTTCACCTGCTTCACTCTGGTCAGGTTCCCCCAGTACCATCAGCCACTCCCACCACCGTCACGCCAGCTGGGATCTGCATGGGGTGGGTCACGAAGGTACCAGCACCATCATTAATGGCAACCAGTGCATATAAAGGTTTTGGGTGGTGTTCTCCCCTTGTCCCTGCCAAATGCCCACCCCTGACTCCAACAATGCCGTATGGGCCCTGCGCCCCTGTGGAGGAGCGAGCTTTCCAGTCCATGGCAAGGGTCACTATGACGGCAGAATCTGGAGCCTTGCCCACCCAGATTCAGACTGCCACCATGTGAGTGTGCCTCCCCAGCTCCCCACAGCCACCTGGATGACTCCAGAGTTCACTCCAGAAATTAGGATGCAAGCATGCGAGTGTGTTGCGCTACCCATGGGCCACTGACAGCCCTCTTCAGTTTCTTTTTGAAGATATTTAGAGTTGAATGCTACTGTAGCCATACGAAGTGTTTGTACCAGACGAAGACTACATATGGCTACAAAAGTGTGATCGTTGTGCACAGCAGTCCGAAAAAACCTGAGGATCCCTCTTCCCCGGATTTACCAGACTGCAGTTTAGCTTTACGCAGAGCTCCCACCTCCCACCTTTCTAACAGGGGATTGCAGCTGCAAAACAGTTGCACACTTAGTGTTTCTGTTTCCATGTTCCTGTGTTCCATCAATGCTGCCTCGCTGTGAAGATGTGAGCCACAGAGTCTCATGTTAACAGCTTAACCTGATTTAAGGTCAGTTGGCATTCATCTGTATCCCCCTTCCCCAGGTCGTGCCTGAAAATAGGCAGGATTTGTCTAGTGCACTTACCCGGTCAACAAAAAATAAATAAATGTTCCCACTTTCTGATTTCCAGAGTAAGCAATTGGGGGCCCAGTGCCTTCCTGAACTGCCACTAATACTCCCATGCCCTAGCATGAGCTCTGCACTGCTCAGCTGGCAGCCACACAGTTTTGTTTGATACCAACCACACAAACTGCCACGTCCTTGCAGGCAGTCTCCCCTGTGGAGCTGAACAGCCATGGCTATGTGCTGAGCAGCCCACTCACTAGGGTCACCTCATCTGTTCAGGAGATAAATCTCCTACCTTTGTGACAGCTGTTCTTCCTGCCTGAGTACTGCCTGACATCTTCACGTACTGAACAGCACAGGCACTTCTCTGATTTTGCTTCCCATCTGGGTCTCCCTCGATGTCTTCTAAGGAACCCACCACAAGCCATCTCACCATTGGTTTATTTCCCTTGAGGCCTCCTCCCAGCCCCCCACGGTTCCCTCAACCTCCCAGTGTTCCCACTACATATTTCCCATTTATTGGTGAGCTACCGTATATGTCCCAAGATCCCCGTTCCCCAGGATCTGTGCAAGGCCTTGAGCACTGATGCTGTCTCTGCCAGGCAGCAACCTGTGAAGCCTCAAGACACAAATGTAACTCCCTCTGCCTGTCCATGTGCCCTTGATGTATGTGTAAGAGTCCCACCCCCAATCCTGTGAGGGCTTCTCCCCCTGTGCTACAAGGACTCCCCACGCCATGCCACGAGGGCTTCTCACTCAGTGCCATGAGGGCTTCTCCCCCTGATGCCAAGAAGGCTTCTGCCCCTAGTGCCATGAAGGCTTTTCACTCATGCCACCAGGCTTTTCCCCATGAAATAAGGGTCACCCCCACCACAAAGGTTTTCCCCTTCCCCTGTGCCACAAGGGCACTATCCTTTTCCACACTACACGTTTCCCACTGAGCTATCTTCTTGGAGTTGAAACTAGACTGTCTGCTCTGTCTGAGCTGGCCACTACTGGTGAACATCCTCCTCCTCCCCTAATGGTAGGAGACGATTGTTATACGTAGAGCATCTCAAGCTGAGTTTCCTGGGCAAAACAGTTGTTACTCGGAATTGTTAAAAAAAGCAAGTTTCATTCATAAAATCAGTGAATATTTCACTTTATTTAGGTGACAAAAAATTGAAACACAACTTCAGGTTTGATAACAGCAACAGCACACGTAGTGGACTGATTCATTTGCCCTGGACAAAATCGAGGAATTACACTGACACAAATTTACGCATCTAATGTCAATAAAACATGGGTCTTGTCCTATAATTTTATTCGATCCACAACATTAAAAAATAAAATACCTCTGAGTTGGTGGAAAACTAAGATAAAATATTTACCAATAACAGTCACACAAAATCTCAACAATATTGACCTTATTAATTACAAAACTCTTACTCTCCAGTTACAGCAAGGCTTGGTAGCTTGGGAAAGACTGTAATTGTCCTTTTTTCAAAGAATTGAAATTATATGAATGAGTGTACTACCCCGCTGACTTTATTTCAGAACATCCTGATTTGGTCACCCCGTTTTTATTTCGCTAGCTGGAATAAACTTATTTCGAACTTCATATGGGGGGGAATAGGTCAAGGGTTCGTGCCTCTATCTTGCACCTGCCCCTGGCGGTGGGAAGGGTAAATTTACCAAACCTGGAATGGTACGCCAAAGCAGCATTTCTTTAACTTATAATACTTTGGGCAACTCCCACATACTCGGCCCCCTGGAAGGATACTGAATATGTACTTGATGATTTGCATGACATTCCCATAATACTGTTTTCATCCAGTAGCAACTCCACCCCCCTGCGGAACTTTACAAAACTCACTGGAGGACTTACTGTATTAAAATTTGGAATTCAGTAAAGTATAATTTAAAATTCTCAAATATATTTTATTATATGGGGTTAATCTCCAGGGATGATAATTTTCACCCTTTCTCCTTAGACCCTGTCTTCACCAAATGGAGACAATTGGGGATCCATTATCTCTATCAAATCGTAAATACTACAGGGGTAGCCTCCTTTGAAGATATGCGGGACACCTATGGGCTCTCTAATAAAGACCATTTTCACTTTCTGCAATTATGATCCTATATCCAGAATCAAACTTCTGATAGAACGAAACTTCCTAACCCAAAACCACCCTATTGGGACTACTGATAGATAGTCTTCAGGGTAACCTATTGGGGCACATGGTAGGACGTTTATATAAAATATTAAGAGAAACACTGGGAGATACTACATTGACAATTCTTGACAAATGGAAGGCAGATCTAGATTTTCCAGTGACCCCAGAGGAATGGTTTAAGGGTACCTTGCCAGCGGTTAAAAACACCTCCTCTCAGACATGGAGGGAATTTACATAGAAATGCTGTAGTAGGTTTTTTCCACTCACCTGCAGTGCTGGTAAAGTACCTCCCATCAAGTTATGGCCATTGTTGGAGGGGCTGCAATTGTTTGATAGCTGAATTGGGACATATCTTTTGGAACTGCCCCTTACTAACCCCGTATTGGTGCTCTCTACAAGTCGAACTTCAGGAAGGTATAGGAGAAGGAATATAATTAATAGCAGAGATGGTACTAAGTACTATTGTCAGTAATGCCCACACAGAGCTCAAATTGGAGATGCACCCTGCTACCAGTATATTTATTAGCAGCTAAAAGGCAGTTACTAGAAAAATGGATTTCTAAAATAATTCCAAAAGTGGAAGATTAGAGATCAATAGTAACGAATATTTACCAATTAGGTAACTTGACAGCTGCCTTGCATGATAAACTGCACAATTCAGTTTTAAATGGCAAAAATGGGTTTGGTAAATGGCCCAAATAGATACAAACTTTGTTCCCTAGAAATCTTTTGTTGACAGGGGGAGGGGTGCTGCTCCCATAGGGGGAGGGAGAGGAGAAGAGGGTATAAAGAAAATATAAAAACAGGAAAAACAAAAGTGAACTATACTATAATACTGTGTGAAGAACTGTGAGGAGGTCTAACTGAATATGTTAATCAGGATTTTAAGTATATAGACATTGTATGTACTACAGTGTTTCTCCTTTGACCTATGACAGCATAACCAGGTGCTCTGGCACCAACTCAAATGTATGGATATGTGTGTGTCTTGTATGTTAATTTAATAAAAATATATTAAAAAAAAAAAAGAAATTTACAGCATCTCTACTAACTTCACTCTCAATATGGTGACTTAGTTACGATGAGCTCTTGCTTTCCTTTTGACATCATATCCCACAGAACTCACAAGAAAGACTAGAATGGCAGTGCCCCTTGAAGTTGCCTGACATGAGTACATTGAGTGTGGCACCATGTTGTGGATGGTAAAACACAACCGGAAGCACCATGCTCAATGTTGCAGCATGCTGTGAGCTGACTTTACAGAGGAACAAACAAAAGAGGGATACATGTTTTTTTGGGAGCTTATACATAATTGTTTTTGTGCATGTTGCAGTGGTATGCTTGCAAAGGAATAAAAACATTATAGGGATGTTTATAAAAATGGGATTTACACTGTTATTGGACTTGGTCCTTGGACTCCACACACTGCTGTGTGTTATGATCAGTAACTGCCTGAACAGGTAGGTTACAGTAAAAAAAAAATAATATATTTATATCTTTTTATGATATATATTAAGCTGCATTGTGCACAGTGATGCTTCTGAGGTCTACCCCACCCCATTCCAGTCAGCAGGCTGTCTATATAAAATAAAAAATTACAGGGACCTCTAGCCCTGGCAGCATGGTCTCAAGACCGAACGAAAGCAAGACAGCTCTGTAACCACAATAGGGGGTGCCTTGTATATCAAAACGAGCAGTTTAAAGCAAATACCAGCACTCCTTGAGGTACTCAGATAAGTCAATACTTTATTAAATAAAAATTAAATGCCATAAGCACAATATGGACCATGTAGCCCTCTACCGGTTTCTCATGTACATGTGTGTCATCAGGATTTCCTGATGACGCACATATACGTGTGAAACTGGTAGAGGGCTACATGGTTCATGTTGCACTTATGGCGTCGTATTTTTTTAATTAAGTATTGACTTATTTGAGTACCTCGAGGAGTGCTGGTATTTGCTTTAAACTGGTCTCAAGACCCTCCGCCCTAGCCTCGTGGTCATGCCACCCCAGACCAGAGTCCTACTCCCCATTCCAGGTGGCAGCCACCCAGTGTGAGGGGAAAAAAAGATTCATATCCTGAACTTGTGGCTTCCCTCCATCCTAGCCCTGGCAGTAGACTTCCTAGAACCCCCTCCCAGCATTTGTCAAAACACAAATTCCACATCACAAAAGAGGCGTAGTAAGGTAAGGGTTGTTTGGCTGGACTAGTCTCTCCCTTTTTTTTCTCCCATTTTGGGTCAAGTCTGGTCTGTTGGTCCTGATTTTACCAAGTCCCTGAATCTTGTGTCTTGTGCAAGTTAAATGTTGGGACTAAGCAATTCTGAGGGGTACAGTGAGTGAACACAGCTTGTAATGAGGAACAGTTGAGATGTACGGAACCCCCCTCCAGCTAATCACCTGCAGAAGGACCCCCCCTTGTAGCTGAAACCCCCTTCCTCCTCTTGCAGCTGGACCCCTGCTGGGCAAAAAAAGCCAATACACAGTAGCCACGTGCTCCCCGACCCAGATCTGCAGAGGGCTGGGAGAGTGGACTATAAACATGGCTTTTTGCCACACGGAAGTCACACGGCAGTGATGATAGCACTTCCTGACCCTGGTCTGCAGTTTGAGGGGGCTTGGTGAGCAAGAATTCAATTCAAGAACATGGACTGCATTAGTTTTGTGGCAAGACAGCGTTTGCAAAATTAGCTCTCAAAACCGCATGAAGACTAGCGACAACCTCTGCACTACCTCAGGCCCTGAAGTAGTGTATCTTGCCATCCATATGTTCCTCAAGAGGGAGATTTACTATTCTAGTCTTTTTTTCCAGTTCTGGCCTCAGACCACAGCACTCAAAAATATCCCTTGTAGCTGGCCCGGTGGCGCTGAGGGTTGAGGCGCTGGACGCCACACCTCGCGCCATCCCGGCAACCCGGGTTCGAGAATGGACTTAGGTCGCCGGGGGCTGGCAGGGGGAAGGAAGGACTGAGCATTCTACGACAGCTCTCCTTCCTTCGGGGTGGGTTAGGGATATGCGCCACACTGCAGTGACACCCAGCGGAGGCTGGGTGTTCGGCAGGAGCGGGCATTAACATGGGGGGGAGAAGCTGGCAGACGTCTGCACATCAGTGCATTGACGTCATTGCATGTTGGGCTCTCTAGAGGAAAGGAGGAAAAACATCTCCTAATCCTCCTAGATGATGACCGCCTTTGCCTGCTTCGCCACCCACCGACTAATAAGGGGCAGACTCCACTGTGTGCAGCTCAATCACTCAGGGGATAGAGGAGGGTTAGGAGGGTTCCCTCCTTGCCCCGCCCAGGGGTCAATCCGGGCCATCAAAGGACCTGAGGATTCGCGAGTGTGTGGCACTCTAGAAGCAGACTCCAGAGCAGTCGGTAGGATCAGGAAGCAGAGCACCTTGGTGACCTGAAGGAGTGGAGGTTAGGAGACAGTAGAGGCGCAGAAAAATAGAAAGTAAAAAAAAAAAAAACCCTTGCAGACTGGACATTGTTTTCCTATACTAAAGCTAGATGCAGCAAATACATGAAACTAAAAACAGAGCCAGATTACTGCCCTCCTCAAGATGCAGTATCGAGGAGCTGTACTGTTTGAGCTAAGTTCACTTACATTTTTTTTTTTATCTTTTACAAGTTTTTTTGGTTTGAATGACAGCTAATAAATAATTTGCACTAAAGGACAAAACCAAATCATCCTAAAAAGAGCTATGATCACTCAACCACTGCTGGATGCATGTTGAATGACTGTGTGAGGGAATGCTGTATGTGGTCTGTCACTGCTTGCCAGCCTATCATAACATAATGATACTCAGGACACCGCGTATACTGGACAAAAACTAATTTGACAAATATGTCTGGTATAAACAGAATTCACTACCAAAGTGCAGCTGTCTTCAGGGAGAATTATGAATTCAGGTTAGCAAATCCTCTAGTTAACTGGAAACAATGGGAGCTGCAACAACCTCCTTCCTTCCAGCACGACAAGGCACCCTTGTTGGTTAGAAATGGGCAGCAAGGATGCACTATAAACATGGTATTTATACAAGAGGGTAATGTATGGGGGTATTATGCCTCCAGGGCTAGGAAGGGGCACAGGAGCCTACCACCAGTACATGGGGTGCTTGACAACTTGTCATGGCTGTAGAGGTGCTGGTTCGTGCTCAAAAGCCTGCTATCTGGAGGGGGGGGGGGCTCTGGTGGCTGCTGCCAGGGCTGTGGAGTGAGGTTCAGGTAAATGTGCATTAAAATTTTGTTTTTTTTATTTATTTAAACTGGAAAGTCCATGGGCCCAAGATCCATTTTCAAGGGCAACCAGTGTACATAAAAAAAACATACAATAGGTAAAACAACATCAGAATACAATCAACACATATTTCCGTTAGTGCTGTCAGAACTAGTTCGAGAAAAATTCAAACCCTCCTTGAACCCTGATGTTCGAGTTCTAACTTAGAACTCGAACACTAGAAGGTTCGCAAAAGGTCTGAATCGTCTGAAAAAACTCACTCAGTTGGCAAAATGTTAGCTCCTGACCCAACGAGTCCCGTATTTCCGTTCAGCTGCAGCGTAGAATAACTCATCTCTCAGCCCGAGTCCACTGAGCACCCCCAAAATTACTGATGTTGTTTTTGGGGGGGCGGCTGAGTCCCGTTGTCAAGGAGACCGCGCTTGCCTACTGGTGATCACAGTCACTGTCACCACCTGACCATCTGCTATGCGGTCAGGTGGTGGTTAGAATTGAAAGCCTCATGGCAAATGGGACTGTACCGCTGCGTGCGTAGCTCTGTTCACTTCATTCAGTCCCGTAGAGGAGGAGCTGCAGCCTGTGTAGTACACACTCTGCTGAAGCCTGTGTGAGTGATCCCAAGTATATCTAATTTCAAATCTGTGTCAATGTTTGCATTTTTTCACACACTCCTGTCTCTCTTGCTTATACCTAAGGCTTACAAAAAGAAAGTTGAAGGGTGGGGGGGGGGAGGAAGGGGGACCGCATAGACGGAAAGAAAGGGTGGGAAACAACGGTTGGGTCGGGAGGGACTCATCTCAGATGAGATGGAGGCCAGAAAATTAATGAAGAAATCATCGGATCTGGCGGTGGCAGAATGCCAGACTCTCTAACTTGCTTGCTGTGTGTGATGACTCTCTGTTTAGTCAGCTGCACTGCAGTTCTCTAGTTCCAAAATCCTGATTAAAAAAAAAAAACATTCATTTCTTCTGGTCTGCTCATCGGTGCAGTGTGTCACACTTGGGAGGGGTGAAGAAAATCAAAATAAAGATCTAATTTTATTCACTTGTGTGAGAGAAAATAAAAAAAACAATAACCTTACTGTTACTGAATTAATCCCTGCCTAGTCCCACAACAAAGTAAAAAAAAATGTCAGGAGGATAGCAGTCAGGATTGTACTGTACTGTGCTATGCTGAGAGCTGAGGGGGTCCTCCTTCTCTTTCACCCTAAAAAAACTCTCCCTGATCCAAGAACAACATAAGGCAGTTTTTTTTTTGGGACAGTGTGTGACTGACTCCTCCACTATCTCCTGTGGCGTGGCCAGTTAATACTCACCCCGCTGCTGTGTGCCCATTCACTGCACTGTACCCGACCCAGTGTGTGTTAGCGAGGGAGTACCTGTGGCCAATTTTGTGGTGGCATTATCCCGAAATACATGACAGAAGCCTAGCAATATATTTAACTGTTGGGAGGAGTGATAGAAAAATCTATTTCCTTGTGTTGTGTCTGTGTGTAGCTCCGTCTCCTGTGGTCCGCCCATCACCCTGCTGCTGTGTGCCCTTTCACTGCACTGTACCCGACCCAGTGTGTATTACCATGAGAAGCCCAGTGGCCAGTTGTATGGTGGTTCAATTTGATTCAGAATTGCAATTATTGACCTTTCACCTTGCTCGGCCTGCTTTGCATGTGCCTGTACCCAGCAGCCCAATCATTCTGTAAGCCTTGAACCTGAAATCCTTTAGTTGCAAACCATCATATTCTTCACATTCGTCAGTTCCCTTCAGTCCACTGCATCACAGTGTCATACAGCCAAAAAACACATTTTGGAGTTTTAGCCAACGATCACAGATCACATTGGTGTCTTACACAGGAATTGTGTGTGTGTGGCTGTGTAGCATAGTGGTACTATTATGGCTGACACCAATATAGATGAAGCATCTGGTGCTGGTGGTGGAGCAGGTGTGAGTGGTAATCCTGGAGCTAGCAACAATAACCAAAATGTTTCACGTGGTAAAAATTCAACAAACAACAAAAGAGCAACAACAAAATGTGGTAAAGGGGGACCTTTTAAGAAAACTTGTGCAGCTGCTGGGGTCACATGGAGAGGCACCATAAGGTATGCCATTCATGCTGTTAAAATCCCTGTGACTAGCAGTAATAATGCAAGTGGCAACGAGTCCCTTTCTGACTCAGACAGTAGTTCTTTGTCTCAGTCTGACACTGTTGTGTCTGGTGACATATTACTTCCTCAACGAAGTGAAAAGAGCACATATTCTGACAATGAATCAGGTAGTGCACTTGCAAATACATCCACCACTGCTGGCAATGAAAGGGACATATTATCCAGTGAATCTGCCACTTGTATGTCGGCCAACAATGAAAACCCATGAAGCTCCCCTGCCCACTCTTCTAGCACCAAGGAACATGTCCTGGGTTCTGTTAGGACAGGTGAAAAGACACAAACAGTTTTTAGCTATCTTCCTAGCACTCAAACAAAATCTCACATCTGAAGTGTAGAATTATTTCTCTGTCAGTAAAAGTGATCCATGCAGAGCAATTTGTTCCCTGTGTAAACAGAGTGTAAGCCGTGGTAAAGTTGCATCATGCCTTGATACTACAGCTCTTAAACACCATCTGAAAAAACATTCAATTTTGCTTAAACGTACAAAACCCATATCTTCCATCTTCCAGTCCACACATGAGAAGGGTCAGGAATCTGAAATGGCTACTGAATTGTCTGAAGTTGATGTGGACAGAACCACTGCCAGCCCTAGGATCACTATTACCATCAACACTAGCACCATTAGCACCAGATGCACATCCAGTGATGGCACTGAATGTATAAGTCCACCATACCAGCGTCCATCTGGTCATTGAAGCACAGTGTATAATAAACCCGCAGGGACACAATGTAAACAGCTAACACTGTCTCAGACATTTGAAAGGAAGAATATTTTTACTAACAATCATCCAAAGACCCTTCATCTTAATCACACAATTGGTGAACTGTTATCTGGAGCCCTTCTCCCATACTCTTTGGTAGATCATGAGGCTTTTAGGGAGTTCATGAAACTTGCAGAGCCTCATTACAATGTTCCTTATCAAAGGTACTTTTCCTATGTCGAAATACCAAACATTTATCAGGCATTAAAAGCAACAGTGATGCTTGCACTTAAAGCTGCAGAGGGTGGGGTTATTCATGTCACAACAGATATGTGGACCTGCAGTCAAAACATAGATTACATGTCCCTTACTGCTCATTGGGTTACATTTTCTTGTGCTTCTTCAAAAACAGACACCTCAAAAGATGGCGCTGCTGCATATAAAGTGACAAAGTCATACAGCTGCAAACATCTTGCAGGAACTAAGTGACCTCTTTGATGAATGGGTTTATTCTCACAGTCTAAAATGCGGCTTCATAGTAAGTGACAATGGAGCCAACATCTTGAAAGCAGTACATGATGGAGGATTTATGCATGCTTCTTGCTTTGCACATTGCTTACATTTAATTGTCATGGGGTTTCTCAGCAATGAAACACAAGTGGATGGTATGATTGCAGCTTGCAAACAAATTGTGACTCACTTTTCACATTCAACCAGGGCTATACGGACATTGTCCAAACTGCAAAAAAAAAAAAAAAACACAAGCTGCCCCAGCAAAAGCTGATTCAAAATGTTTCCACTTGTTGGAACTCAATGCTTTATATGCTGCAGCACTTCTTGGAACAAAAGCAAGCTATACATGAATATTGCTCCAGTTACATTATTGGAGATGGCATTATGCTGTCTGTACTGCAGTGGAAATTAATGGAGGCAGTGTGCTGCATCCTAGCTCCATTTGAAACAGCTACAAGGGACATGTCTTCTGAAGGCGCATCTTGGAGTCAGGTTATCCCACTCATAATGCTGATTCACATTATCCTAGTGTTCTTACTCTACAGATAGAAAAATACAGATCTGAAGCTCAGACAACATGTCGGCTGTATGATGGGAATCTAGTAAAGAGAGTGAGCGAGCACTTCAAAACCAATGACAGATTAGTTGCAATGACGAAATCAAAACACTACATCCTTGCAACTCTCTTAGATCCCAGGTTCAAGGCTATACATCTTCCACAAACAGACGAAGTATAGCACTACAAATGTCTGTTGCTAGATGAGCTGCAGCAGTCACAGGAGTCAAACACAGACATGCATAGTACCCTCAGGTTGTCATTGCCACAACTTGCAGGTTCATCTTCACAAAGGGATACAGAACTGGAAAAGTCACCAAACATTAACAGTAGTTGCTCCACTACTGCCACTTCTTCAGCCCTTAGTAGCAAGCTAAATCTGTGGCAAAACTTTCTCAAATTGCTGCCATACCAGCTTACTCTGATTCCTCTTCTGATCATTCTCTGTCAATCATGGTAGACAGTTACCTGCAAGAACTGCCTATTCCTATTGATGCATGCCCTTTTGAATACTGGAGATCAAAAATGTCAGTTTGGACCAAGCTGTATGATGAAACCTGTAAATATCTTGGTTGTCCTGCAACAAGTGTGTCTTCAGAATGCATGTTTAGTACAGCTGGCAATATTGTGACAGACACAAGAAATAGGTTGCTGCCAGAAAATGTACACATGTTAACTTTTATTAAAGTTAATAAGTCAAGATTTTCGTATCCCTACAAGAGTATACAAACTGATCCTGAAGTGATTGATGTTGTGGATGTTGATAGTGTGACAACTCAGATGGTGGTGGCTGGTAAATACTGTGTGGGACAGAGTCTCTCTGGAGAAGAAAAGGAAACTTTTACAGACTGTGATGAATTGGGTTTTCTCTCTCCTTTCTCGATCTACTGCCTTGGACTATATACCCCCAAAAACTTTCACCATTTCATGGCAAACTGCTTTGTAGCTAGTGTCTAAAGTCAGCAAGTTTTTATACAGGGCAATTTTAACATCGGTGGGAACAGGCCCAAAGTTGGCATAAAAGGGACACTGTCATGTCAATCATTTCTGTAGCATATTATTTATAGTTAAAATGCAAACATATATTTTTGGATTTACCTTCTGTGACTTTGTGGTGCATCAGTATGGGCCGGGACCGGGGAGTGGTCTGTTTTTCAGTTTTAAAGAGGACAAAAAAATGAGTTCTAATTGGTAGCTATTTATTATTTTTTCAATTACAGAAATGTTAGTTATAAACCAAAATGATCCATATGTAACTTTACTGAATAAAATGTGATGAGGAAAACTGTATTTTGTATTGTTAGGTTTCTGTGGGCAGCATTCTGTTATAAGTATCTTCCGGGAAACAGTCAACTGGAGTTTTACCTATGTCATGGTTAAGCACATATCTGTAAGCATAGGTCTCATACTACAATAGCTCATGTTTAATATTCTGTTGTACACAAACCATGGCATAATAGCAACAACTCTCCAATTACTGGTTCCATGAAGAGAACTGTACAGAATGTTGTCCATAGGAAGAAAACAATTGAAAAGACAGTTTTTCACATAAGTGTTTATTAAGGAACAGTTAACTATGGCTCATTTGGAGAGAAGACTTTCATTTTTCTTGAGTAAGCATGGGGTAGTTTAAGCATTTGAGAGGGGGAGGAGGGTAGAATGGGTTCTGGAGGGTGGGTAAGGGTTGGAGGTTGGTTTTAACATGGATGCAAGAGGGAGAAAGATGACATAGTTGTTAGCATATGGGTGAGGGTTGGGGGTTGGTTTTAACATGGATGCAGGAGAGAGAGAAACATGGCATAATTGTTAGTGCATGGGTGAGGGTTGGGGTGGGTTTTAACATGGGTGCATGAGGGAGAAGGGTGGCATGAATGTTAGTTCATGAGTAAGTGTGGGGGTAGTTTAAACATTTGGGTGAGGGAGGAGGGTGGAATATGTGCTTGAGGGTGGGTGAGGGTTGGAGGTTGGTTTTAACATGGGTGTAAGAGGGTGGCATGGGTGCTACTGCATGGATGAGGGTGGTGGAAGAAAAGTGGAATGGGTACTGGGGGTGAATGGGGGTGTTGTTTTAGTCCTTTCACTTACAGATTCATGATCAGCAGGGGATGGTGAAGAAAAAGAAGATGACAGACTGATGGTATGGGAGGGCTGTACCATTGCCCACTGTGGAACCTACTATATATATATATATATATATATATATTTTTTTTTTTATTATTAAGGACATTTCGAACTGCTGCCACCTAGCACAAGTGTCCTGTCCCCTTTAAAAAAGTAGTGATAATTTGATGCATAATGGGATTGACAGACACTGTCCCTTAAACATCGCATGCCAACTGCTGAAGCTACATTAAATGTTCCTAAAGTTAGTATGTGGTGAGGAAACTACTTTTTTATTTATGAGACTGAAATACACATTTTATTTATGTATTAGCTGGAAAGTTGATGCATTATCTTACAAAGTTGTACGCATTACTTCAATTTGCCAACAAGAATGTTGGTATATGTATGCATTATCTTTGAAAATTGCATGCATTATTTGCCAACAACAATGACTGGCATATTTTTTTTATTCAAATGTCTTTACTGACTACAGTATGACATAATGGGCCAGATATTCAAAACTTTGCACCAGGCAAAAACCGTTTGCGCAGGATTAGCGCGGGCTGGCTATATTCAAAAGGCCAAATAGCGCATGCAAACTGCATTAGCGCGGGCAAAATCATAATGTATGCAAGGGGCAAACTGAGGGTGTGTGTGTACAAGAATACAGGCGCAATGCTATAGTCAGTGACTAGTGCAGCGCATAGTGGTTTTGCATGACTTAGCGCGACACTTAGCACAGTGCACATTACTGCCCAGGAAAGGTAGTCTTAACCCTGGGCAATCAGCTTTGCACAACATTTTGGCTTTGTGCGGTGTTTGCGTGGCTTTTGCACAGCTTTGTGTGACCCTAACAAATAAATATGACACATAGACAAAGCCAGATATAGAGGAAACATGCAGCTCACTGTCATCTGCCACCAGTCCCAGCCATGCCAGGCAGTAAGTGGTGACCCTGCTGCCAGTGGACAGCATGGCAGTGTGGCCATACAGCACACACCTGCAGACACTCTTCTGTGGACACCAACAGATGCCAGCACACACATGGGACACTGTGGGCATGGAGGATGTTGAGGGGAAAGTGTACCAGTGGCCAGGCTGTGTCACAGACCAAGTGTGGCCACAAGGCTGGGACACATCATGCAGTGCACATGGGCCAGAATTGGGAATACCCCAACACCAGTGTGCCTTTCTGATAATATATGCCCCCCCCCGGCCACATACCACACAGCTGTACAACTGCCACAGAACACAAAGCCGGACATGTACAGTATATGTCACTGTGAGCATCCCATGCCAGAGATGCAGCATCTGTGGGTCACACAACAGCATAACAGTAATGTCCACTGTCAGTAAACACCTGCATGTTGGGCCTGTCACTGTGTATAGAGCAGTCATTAGCACTGCCCTACACACCATAGGCAGTACTGTGTCCACACACTACTGGCCCCCTTGCTACTGTAGTGTCTGCTGTGTACTGTAGCATGACCTACAGTGTGACAGTTGCAAGCAGCACCACCACCATCTGTGCCTCTGCTGTGTTGTCCCCTTGGGTACAACATTCTGTGTTATGCTGTACTATTTACAGGTAGCCTACAGCTATCATCATGCACTGCCAGACTCACCTACAGGTGAAGCTGCAGTCAGACCTGGCCAGCCCCTGTACTTCCAGACTGACCTACAGATGGAGCTGTGGGACCCTGCAGTAACGCTGGGCCAACTGCAGGCAAATCAGGGCATAATGAGATGCTAATCTGGATGTTTGCCCAGAGACTTCCTAAGTAGGCTCATTTGCAAGTCACTTTTGAAAATGGCAAAGTTTAGCACCGGGCAAAAGTGTTTGCACCGGGCTAATGGTTTAACCCTGTGCTAAACCCATGCAAACATGTTAGCGCTGTGCAAAGAGTTTGGGGAATATTATACAGTTTTGAACACTGTACTTTCACATGCGCTGTTGCCTGCAGCTGTACTGGGTCCACACATTTGCTGGCATACACATTGGCCACATAGTTCACCTCTACCTAACTTCACATTGTTGTGCACTGTGTTGCTGTTGTGGTTTGCACTTCCTGGTTATTATATTCAGAGCTGTCTTATTCCAGGGCTGAGTTTGCCCTGCACTCCCAGCCCAGTTTGCCCGGCCTCATTCCCATGATATATTCAGAAGGTGTTTGCCCCAGGCTATTCCTTTTGAATCTAGCTTGCTTTGTGCTCTGGGCTAAGTTTGCCCACCAGATAATGTTAATTTAGCCCTGGGGCAAAGTTTTGAATATCTGGCCCAATATGTTTTGCAACAGTTCCATGTGCTGTGGCTGCAGTACCTTGACTTGACTTTGTTATAAAAGCTTTATTTTAAACATAGCAACTTCTAATTTACTAATTTAAAACAGAAAGCAGCAAATAGCTGAGATTAGGTAACATCTGTTATGTTTTCTCATAATTCATGATGATGAGTATATATAACTGAGTACATACTGTAAATGTCTAATGTGCCACTTTTTTTCACTAGGGAACTATGATGCAGCTGCAGCAGGAAAACTTTTAACATATGGGTGGATGGGTGGGCCTGTTAGGTAAGTTGCTGGCTTTAGTAAACAGAAGAAACCATAGATTAACCTAGCTGTATTCCTATCAAAGTCACACATGATAATTTCTCTCCCCCTTATACTGAACAGTTTGTAGTTCTTTCTGTCCTATATTTCACATGTAATTCACTAGTATCTTCATTATTGGCAGAATCTCCTCAGTTTCCTTCACATGTATTTTATTACTATCTTCATTACTGGCAGCACAATTAAAAAATTGGGTTCGAGTTTTAAAAAGTTCTAAAAAAAAGATTAGAACCCTAGAACTTTTTCAAAAGTTCTAGACTAGAACTAGAACCCAGAACTTCGGAGGGTTCTGACTGTGACACTTGGAGAGCTGGTTCTGATCACTGTATTATTTTTTGTAATATAAAAATGGGTTATGGACTGTCTCTCTTGAGAAATGCTGAAACAGCATGTGAGTATGATGCACACACACACACAGGTTTTAGATACAAGGTGTTACCTGGAAGGCCAGAAGCTAATTACAGACTTTAACTAAGTTAATTATAGCTGTAGTTGCTAAGCGGAAAATCATAAACTTTGCTTAGAGGACGAAGAGCAGGTTGTGATGTTTTAGTGTGAAGTTATGAAAGATGCTTTGATGTCCTGGAAGGGGATAACTGATCATAAGATCAAAGAGAGTCATTTGAAGAAAATTAGTTGTGCTGAGGATTACATAATTTAATACTTTGAAAAGCCATCCTGTTTTGGTATATATATATTTTTTTATATATTCTGACAGGGAGGAGCCAGGTGGCCTCACACAAAGGGGTTGGCCAAGACAGGTTTTTTTAAACAATATTCTGTTTTTCTTCAGAGAGACACTTTTATCTAGGCTCTGACAAAGAAACATCTTTGAGCACTTTAAGCAGGTATTTAGAGAGAGAGAGAGACAAATCTAAGTACTGTAGTAGGAATTGCACTGTTTAAACCTTGTTCTTTTAATAGATTTGTATGTCGTGATATAATAGTTCTGTATTTTATGTTTTACATATTTTTTATCTATTTTAGTAAAACTCTATTTTTAGAGCCTGCTTGGTCTGTCTTTGATTTCTTTTCTTTTAGGAGTGGAGTATATATGGTTAAAGCAGACACTGTACGTAAGCTTGAATG
Organism: Neoceratodus forsteri; assembly: GCA_016271365.2. NCBI lineage: Eukaryota > Metazoa > Chordata > Ceratodontiformes > Ceratodontidae > Neoceratodus > Neoceratodus forsteri. The sequence continues at coordinate 143,163,735 of JADMNL010000031.1, read as the reverse complement.
GTGATACCAAACTGGAAAAAGGTAAGCGTTTTAAATCTAAGGTCTTTTATTATAGTTTTTAAGGGTTCATTTCTGTACACCTGGTTAGGTGCCCGTAGGCAAAGATATCTGGCCCCCCGAAGACAGAAATATCTGAGCCTGTGCATTGGGTATGCTAGCAAGAGGTTCACAGTTTGAATCCCTCCAAGACTTGAGACCAAAGGTTGATTCGAATCCACAAAACAGACAGAAGGGTTACCCTGTTTCTGTTAACTGTTCACAAGACTGCATTCGGAGGTTGGCACTTTGGGAGTAGAGCGCTGACCTGCTGAGTGGGTTTGTGACACTGACAACCCTAATTTCCATCAAAAGTTTATGGAATATTAATATGTTTATACAAAACATTTACATTCACACTCATCAGATAAAAATCCTCGCAGCTTCATTCGAAAAGTAGAGACCATCATCTAAGCTACTAATATTAGTCTGCAAGTAGTTGAAAGAGTATGGAAGGGAGTATGGTAGGGCTTTCTGGTGTAATTAAGTTTTCATTCTTTGAATGGTGAAAAATAATCTGAGGGCCGAATAAAAACTGAAGTATTATGTTTTTTTAAAAATAGCACTTACAGTAGTGGGTACCAGATTTAATGTAACCTTTTTAGCAAAAAGTCCCAACTGGAATTTATGTTGATATTCTAATGGAAGCCATCCTGTCTGCTTCATTAGGGCGCAGTGATGTGTCTTTGATGGTAACCGAGTAGAAAATCTGGCTGATTTAGTAGTACTCTGACCTTGGATAATAACCCCTCCCCAGCAGGAAAATAAAATAAATAATAAACCGTAATTGATGATGGGGAGAAAAAACTTTGGGCCAATAACTTCCAAGTTGATGGGATTGAAAATGGATTCAGTTCTTATAAAGTGACCATTCTTTGATGGATCACTCCCCCACCTCACCACACCACTGGAATTCCCACCCAGAATGGACTGTGTTGTTCTCTACCTGATCTGCAGTTCAGGAGAGGGCTGGGGTAAAAATGAGGGCCATGGACCATCCTTTGTATAGAGACAGCTGGGGTATATGGGACTAGCCCCATGTCCTTGAAGCAATGCCCCCTCCTGCAGCTGACAATCCCCCCACACCCCCCGCAACTGGACACCCTCGCCGACTTGCTTTGTGCCCAGTCCGTTCTGCAGCTAGGAGCAGGAGTGGAAAACAGGTGTGGATTTCAACCACGTCAGATGTCTTTTATTTGTATCTTTTGTGCATTGTAAAACACTCTGACCATGGGTGCAGGAACATGGAGACGTGTGTTTGTGTTAATATCAAAAGAGACCATGACTGCTTCCCTTCTGACATTGCATAAAGGGGCACTTTGAATCATGGGTGTAGGCAGGCATACTCCAAGCCCTCCATGGTGTGCAGTTTTATTTAAGGCGGGGTAGCATATAGGCTCTGAACTGCTTCCTTTTTCCATGAAAACAAAGAAAGAAAATACTAAACCTTTCTGTAATTTTATTCATAGCAGTTGAAACTAGAAGGACTGGTCACTAATACTCTCTTTGCATCCAAAGGACAATACAACTTTACAGGCTCTGGGCTGGTATGTGGGTGTCTTGTGGAACAATGCATGGCATTTGTATTTACCCCTGCATGGTAACAACCACTGTCATGAGATACAAAGGTTGTACTTATTGTGCCAAATGAGGCCAACAAACACGGTCCTGGTTACATTTGCATGTTGTCTGGTTACGGGTGGTTGGCGGGGCGCACTGAGTCCACTTGGTGTGCAGATCTGAAATCCCTGGCTACACCGCTGCTTTAAATGCTCCAGGGTAAAGTTGGCATGCTGCCCCCGCGCCAATAGGATCTGGCACCCTTGCCTAAGCCTCGAGGATAGGGCGCTTATAAATAAAATAATAATTACAGATCAGTGTTGCAGTCGTATGAATGCTCTCTGGTCTCGACGGGACCAGGAGAGCAAGAATATGGGCTGCATGGGGTTTAGGGCAAGACAGTTACAACAAGATAAGCTGTCAAAACAACATGCAAACAACTGCAATGCTCACGAGCAGCGCGTTTATTCCATCCAAAGGCTGGCGGTGCTTTTTTATGTTTCCCGACAGGGGGCGTAGCCAACGTAGCCTTCCTTTCCAGTTCGGCACGCATAGTCTGCCTGGCGCGTGCGGCCCTTTTTTCTGACGTCACGCGTCATTTGGCTGGGGGGTGAGGGGGAGCCAAGATGGCGACGGCCAAGGTGAAGCAGGACATGCCTCCTTCGGGAGGGTATGGACCCGTGGATTACAAAAGAAACCTTCCTAGGAGGGGGTTGTCAGGTGAGAAACACCATCTCGTACACGAAGAACCCTCTTTCAGTAAAACATGACCGTTCTAACAATGAATATACTTATAGTAGGACGCGGATACTTGCAGGTAGCTGACAGCCTGTGTACTCTCAAAGACGATTGAATGGTGCATTATGTTCCTTGTTGAAGTACCATTTTATTTTAAAGATATAACATCATATCCTAGTTCATTGGGGGGCAGGTCTGCTTTCCAGATGCATTGATACAGTATGTGTTTAGCGAAGAGCTACTTGTAGTGCTCGCTACCGGCCTAATGCTACCGTTTTAATGAAATTGGTAATCATTTGATCAGTATTTGCCTCCCTCACACAATCTTGAGTTTAAGCTGGAAGTTTAAAATCCTATGGCAGTTTGCCTTATTATTACCATTGCAAATAATTGCATTTGGATAAATACCCCCACACAGTTGTGTCCAGTTTGGCTACTTCCATCGTGTCGGTTGTAGCAAAATCCAGTCATGCTTTGTAGAACACTGTTTGCCTAGTGCATTATAGGTAAGGTAACATATTAGGAGAGACATAGAATTTGATGGTAGATAAGGACCGCTTGGCCCACCCAGTCTGTCCATTTCCCTACCTGATGGATAAGGTGCAGACTCTAGTTAATCAACAGCTTGCTTCCTCCTACTCCCCCCCCACTAGAATTGCCTTATGTCTGCCCCATGCATTCTTGATTTCTCTCACTGTTCCTGAGAAAAATAGTGTCCCCTGAAAGTTCTGATGGTATTTATTTATCATTCAATTAATAGTTTTTATCTGGAAGGGTACACTTTAAACCTCGTTTCCAGGTGCATCCTGGGGGAAGGGGTACATGGCAGAAGATTACATTGATACTACATGGCAATGGATCTAATCTAGCCAATCGGTGAGGAGAATGGCTGTACCTCTTATTCCGTGTACGGCTGTCTCCTCATGCCGCATGTCTGATGCACTCAATGCTGGCCAAACCACTGCGTCATGGGTTTGGAGCACAAAAGCAAAAAAGGTAGAAATCTTGAACAAAAAGAAGTTCAGAGTAAACCCGTAATCATTTTATGGTGATCTTTTGCCATATGATATGATTTATGGGTATTGTAATTGTTGTGAATGTTTGTGTCTCGCACTGGTTGGGCAGATGGAACCACTCAGCTTCGCTTTGTGGTCCTGTCGCCCAAATAGTATGAGAGACTTCTTAAAGGACAACACTGGATAATGCAAAAGGGCAGCAGCTGTTGCAGAAGTGCCCAATTAGGTCTTTTAGCATTAAAATAAATGCTTTTTTTTATTACTGCACACCTATTTTTTCAGTTTGAAAGACCTGTGCCGACTGTCATGTCAGCCAAGCCACCTTCAGCCATTTCGCACACACCAGGTGATTTCTGACATGCAGGTATGCTAATGAGGGCTACCAACTTTGCCATTAGTTGGTAGACTTCATTAGCATACCCCATGCACCAGAAGCTGTCTGGTGTGCATGAGGTAGCAGCATGCAGTTTGGCTGACTTGACAGTCGGTGCAAGTCTTTTGAACTGAAATAAAATACGAGAAAAGTAACTTAAACATTTCTTTTAATGCTAAAAGCCTAATCAGTCATTCCTGCAGCTGCTACTGCCTTTTTTGCATTATCCAGTGTTTTCCTTTAAACAGTAAGAAACAGCAGTTAGTGTACCCATAATCATATGATAGCATGTATAAACTTTTTTATGCAACAGGGGTCAGGATAAAAACTGTAGAATAAAACCATTTATCTTCGCTACTATGGTAATAAATTTATTTATCCACATAGTAACTACATCATCACCCATTTATTCACACAGTAACTACATCACTAGCTCATTTATCTACACAGTTCTCTTCAGAATTCATTTAGAATGTTCGGCCTCAGAAGCAGTACTAACCATATTTAAATGTCAATAACTTAAAACTAAAAAGATAACATGGTACAGTGAGCACGTAAAATTGTTCAGCACAAAATTATCTACAAAATGAATACTGTTTCATTTATATAAACCCTGTATATTGTATATGATTAGCAAGAAAACAGAATAAAATGTAATTTTTTGTTCACTTTTTTGACAAACAAATATAAATAACTTTAAAACAAAAAATGATAGCATGGTACTGTAAGCACGAAAAATGTTCAGCTCAAAAATATCTACAAAATGAGTGGTGTTTCATTTATAGATACCATTTTGTTTTATAATTAGCAAAAAACAGCATAAAATTCAATTTTCTTTTCCCTTTTGACAAATTATTTACACCTACCAAAATCAAAATGTTCACACAACATCTAAACCTGTTGATAATGAATATGTAAATTAGCAGATAATGTATATTATAATAAGCTTCAGTGACCTCGTATCTCATCAGGTCTTCCTCACTGTGAGGTTACTTGAGGTCACGGGAAACTGTACAAGATAAATGCATTATCACACACTGAACCGCTGCATATCCCTTATGAATTACTGGAATTTCCTATGCCTCAGTCTCTTATTTCTTTTTATTGTGTAACTATGTATTATTATGTTGACCTTTGTATGTCTGTATGTATATATATCCCCCATTCCTTAGATGTGGAACCTTTGTAAACGAGCAGTTCCTGCTCAAAGGTATTTGTAATCCTAGATTTCAATAAATAAAAAAATAAAAATAATTGGCAGTAAAACAGAAGTTGAAATACAGACATTCATAAAAGAGATGTGCAAAAATAACTATGTAATCAATATTATATGGTAATGGATCACCTACAGCCAGTCAGCAAGGAGAATGGCTGTACCTCTTATCTCGCATACAGCTGTCTCCTTGCACTGTTCATACAATGTACTTGTTCACTGACCAAACCACTGTAACACTTCGGGGGAGCTCAGAATCCAAAAGAGTGCAAATACAGAAATACTCAAGAGAGGGCCAAGGGACAACCCTGCTAATTATCTGCCTGTCATTCTGACCTCGATGGTGGGGGCTCTCATGGAAACCATGCTGAAGGAAAGACAGGTAACCGTTCTGGATGAAAATGGGCTCCATGATGATAGCCAGCATGAGTCTGTGTCAGAGCAGTCATGCCAGACCAACCTAATTGATTTCTTTGACTGGGTAACTGCTCCGGTAAACAGGACAGTGGACATACTGTATCTTGATTTCAGGAAGGCCTTTGACTCAGTTCTTCACAGGAGATTAATTAGAAAGCTGGGAGACAGGAGGGGGAGTGTAGGAGTGAAACAGGCTAGGTGGGTAAAACGTTGGCTGCAAGATAGCAGTCGGAAGATAGTGGTCGGGGAAGGGGTTCTTGGAAGCTAGGCCAGTCACTACCACGGGGCTCGGTGCTCTGGCCAGTGTTATTCAACATCTTCATGAGCAATATTGAGGATGGGGTAAAAGGCAAAATATGCCAGTTTGCAGAGGACGCAAAGCTCTCTGTGAGAGTGTGGACACAAAAGGAGGTGACTGGACATTAACGAGGACCTGGATAAACTAGAGAGATGGTCAGGTGTTTGGCAGCTGGGATTCAATGCCAAAAAGTGTAAAGTATTGCACTTGGGGGCAGAGAACCCAGAGACCACACACTGACTAGGAGTTGTGTAAGTCCTCAAGTCAGAAGAAGAGGAGAAAGATTTGGATGTGATCATTATGAGTGACCTGCAGAACTCAGCACACTGCAAGAAAGCAGTGGCCAAAACAAATCAGATGCTAGGATGTATAGTCAGAGGTATAACCAGTAGGAAAGAGGAGGTCATTCTGCCACTGTATGGGTCACTGTTTCAGGCGCATCTGGAGTATAGTCTGCAGTATTGGAGCCCTTATGTAAAGAAAGACATCCCCCTATTGGAGATGGTACATTGGGACAACAAGGCAGGCCATACTAGGAGAGACTCTGAGACCTCAACAAGAACTCCCTGGAGGATAGAAGGGAGACATGATGAAAACCTTTAAATACCTTAAAGGTCTCAACAAAGTGAACCCTGAGGGTCTCTTCAACCTTAATGGGAACAGGACCACTAGAGGACACTGCCTCAAACTAGCAGGGGTCAAGAGGGAAATGAGGAGACACTTTTTCATGGAGAGGGTGATGGCAAAATCGAACGAGTTGCTGGAGGAAGTTATCTCCCTGAAGACTGTAGACAGCTTCAGGAGAGGATGGGTCAGGGTGAAAAGGAAAATTGCATGGAGAGGGAAGAAGGGGATATTGAAGGGAAGGGGGAACTGGATAGCGGGGAGTGGAACCGGACCCCTCAGTAGTTACTGGGGGATCTGTAAACTCGAGCAGACTAGATGGACCGTAAGGCTTTTTTCTGCTGGCAGATTTCATATGTTTGCATTTAACACATGTAAATGAAACCTATAATCATATTGTGGTGTTCCACTGCGATATAATTCGATTATGAGTAAAGCAACATATGTTTCTTACTGTTTAACAAGTGTCTCTTGCACTGATCGGGCAGATAGAACAGCACAGCTTTGCGGTCCTTTCACTCAGCCAGCACAAGAGACACTCGGTAAACAGTAAGAAACATCAGTGTATAAAACCATTATCATATAATATTTGCAGTAAAATAAGATCACGCCAAATGACAGGGACAGGGCAGCAGAAATCGGGGTGGCTGGGCAAAGCAAAAGGGGGCTCAAAATGTCCAGTGGAGTTAGATGGGCAAGATCAGTGGCGTGTCATTTGTTGATTTGATATTTGTTCCTCTGTCTCCCTCTGTGTATGCTTCTTGCATCCCACAGACAACCCTTGCTGCTGCTAAATAGTAAATTCCAGTATAAAATGTTCAAACATATATAAAAATCATAGTATAATAATGGCCACCACAGCACAAATCTTCACTTTGCTATTGTTTGGGAAATGCATAGAAAAACAACATCTCTACCCTAAGGATGTCATGAGAGCTGTCAGGGACCTGTGTTCTTTATGAAAAGCTGGCTGGAAGTTAAGGCCGACAAGGCCATAGATACAAGAGTCCGCAGGCCAAGTATGGATGGGAAAGGATTGCAGAAACCCTAGAGCATTTCCCATACTGTAATAGCCATGTATCATGGCAGAAAAAATAGAAAAGAATTAAGAGGTCCAGAATGGTAGCGGCATTAATGCCGATGTGTATATTTCTGCCATCCCAAAGTGATGGCATTTAATTCTGTATGGTGGTGAAAGCAGTCATGTGGTATAACGTGACTAGGATGTCATGGCATTTCCATTCTAGTCCTCTTATTTTTATGAAATCTGTGGAGATGTCATGGAGCGAGTTTAAGACGTATTGTTACTCTGTTTCTCATCTGAAATGGAAAGTGCATGCGATAAATATAACCATTTTTTTTGTTACAGTAACTTGTACAACCTTGATATTGCATTGATTGTTTGATTTGCTTCAATAAGAAATGTTAATAAAAAAAAAAAAAAAAAAAGAGACAGACTGATCAGCAACATGGTGCGTGGTGTTTACAAACCAAATAACCAGTGCAAATAGTTGCAGTATCATACAGGCTGGTCTCTGAAAGGTGTTTCAGAATCCTTTAATATGAGTTGGGGGTAGGGATGGTCACAGAAGCCTTGCTGTAAGGAGGGACTCTGACCTCAGCAAAAATATCAGTTCGCATCAGCGGAACCTGATCAGCATGCTAAAAAAATCGTACTTATCAAGCATTCCATTCTTTATTACCAGGGTATTTGAACGAAAGTGGTGTTTCTGCTTCTTTGGGATAGACACAGGGTTATATTAGTGCAGAAACAGGGAGGGTCCCTGGGGGCCAGTTGGGGCCTACGGAGGTACAGTAGGCAGGGTAACTTTGGGCAGACTGGGTGGGCCTAGCGGTCCTTTTCTGACGACAAATTCTGTAGTTCACCTGCTCCATCACTGTTCCCCGATTGAGGTCGTAAGCCTCTGCTTGTGCTGTCCCAGTCTTTTGCCATGGAAACGAATGCAGCATTCCTAGCAGGAGATTATGACCTCAAGTAGAGAATAAACATCCGGAGAAGATGAACAGTAAGGAATCCTGCAAGATCCTGTTTTCATGTGGCTGCTTTTGGGGTAAAACAGAATGGAATGGCTTGAAATGAGGGTACGTCCCCATGAATGTTCTCTGAGTTCTGCCTTTTCCATTTGGTATTTTATTCAGAGCCTGACTGCAAGCAAAGATGTGTAGATCCACTTATTATTGCATTTCATTCCATCCCAGAAATGTTGAGATGAAAAGACAGAAGGGCGGGCCGGCACAGTGGTAGTGCTACTGCTTGTGATGTCGACAACCTGGGATTGGAAGCGATCTGAGGAGGAGGATCGAGCGTCCCATGGACTGCTCTCCTCCAGGGGGAGGGTGGGGATGTCACCCGGTGCAGTACTGACTCCGCAATGGGGGGGGAAGGGGGATGTCACCGGTGTGGTACTGACCCCTTGTGGACGCTGGGGGTGTACCAGCCAGGGCTGAATGCAGCTGGGAGGCATGCCAGAAATACGGTGTCTGTGCCACCTACATCATTCCATGCCATGCCTCCTCATGGAGAAAATGGTGATCCGGCCACTGCACAGTGATGCCCCTCATGCCGCAGCCCACGTGGTGCCGACCAGGGTCTCGTTCCCACTGTATCATATAGGCTCCATCAGGGGAATCACCCTGCTGCCCCCCCCCCCGGAGGGCAAGCCACAGTGCTCAGGAGATGAGGCAAGACCTGGGTCGGTTGCCGGGCTGAGCAGAAGTAGCAGGGCTGATGGGGACCAACTGGATAGGAGGAGGATAAAGTATATTTAAAAAAAAAAAAAAAGGCTTGCTGCTGCTGGATAATGACGTGTGTGACAGTGGCAGTACTAGTAATGGAATCTTTTCCTTTGTAGGGTATTCCATGTTTGGGATTGGGATTGGTGTTTTGTTATTTGGTTACTGGAGGCTGTTCAAGTGGAACCGAGAGAGAAGGTAAGGTGATCCTGCTCGGCAGAACTTCACAGATAGCCTGTCTAAAATCAGCAAGTATTTTACTACTTCACAAAGGACTTTTGAAATGCAGAAATTGTGCTTTTGAAAATCACACTTACTACATGATTGATTTTTACACAGGAAGCAGCAGACCACGAGTACGAATTTGAGCCGCATTAGTAATAGTACTTCATGAGGTCACTCCAGAGTTGATTTACTGTGGTTCAGCTTCACTCCATGAAGTAATGGCTCCTTTTATTTAAATGCAGCATTAGTCCCATTTAATGACCTGCTTAGTGTAACTGTAGTCTTGAGTGCAATTTTTTGTAAACAAAACTTTTAAGGTCTAGAGTCTTAGCTCCTAACCCTGAAGACCCTTATGCTACTAAATTGATTTTTTTTTGGAAATGGCTTAGAGTGAGAAACATAAGCAAAGAACAGTGGGCAAAGGTTTCTTCTGCTGACCACTGTCTGGGTCCATTCTCCGAGATGAGTTTATTAACCCACAAATCTCTGCTCCGTAGTTCTAATCTCCCACAGTGAGACAGAAATGTGGAACCATTTTATGCACTTGACAGGCAAGTACATAACCATAGTAGGCAAGCAGGAAAACGCTGGGCTCACACACACCACGGAATACAGAAAGAAGCAGAATTGCAGTGATGAGTGCTTCTTTATTAAATACAGCAAACAGTAAGTAACCGGAAAGCACAGCAGGGAGCCTTAAAGGGACACATGCATGTACAGTGGCAGACATAGTTTGAAAGCCCATGAAAAGGTCTTTTAATTGACATATTGGGCATACTTGTAGCTGGAGGCAGTCCAGAGATATAGATGATTGAGTCTGTGCAATATAAATACTACATTAGAGCCATTCTTAGATCCTTGTGATGTCAGTGACGATCAAGCAGTGTTTAACTCAATGCAGTTAGGCACTGCTTGATCGTCACTGACATCACAAGGTTCTAAGAATGGCTCTAATGTAGTGTTTATATTGCACAAACTCAGTCATCTATATCTCTGGACTGCCTCCAGTTACAAGTATGCCCAATATCTCAATTAAAAGAACTTTTCATGGGCTTTCAAACTGTGTCTGCCACAGTACATGAATGTGTCCCTTTAACATTTCACGCAGCTGTGCTTTGTCAGAATTCTGCTTCTTTCTGTATTTCCTGGCGCATGTGTATGAGAAGTTTTCCTGCTTGTCTGCACTTATATCCTGACTGATGCACCACCACGGACCCTAGAACTGCATTTTCCATTCTAAATAACCACAGTGTCAGAGATAAGACTGTTAACCAGAGTCGCACAGAATCTATCAGTGATCTGATAGAGAGCATTATACTAAGCTACTAGCAAAAAGTCTCAGATCAGTGTTCAGGATTTACTGGTCCATTCAGGTGAGTCCACAGGGTATAACACTCACCTCAGGGAATGGTAAAAAAGATCAATTCACTGGCGCTCCCTCCTCCTACAGGAATATATGAGGGAAACAGAAACACATTCCCAGCAGTGTTTTATGATGTAAAGATTGCCTTGGCTCAGTTAAAAGTCATGCCCTCACAGGTAGAGGTATCCAGCTGTGATACTGTGCAGGGAACAGGATATGAAAAAAAGCAGAGTGTTTTGTAGTCCACAAACTAAGGTGTATGCTGCTGCACACAGATAAACACCTAGCATTACTGGCATGGTAAATGATTGCTTTCCACGTGAGTTAAACCCATTACATTAACACTTGCATTAAACTGCCCTCTGATATTTTACAATATAATGAACACCTCAGCACAATGCAGGAAGGCAGCTGCAAAGGCCAACAAAATGCTGGGTTGTATTACCAGGGGTATATCTTCAAGGAGAGGGGAGGTGATTCTGCTGTTGTATAGGTCACTAGTTAGGCCACACCTGGAGTACTGCATGCAGTACTGGCGCCCATACCTGAAGAGGGACGTTAAGTTACTGGAGGGGGTGCAGCGCAGGGTAACAAAGATGATCCAGGGACTAGGGGACATACCCTACGTGAGCAGGCTGAGGGAGTTGAACATGTACTCACTGGAGGAGAGGAGGGACGGGGGATATGATGGAAACCTTCAAGTACATGAAGGGAATAAACAAGACGGGCACGGAGGGACTGTTTAAGTTAAGGGGGGTGGTAGGGACACTCGAGGTCATGATCTTAGATTGGAGGGGAGAAGGTTCAGGAGGAAAATGAGAAGACACTTTCTTATGGAGAGAGTGGTGTCTGGGTGGAACACACTGCCTACAGAAGTGATATCCTGTAGAACAGTGGACTGCTTCAAAAGGGGATGGGATAGGGTAAGAGGGAGGGGCAGCTGCAGTATAAGGGTTGCTAGCTGCTCACTCGAGCAGACTCGATAAACCATAAGGCCTTTATCTGCTGGCAAATTTGTATGTTTGTATAATAAGACAAGGGCAGGAACCAAAGGGCTGTCTAATAGAAACAACGATTTAAAAAATAGAGAGTAAAAGTCAGTCTGCTTCATCATCAGATGGCTGTCGCTCCAGTTCAGTTGATGAGGAGGCAGTTTACTCTGCAAACTTAAGGACTGTTTTTGGATCTATGTAGAATTTTTTTTTGTTGTTATACTGCACCTGAAACTGTTTAGGAAACAGGAGCTGCTCCATGATGCCTTTCTGTAGTAGAGATTTCTTGATGACCTGGAGATGACGATTTCTGTACTGCGTTTGGGCTGAAATGTCCAGGGGAAAAAAGCTCAGTTTATTCCCTTCCCTTCCCATACGATGTCCGCATGGGTCCTGGCCACTTGCAGCAAGGGGATCTGTGCTTCAGGTGAAGACAGTGTGACAGTCACTGTCAAGGGTCTTTGTGCCATCCCCTCACTCGGCCTAGAGCAGAAGGGAATCGCAAAGTCCTTTAAGATTGTAACTTCTGTGTCGTGGGGAAGCGGGGCCAGATCCATGAACAGAAGGTGGTCTAGTGACAGATGCAGCCATGGGAGGAAGCCCATCACATGTACATTGCTCTGCAGCTGACTGTTTTCTAGGGACTCCACCCTGGATCGGAGAAAGCCCACGCCTTTCACCACGGCTGCGTGAGGGCTGTTTGCCTCTGTGTCTTGCGCCAGTTCAGAAATGGCAGTTTTATTTTTGGCAATGTGACCATCCAGGTCAGTCAGGTTCTGTTCCACTGCAGCCAGCCATCTTTTTGTTTCCTCACCAGTGAACTGAATTTTTTGTAGCATCATTAAAATCTGCGTCGCTTGTGGGTCTTCAGAGGGACTGTCATGCTGTAAAGGTCCAGATGCTTTGGGAACATGGTCTACATTGAAGTGGAGAAGATGGTTTTAGCTCCCTGCTGTTGAGTCTTTGGGACCCATCACTGCACCTAGCAGGTCTCTGCACTTCACCAATCAGTTAGAATCGAGAAAGTCCTGTGAAATATTGTAGAATATTATAAAATAATATAGAATATTATGACTTCTGTAGTCACCGAGGTCACAGGAAAGGTGTCCAGTTCAGATGGCTGCTTCACAGCACTCCTTGGTTTTGTTTAACAAGTTGATTGTGCAACATTTTACTCTGTCACAAACATTGTCATCATTAGATTCTCAGGACTATGTGAGCAGTAACATCCAGGGATGGATCTAGAATTTTGTCAAGGGGTAGCTCTTTGCATGGAGAGGGTGGGAACGTGAGGTGAGGGGGGTATTGAAGGGGAGGGAGAAGTAGATAGCTAGGAGGGGGCAGATTCCTAGCTAGTTACTGGGGGGTCTGCAAACTCGAACATACTAGATAGACTGCTATGCCTTTTGCTATTGGTTATTATGTTCGTAATGTATGTTCCCCCCAAAAATGTAAAACGTCCCCTTTTAAAGGTCAAATTAAGCTAAAATAGCTACTGTTTGCTGAGGGGGGGGGGTAGCAGGTGCTACTTCACTAGATAGCTGGATCTGCTAGTGATTAACACCCAACAAGGTGTCCGGTCATGCAGATTACCAATAAGATTGTATACAGACGAAACGTCTCTGTTGTGAGGCATGAGATGAAGTGGAGTGCCTTCAGCAACCCAAGAAGTGCAAGCAAACCATCCAAAGGTTGTTATTACACTTATAAAACTACAGAATTATGGGGCCGGCCCAGTGGAGCTGAGGATTGAGGCACTGGACACCTATGCCTTGCTCCATGCCGGCAACTCAGGTTCGGGAACGGGCCTGGGTCGTTGGGGGGTCGTTTGGTGGGGGAAGATGGAAAGTGCAGTTGCCCCTAAAGGACAGCCTAAATTGTCAGGGGATTCCCAAGGGAAAGAAGGCACATGGGGACAGGAATGGCTGGGGGGGGGAAGGGAGGTAGGCTCAGGTTGAGGTGGGGGGGGGATGGTAGGAAGGTGAGGTCCCGGGAAGAGGGACAAGGATGTTAAGTGGTGCAGTCACAGGAGTTTTCAGTTAGGATGTGCTGACGAAGTTTGAGTTTGAATTCACTGATACTAGTAAGGTTAGCCAAACCATTGTGGAGGCCATTTAACCAGTATGGTGCTTTGATACAAAAGGAACGTTGGTATTGGGCGGTCCGGCACATCGGGACTAGTAGGAGTGTGGAAGATGAGGTGCGCATATGTTGGGTCTTGGGGGATTTGTGAAGTAAGCATCCTAATCCCGAAGGCATGAGTCCAAGGAGAATCTTTTTGGCAAGTAAGCAGGTGTGGTATTTAATTCTCCCATGCAAGTTGAGCCACCCAGCCTGCATATAGACATCGCAGGTGTGGGTGAGGCGTGGTGCACCATTTAGAAGTCTACAGGCCTTGTTTACTGCCACAGTGAGCCTTTTGAGTGCAGTGGTGGAAGCAGTTCCGTAAATGACAAGGCCATAGTCGATAAAGGAGAGCACCGAGCTGTGGACAGCAAGATTTAGGGCTTCAGGTGTTAGAGACTTTCTCAGTCGATAGAGCCCAATCCTGGTATTGACGGCTCTGGCAACATTTTTGATGTGCAGTGAATAGGTGAGGTGTCTATCAAGGGTAACCCCTAGGTACTTGAAGTGCTGTATTTGTTCAAAGGGGTCACCTTGGGAATTTTGGATGATAAGAGCATGCTCTTTATGTGACTGCGAGCTGAGGAGAACAACAGGACTTTTGTCTTCTTGTAGTTTAGTACTAGTTTATGGTTGAGGAACCAGTGCTCAACTTCTGTGAAGCCCTTTTGAAGGTTACTTTCAAGGAGGTAAGGGTCAGGGTGGCTAGAAAAGATGACAGCATCGTCTGCGTAGAACAGTGTTCGCTGGTGGCAGGCAGTCAGTAGATTGTTAAGGAATATGCTGAAAAGGAGTGGACCCAGGATTGAGCTCTGGGGTACCCCGGACCGAACAGGCTTCTGGTCAGAGATAGCATTGGAAATCTTCATGCGTTGAGATCTGTCCCCAAGAAAGCTTCTAAACCAGGGCAGTGTATCAGGGGAGAGACCAGTTTGTGAGAGTTGTTTAAGGAGGAGTCGGTGATTAACCATGTCGAAGGCCTTGGTTAAGTCTATAAAGACTGCACCCAAAAGACTGCCTTGGTCAATAGATTGCTGGATGTAGCTGGTGAATTCTAAGAGTGCGGTGGTGGTGCTGTGCCCTTTCCGAAAGCCATGCTGTTGTTCACATGGTAGGGAGTATCTATTGAGGTAATCCACAAGTTGGTTTTCAACAGTATGTTTGAGTATTTTAGAGAGGGGTGGGAGGATTGATATAGGCCTATAGTTGCTGTGTAGTGCACGGTCTCCAGATTTGTGAACTGGGGTAACAGTGGCTGTTTTCCATACCTGTGGGAATTGCGAGAAGGTTAGAGAGAGGTTGAGTAACTTAGTAATAGGTGGGAGTACTTCCTCAGCGGTGAGTGCGATTAGCTTGAGGTCTAAAGAGTCATCACTGTACCTGGACTTGCCCAGCACATTGTTAGTTGTTTTCTGACCTGGGCCACTTAGACACATTTAAAGTAGAAGGGGAGGGGTGGGTGATGATTTTTCTTGGTCTCAGGATGATGTGCTACTAGTAAGGTGGTATCGTCAAAGAAGTCTTGTGGTAGCACACTACTTAGGTCAGTGAAGGCATCATTAAAGGTATTTGCTATTGTGAGTAGGTCAAGTATGGGGGTACCATCAAGGTTTAACATCGCGGGAGACTTTTTTGGGCCTTTCCCCAGAACATCATTGATATTTGCCCAGAATTTTCTGCTGTCACCCCAGGTATTGGTAAGTTGCTCCTTGTGGTGATTGCTTCTTGCTTTACGGATTTCCCGCGTGCAGGAGTTTCTTGCAGCTTTATAGGCTTGCCAGTCCTGTAGCTGGCCAGAAGATTTAGCATAGTACCAGAGGTAGTCCCTCTGTTTCATGCTGTCTATCAGCCCAGGCGTAATCCAGGGATGAACAGTGCCGCGCACCTTCATTTTCTTAAGGGGTGCGTGAACATTACAGGCAGCATTGAACAGAATTGATATGTAGGAGATTAGCATGAGGCTCATGCACTTCCAGCACTTACCCCCAGGGCAGAAACCCATTTTCTGTAGCCTGCTTGTGGAATAATAATATCAATGTAAAATTTTGTATTGTATAGTTCTTCCCTGAACCTCTTTGAAAGCTTGATGTGCATTCCTCCAGGCGGAATCCCAATCTTCTGAAGAGATATTCGGGCCAAAAATGGATTCCCATTTAGATTTTGTGTTTTCATTGTGAATAGAACTGTCAGTGCTACTACATATTAACTTGTAAATGTTTGATACCCCACCTCTAGAGGTAGCTGCTCCACAAATCGGGGACCAATCCTGCCTACCGCTAGGTAGCAACAAATTGGGGCCTAGAACGGTATCGGCCAGTGCTTTCCTAATCTGCAGAAAGGTCACAAAATTAAACTTGGGGAGATTAAACTCTTGACTGAGCCCTTGGAATGACTTTAGTACCCCAGAACTGTGATCAGTTAAGTCACCCACACTGGAAATGACCCGTCTGAACCAGTCAATATTTTGTAATACTTTGCCCCATCTGTATATTAGGGCTAGACCACAACCCTTCCAAATGTGAAGGCAATCTATCCAGTGATAATTTGGCTTGTAACGACCTGATTGCTTTTACTGAGCTTGAGAATACAAGGGTTAGAAGTATAAACACCTGGATTTGTTTTGAATAAAAGATCATACGCTCTACCTCAAACCAAAGAGGGAAATCAGTAGGCAGGAGCAAAGGTAAAATATAGTTTGTTTTAAAAGAAAGGCTAGCTGATATGTCTCCCATCTAGGAAGTCCAAAGCCACCTTGGGTCCAATGGGACCTGAGTTTTGAGAGGGATAATCTGGGTGCTGTGGAGCCCCACAGGAAACTTTTAACCATAGGTGTAATCTTCTTAAATTCAGAGGTGCTAAATACTAATGGAATATCCTGGAATGAATAAATAAAGTTAGGGGGCCTTCAAATTTTGATGGAATTAATCCCCCGGATAAGGATAACTTGGCCCATTTCCCCAGGTCATCCTTAATTTTCTTCAACAGAGGATTTAGCTTAATATCCACTATATTGTGGATATTGCTCGGGTTTCTCAGTCCTAAGTACATAAAAGATTCTGTCTTCCAACACTCTTTCTCTAGAATATTATCTGGCTTGTCCAACCCATCTCCACCAAAAACCTCTAACACCTTTTTTTTTTTTTTTCCCAATTAACTGGAAGGGGACAGGATCAGTTGTGTTCCAGGACAGTAGCTGCTTCTTGTTGTTGTTACAGGATTTCTTGTGGATTTTACTTGGTAGAAGGTTATTTCTTTTCTTTCTTTCTTCTAAGGGGCTAGCAGGGTATTGTTTTGGGGGCTGTTGGAAGTTTGAAAACTGGTTTGGTGCCTGTAAGTGGGCTCATTTGTTGGATGTTTAACTGTGTAACAGGCTGCGCTGGTGGAGGCCTATTTCTTCTGATTTAAAACCTATTTGGTGGGATTAGTTTGGGGCTGGTTATTTGAATTGGAGACCTATGTTAATTTCAAGCCTATTTTGATGTGTTGTTAGTGAAGCTGATTAAATTGGAGACCTGTTTCCTTTGGCAGCAAACATATTTTGGGGGCTTTGAGCTGAATTTTGATTCCTTTTTGCTGACTCCACTAGCTGCAAAGGTTAGTGCATAGTGGGGGAAGGGTGTTCATGGTCTGGCCAGGTCTACTCAGCTAATTGACTGGAGGCAGAGCTGAATCAGATTTGTGGTGTTAGTTGCTTTGTCTTCTCGGAAGGAACTGGAAGGGGACAGGATCAGTTGTGTTCCAGGACAGTAGCTGCTTCTTCTCGTTACAGGATTTCTTGTGGATTTTACTTGGTAGAAGGTTATTTCTTTTCTTTCTTTCTTCTAAGGGGCTAGCAGGGTATTGTTTGGGGGGCTTTTGGAAGTTTGAAAACTGGTTTGGTGGCTGTAAGTGGGCTCACTTGTTGGATGTTTCACTGTGTAACAGGCTGTGCTGGTGGAGGCCTATTTATTCTGATTTAAAACCTATTTGGTGGGATTTGCTTGGGGCTGGTTCTTTGGCTGCCGGGCTTGGAGGGGCAGACACAGGGCTGATGCACTCTCTCGAGAGTCAGGTGTAGGGCCTGTTGAATAAGCTGGGAGAAATGGGGGTGGGGAACCAGATGATAAGATGGATAGGCAATTGGCTCCAGGACCGGACCCAGAGAGTCGTAGTTGGTGGGATAGTCTCACCTCCAAGGAGGGTCATTAGTGGGGTCCCACAAGGATCAGTCCTTGGGCCCCTCCTGTTCAACGCCTACGTCTCTGACATAAGGACAGGTATCAGGAGTGAGATGAGTCTCTTTGCAGATGACTCAAAACTGGGGGCGGTGGTGGATGGAGAGGAGGGGAGGGTGGCCCTACAGGGGGACCTGGAGGCTCTGGAAAGATGGTCTAGAAAGTGGAAGCTGAGGTTCAGTGCAGGGAAATGCAAGGTACTGCACCTGGGGGCCAGAAACCTGGGCCAAGTGTACACCCTGGGGGGGAGGAATGCTACACGTCTCGATGACTGAGAGGGACCTGAAGGTGGTGGTGGATGTCAAGATGAACAACTCAGAGACTTGTAGGAGAGCAGCAGCCAAGGCCAACAGGATGCTGGGATGCATCGCTAGGGGGATCACCTCCAGAAGGAGGGAAGTGATACTCCCTCTGTATAACTGCTTGGTGAGGCTGCACCTCGAGTACTGCGTGCAGTTTTGGAGGCCACGCTTAAAGAGGGACATTAAACTCCTGGAGAGGGTCCAGAGGAGGGCAACCAAAATGATTTGGGGCTTGGGGGACAGGACCTATGAGGAGAGGCTCGAAGAGCTAAATATGTACACATTGGAAGAGAGAAGGGACGGGGGGGACATGATAGAGGTCTTCAGGTACATGAAGGGGGTAAATAATAGCTTGGCAGAAGACACCAGGAGAAAGGACTGCTGTGTGACTGAACTTCTCTACTGGGACTATATTGCCCCCCCCAAGCTAGTTCTGTTTTTATAGGCAAAGGATTTGACTGACAACAGGAACTTCCTGTTTGGGAGCAGAAAGTGAGTGATCACAGAACCACCAAAGACTCACCATCCTAGAAGGGCAGGAGTAGCTCTCCGGCCCCCTCTAGCTGCTGGAGGTCTGCCTCTGAGCAAGTAAGTGATCTACTGAGAAATATAGGATATTCTTGTCTCAGAACAGGACAATCAGGAGCTTAAAGGGCACACAGGCAGAAAGTAAGGAGAGAGAGAAAAAAAAAGACAGAGGAAAGAGTAAGATTGCAAACAGTTAAGGGGCCAGAAATAAGACATGATTGGAGTGGTGCAGTGCAGTGGTTGTGGAGCAGCAGTCTTCCGGGAGACGTTCTGGAGGATGCGGTGTTGTCCCATCTGCAGGCACCTCTCTGGGCTGAGGGAGGAGGTTGCTCATCTCCAGGCTGAGTTGGCCAGGTTTTGTGGGACCTCCTCTTCCATCCAGGGACCACCAGTGCCACTGCCGTTGCCTCAGAGGTTGTCAAGAAAGAGGAACGGTTGGACCACAGTGGGCTCAGGGAGGGTGAGGGTGATGGAACAGAGGCACATCCCTCCAGTTGTACCTCTCCACAATTCCTACACCATTCTGGCAATGTGTGGTTCCTCTATGGAGGCACCCGCAGTGGAGACCAAGGAGGATGCTGGGAACCTCCACAAAGGAGACCCACAGGAGGGTGGCAGGGGATCCTGCAGGGGAAGGAAACAACTCCTGATGGGGGACTCCATTGTTAGGAAGGTAGAACTGGGGAGGAAGGGGAGAGGGAGGTAAGGTGCCTGCCTGGCGCCATGGCTTGGAGGGACAGGGAGCGAATCCTCAGGATTGCCGGAGCAGCTGCACAGGGGAGGGAGCTGGATGTCATTGTCCACCTAGGGACACATGACCTGGCTAAGAAAGGGATTAGAGAAGTGCAGAAAGAGTTTGTGGAATTGGGGAGGGGCCTTAGTCAAGTAACACGCATGGTAACCTTCTCGGAGGTGCTGCCCATCTATGGCATAGGAGAAGCTAGGGTGTTCCGCACCGTTGGATTCAATCAGTGGTTGAAAAACTGGTGTGGAGCTCAGGGATTTGGCTTCATTGGGGACTGGGGGTCCACCTGGAGTGATGCAAGCCTATACTGGCATGATGGGCATGGATTCAGGGGAGAAAGGAGGAGGTGCTACTTCACTGAGAGGGTGGTGGAGCCATGGAATGCACTACCTAGGGGGCTGGTGGAGGCAGAGACAGTGGAGGGGTTCAAGAGGGGGTGGGACAGGTACAGGGGAAGGGTTCAGGAAGCAAAATCCAATGCAGCAAGAATATCCGGAACTGGGAAGGGAGAAGCCAGAGAAGGCGAGGGGGACAGCAAGGTCAGCACCCAGGGTGGGGGCTGACCAAACGAGCAGACACGAAAGACCGTTAGGCCTATTCTGCTGGCATTTTAGTATGTTAGTATCTATCCGGGAAGGGAACCAGGATCCTAGGTGATAGGTTTAAATGCTTCATTGGCAAGCTTTTAAACTAGCCAAGGGGAGGCACTGGAAAGGCAGGAGAATCTAGCCCCCAAATAATCACGGTAGTAGTGCGGCAAACACCAACATAGAGGTGTCGCTAGGGAGAAGGGCAGGGTAATTGGAGAAAGTGACAAAGGCAAGAAGGACAGGGATGGGGCAAAAGGGAGTAAGGCCATCAGGAAATGGAGGGTAATGAATACCAATGCCCGTAGTCTGGGCAACAAGCTCCCTGAGCTGGTGGCCTTGATGGAAGAGGGATGTCTAGATATCGTAGCAGTCACAGAAACATGGTACACAGAGAACCATGACTGGGATGTTAACATACCAGGGTACATAACCTACAGGAGAGACGGGCATGGGAGAAGAGGGGGAGGAGTAGCTCTCTATGTAAAGGAAGGGATAAAAACAACTGAACAAAAGAGTAAACAGGGAGGAGAGGAGGCACTGTGGGTCACCTTGGAGACTGGAAAGGGCACCACAATCCTCATAGGGGTTGTGTACAGACCCCCATATCAGGGGGAAGGGATGGACAAGGATATAATAGAAGGCATTCTTAGAATGGCAGAGAAAGGGGAGATACTGTTGATGGGAGACCTGAATATGCCAGATGTTAACTGGAGCACATTTGCTGCAGCCACATCCAAGAGCAGGACCATTCTTGATGCCCTACAGGTGGCAGGCCTTAGACAGCTAGTTTCGGAACCCACTCGCGAGGGAGCAGCCTTAGACCTCGTACTCTCAAACGGGGGCAGTGAGAGGATCTCGGATCTAGAAGTGGGTTGCCATCTGGGGATAAGTGACCATCAAACAGCGTGGTTCACGTTAAACTCAGCTACGGAGTCAAGCCATACAAAAGTGAGGGTACTGGACTTTAGGAGGGCTGACTTTGGCAAGATGGGAGAGTGCCTCAGAAAAGCACTAGCAAACAGGCTAGAAGGAGGTGTGGAGCAACAATGGGGAATCATCAAAACTGCCATCACAGAGGCAACAAGCATTTGTGTGAAGCAAATAAACAAATCAAAATGAAAGAAAAAGCCACTATGGTTCTCAAAAGAGGTGGCTGTGAAAGTCAGGAAGAAAAAGATAGCATTCCGGAAGTATAAGTAAACACAGAAGAAGCAGGACAGAGAGCTGTATCAGTTAAGGCAGAAGGAAGCAGGGAGGGGAGTCAGAATAGCAAAGGCCCAAACTGAGGAAAAGATAGACAACTCAATTGAGACGGGGGATAAAACCTTTTATAGGTACATCACCGAGCGTAGAAAGACAAAGGGAGGGATAGTGAGGCTGAATAGAATGAACGGTGGGTGGGCAGAGGGGGACAGTGAAAAAGCAGGGATACTGAACAAATATTTCTGCTCAGTATTCACAAAAGAGGAGGGGGAAGTGCCTAATCCAATTAACAGAAGCGCTCTTGATAGGGGGGGTCGATCCCAGTCTTTTCACAGAAGAAAGGGTTCTGCAAGAACTCCTAAAACTGAAGGTGGACAAAGCAATGGGTCCTGATGGAATTCACCCCAGAATTCAAAAAGAATTAAGGGAGGAACTAGTGAAACCACTGGCTACTCTTTTTAATAAATCATGGGAGGATGGTGTGGTACCAGAGGACTGGAGGAAGGCGGATGTGATTCCCCTTCACAAAAGTGGGACCAAGACAGAGGCTGAAAACTACAGACCTGTCAGTCTGATCTCTGTGGTAGGGAAAGTGATGGAGTCACTTCTGAAGGAAAGAATAGTTGAGTACCTAGAGGCCAGTTTAGCACAGGACCCAAGGCAGCATGGGTTCACAGCGGGAAGGTCATATCGGACGAATCTAATAGATTTCTTTGACTGGGTGACCAAAGTAGTAGACCAGGGAGGGGCTGTGGACATGGCCTACCTAGACTTTAGCAAGGCATTTGACACAGTCCCACACAAAAGATTAATAGTCAAATTAACCAGCCTGGGAGTGGGTCCCAGGGTGGTAGCCTGGGTAAAACATTGGCTGCACAACAGGACACAGAAGGTAATTGTAAATGGAGTCCACTCTGAAGAAAGAGGGGTTACTAGTGGGGTACCGCAGGGTTCAGTATTGGGTCCAGTCCTTTTTAGTGTCTTCATCAGTGACATTGCAGAGGGACTGGAAGGAAAAGTATGCCTTTTTGCAGATGACACAAAGATCTGCAACAGGGTTGATACACAAGGAGGTGTGGAAAGGATGAAAAAGGACTTGGCAAGGTTGGAGGAATGGTCAGGAATATGGCAGCTAGGATTCAATGCAAAGAAGTGCAAAATAATGCATCTGGGAAACAAGAACCCAGGGGAAGAATACACAATGGGGAGGGAGGTAGTAACAACAACAAAACAGAAAAGGGACCGGGGGGGTAATCATATCAGATGACCTTAATTTTAGCAAGCAATGTGAGAAGGCAGTAGGGAGGGCTGGGGGTATACTTGGATGTATAGGGAGAGGCATCAGCAGCAGAAAACAGGAAGTTGTTATCCCTCTGTACAGACGGTTGGTGAGACCCCATCTGAGTACTGTGTCCAGTTCTGAGACCCCATCTCCGCAAGGACATAGACAGGATAGAGGTAGTCCAGAGGAGGGCAACTAAAATGGTGCAGGGTCTGCAAGAGAAGTCGAAGGAGGAGAGACTAAAGGAGCTTAATATGTATACCCATGAGGAAAGAAGGAGAGGGGGGACATGATAGAAACTTTTAAGTACCTTAGTGGAATCAACAAAGTCCAAGAGGGTAGCATCTTTCAGAAAAGAGACTTGCAAGAACAAGGGGACACAATTTAAAAGATAGAAGGAGGGCGGTTCAGGGGCAATGTGAGGAAGTATTATTTCACAGAGAGGGTAGTGGATGGCATGGAACAGCCTTCCTGAGGAGGTTGTGGGGTCTAAAACTGTGGGAGAATTCAAGAATGCATGGGACAGACATAAGGCAATTCTTGTGGGGGGTAGGAAGAAATAGGCTGTTGGTTAATTAGGATCTGAGGCCTATCCTGTAGGTAGGGAAATGGGCAGACTAGATGGGCCAAGCAGTCCTTATCTGCCGTCAAAGTCTATGTTTCTATGTTAATAAGGGAGGAACAGTCAGGGTGCTTCGAAGGAAGGAGGAGGGGGCCACCAGAGGGCATGGGTGGAAGCTGGAGGGGGGAAGATTCAGAGGAGAAAGGAGGAGGTGCTGCTTCACTGAGAGGGCGGTGGAGCCATGGAATGTGCTGCCTTGGGGGCTGGTGGAGGCAGAGACAGTGGATGGGTTCAAGAGGGGGTGGGACAGGTACAGGGGAAGGGTTCTGGAAGCAAAATCCAATGCAGCGAGAATATCCAGAAGTGGGAAGGGAGAAGCCAGAGAAGGCGAGGGGGGCATCAAGGTCAGCTCTCAGGGTGGGGGCTGACCAAACGAGCAGACACGAAAGACTGTTGGGCCTATTCTGCTGGCATTTTAGTATGTTAGTACCACCCCCATCTATCTTCAGATTGTGCCCCCTTGTTTTTGCACACCTCTTTTTTTGAAAGATGCTACCCTCTTGGACTTTGTTGATTCCCTTGAGGTACTTGAAAGTTTCTATCATGTCCCCTCTCCTCCTTTCCTCGAGGCTATACATAAGCTCCTTAGTCTCTCTTCATATGTCTTCCGGTGCAGACCCTGCACCATTTTAGTTGCCCTCCTCTGGACAGCTTCCACCTTGTCTATGACCTTGTGGAGATTGGGTCTCCAGAACTGCACACAGTACTCCAGATGGGGTCTCACCAGCTGTCTGTACAGAGGGATAACAACTTCCTGTTTTCTACTGGTGATGCTTCTCCCTATGCATCCCAGTATCCCCAGCCCTCCTTACTGCCCTCTCACATTGCTTGCCCACCTTAAGTCATCAGCAGTTCGCCCTTCATGCTTCCACTAATCATGGTGTGCTGATTGTGAAATATCTGCTTTTTCTGGACAGTACTAGAGCCATAGGCGATGGCTGAGTGAGCTCTCAGTCGACCACAGATTTCAAACAAAGTCCCACTGTAAGTGAGCCGTTGTTTTTTTTCAGGAGCAACCTCAGACGACAGTTTCAAATACGCATGTTTCTTCTGGCCGTGCATGTGATTGGTGGGGTATGCTAGAGGGGTCGGGGTAACTACTGGTAGGTGGAGCAGACCCAAGTTCAGGCAGCAATCGGTAGGGGAGAGGAGCGCCACAGGAGATGGCTGGGTGAGCTCCTTTGACCCCTGATTTCAGACAGTCATCCTGTAGATGAGAGCCGCTGTGGTTTGTAGGAGTGGACTCTGATCACAATTTGAAATCCATTCACCTCTACTAGCCAGGCATACGACTAGCGGGGTGGGGTAACTGCTGGCAGGCTGGAGCAGTCCCAAGTTCAGGCAGAGAGAGGACTGCAGGGGAGGGGGAGCAACAGGAGATGGCTGGGTGAATTCTCAGTCAACCCCGATTTCAGGTAAAGTCTCATTGTAGATGAAAGCCGCTGGGGTTTTATAGGCGCAGACTTTGCTGAGAGTTAGTTGTGCAGTTAGGATACAGAACTGCCTACAGGCTGGGCAGCCCCCGTGTTCCCAAAGTGGACCCTAGAACACAGTTGCAGCACAGCCTCTGCATCTCACCAACCTTCCTCCCTCCTAAAAGTATGCCGCTTCACGCTGGCTGCCCCCCCCCCGTCTCACTCACCATTGCGACCTCTATAGCAGGCTAAACTGGCTCTCACCCTCAAATCACATACACTTTGTCTTAGGGTGCTTCACCGGAAAGGTCCTTGGCACTGACGCCCCTCCAGGGCTGGTGAAATTCCTCGTTCCGGCTGCCTCCTCTTCCTACTCCCTTAGGTCCCAGGGACATGCCCTCCTTAAGATACCGGCTACACGGACTCTAATGGGTAGTCGGGATTTTGCTGCGTGCGCTCCCAGACTGTGGAACACTTTCCCTGCCCAGGTCCGTTCCTCACACTCGCAGGTGTGTCTTCGCTCCATCCTATGGAACCACCTTAAACTTTCTTCGGCTTGTGGCTGCCCCAAACCCCCGTAAACTGATTCATCACAGCACTCCTCTGCCCTGGAGGTCTTCCTGGACAAAGACCTAACTCCATGAGGTCGCTAAGCTGTATATAGTGTCATATCTGAAGTATCTCTAAACTGTACCTCCGGTACTGCTCTTAGTTGCTACAAGGTGTTTATTTTGTTGTGTACATACTGTATAAATCTATGCCTTACTATGTTTTGTATGCTGTTTTGAACCTGTAATCATACTGTCCTCACATGAACTGTAACATGTCTGATTTGTACAATGTTGTTTTATGTACTTAAATCTGTTATTCCTGTACTCTCCCGGGTCATACCTGAAAATAGGCAATTGTCTTGTCTAGTGTACTTACCTGGTTAACAAAAGCTAAATAAATAAATAAACCTGCTCCAGATGCCTGACTGTGCTGACATCATAACTTGACTCAAAGCTGCCCTTTCTGCTGCCTACTTTAGTGTGCTAAGAAAATGCAGATGCTACCCTAACCTAGCTAGGGGCCTGCCCCAACCTCCTTATTTCCTGTTCTAATACAATCCAACACCATGTTAGCAGTACCTCACAGAAGCCACATACCTCTGGAGTCACCCAGTGCAGTGTACCTAGCATTCCCTGTGTTACCCTATCCCACAGAGTGACTTGCCACCACTAATGTAATCTTTAGCATAGTCCTATTACAACAGACAGTTTACAAGTCTTCATCCTCAGTGAGTGTAATGACTGTGATATCACAAACAGGACATTATTTTTTTATTTGTAATCTTTGACCAGGAAAGGCAGACTGAGCTGCAATAGCTTGTTTGCCGGTGTGTCCTGGGGTGGGTTACATGAACCTGTTTTATTGATGGGGGAATGTTGGCCATCACATTGGGAAAACTCTCCTACTCTTCTTCTTCTTCTCGGAGAAGAGCAGTCCCTCAGATGCTCAGTCTTCTCCTCCCCCCCCCAAAACAGCCTGAGTCTGTTCCTGAATCCGGGTCATCAGCATGGCAGGAGGTAAGGCATGTTGCAGTGCCTCAGGCCTCTGGGCCAGACTTGTGTCATGGGATTTTTAACTTCCACCTGGATGGTGACAAGAGATGGGCAGAAGGGACCCCAGATTGTCTCATCTGAAGGCCAGCACCTTCCTCCTTGTACTGCAGTACAGTGTCAGTTATAGGTATTACCCCAAGTACCTGGTGTGGGGATAGTACCCATCATCTTCTGGCCCCATAGCCAAGCATGCTACCCAGTGAGCCACCGATACTGATATTATACATTAGTTACGGGGGAGGGGGCCCGTGGACACACTGCTCCCAGATGAACTATTACATAAATTCCTGGATCACATTTGAATAAGCAGCAATTTCTTAAATGTTATTCAGTGTCAGATACAAACTTGCAACTGTGCAACGTACCAAAGTGTCAAATTTTGAAGTGCCAGAAAATCACCAAAATGCTCCCAGCATAGGGCTACAGCAAGAGGCGAATAGGCTGAAAATGCGATGAATGCCCCTCAGTTCCGATTGTGCTGACGTTTCGATTACATGACCTTCATCAAAGCCTAGTAGGTGAATAACAGGGCTGAATTAACACTTTTTATTCAGTTCTGTTAGTCAACCCAACCATGGTATAAAAAAAATATATACATTGAATTGTCTACCTGGGTTTGATTGCATACGGTATGATCCTGAGCAAGTTACTTCCCTATGCTGTCAGGTGACCCCTGTAAACAGGCCTTGTGCCCAGTGGGACTTAACCAGTTACCAAAGAATGAAAATAAATATTATGTTTTTCAAAGTTTGATCAAAAGTATCAAAACTCATTTAAAAAAGAACCTGCTGTCATATTACATTACACTTCTGTGAAAGAATGGAAGTGTTTTTTTTCTTCCTTACAGTTGCTAGAGCGCCATGGTGATAGAACAGTGTGCTATTTTCAATCAATCTAATTCTTTATTTATCCAGGCGAACACCATTGAGCAAGCTCATTTGCAAGGTGGACCTGCATTACACAAGACAATAATGATACATTTATACACAAGGAGATATATACAGTTAAAACAAGTGTACACAATCTATAAAGGAAAAAGAGAAGCAGAAAAAGACATTTTTGGTACAGGGTATAACAAATAGTATAAGGCAAAGTCAGCCAAGGGTTACACCAGGTACAACAATATACCTAGTTTACTTGTCCTGTACAATAAGGGTGTTACAGAGCAACGTGGGGACTAGCTGAGGGGGCATATCCAGTCCTTATGGGCCCTTGGAAAGATGGGGTGCGCGACGTGTGTTGGAAGGAGTATGCAGCCAGTATTTGGGGGCTCTGATGTTAGTAAGTGTTAGGAGCAATAGGATACACTGCTGGGGTGTATCAGCCAGTGGTGGGGGGGGGGGAGAGGAGGATCTGAAGGTGATGATTATCAGGAGCAATAGGATGCACTGTTGGGGGTGAAAACTGACAGGATGGTAGGGGAGGGTGAAGTTTGGTGCCGTGGTAAGTAGGGGGCGCTGGGACTAACTGTGCAGATAGGGAGGTAGTAAGGAGGAGGCTGAGGTTGTGGTGGAACAGATGCAGGCATCTGAGAGGTAGCTTGACTGGGGGTCTACCACAGCAGATTAACAGTAGGCTTTGGGTTCAGTGGAGTCTGAAGCGCATTCCGGAGCTATGATCGTCGGAAGCAGTTACAGGCTTCTGTAATGTATTTACATTAAAGGGTCTTGAATACCGCAAGACTAACGGGAGTCCTTAATTTCAGCGATTTCTGTAAGGTGTTCCAGAGAGATGGTAGAACGAATCCTATAGCAGCTCTCCCAAAGCGTGTTAGGGCTTTGGGCACTTTCAGGGAGGTCATTGAGCAGCTTCTTAAGGCATAGGTTCCATGCAAGTTGAAGGTCAGGCAGTCAACGATGTACTGCGGTAGTTTGCCAGTTATAGCTCTGTATGTCCAGAGTGCCGTGTTTTTATTTAGTCTGTAGCGTAGGGAGGTCCAGCCTACGGCTGCATATAGAGAGCAGTGGTGAGTGGAGTATGGGAGACCAGTGATAAAGCGCAGGGCTCTGTGGTGTAGTATATCCAATTTACCAAGGTATAGAGTAGCACATTGGTTGTATATAATGTCAGCATAGTCAATTAGGGAAAGGAACGTGGACTGAACTAGCTGTCTCTTGGCCTCTGAAGTTAGTAGGTGGTTCAACCTAAAAAATAGACCTAGTCTCTGCCTCAGTTTCTTTAACAAGTCCTCCAGATGGTCAGCAAAGGAGAGTTTAGAGTCAATCCAGACCCCCAGGTATTTGAATTGCGGTATGAATTCTAGAGTTTCTCCTAGGAGGGTGGTGATGGGTGGCAAAGCAGGGAAGGCGTGATGGTTGAGAGGGGATAGAAGCATCGCCTTAGTCTTTTTGGCATTGAGTAGCAGTTTTTTACAGAGGAACTGAGATTGAAGTGTGTTGAAGTCAACTTATAGGTTGCTTCAGGCGGTTTCAGGAGTAGAGCGGCTTAAGTAGATCACTGTGTCATCTGCAAAAAGATGAATTTTAGATTCACTGATGCCAGAGTCAGTGTTAATATAGATGGCAAAGAGGAGAGGCCCCAGAATGGATCCCTGTGGAACGCCTCTTTTTAGTAGATTTGGGTGGGAGAGTTCACCTTTGGCCTTGACCTGCTGGTACCTATCTGTAAGGTACCTGTAGCTGTGGAACCAACGCAAGGAGGTAGAGTCTAAGCCAGTATCTTTTAATGAAGGGAGTAGGAGGCAGTGGTCAACAGTGTCGAAGGCCTTACTTAAGTCTAAAAAGATGGCGCAGACAGATTTTTTGTTGTCGAGTTCACGTTGACAATCATTTGTCACTTTGGCCAGGGCTTGTAATTGTGCTGTGTTGGGTTCTGAATCCAGATTGCATCAGGTTTAGTAGGTTATTGTCATCTAAGAATGATTTTAACCGAAGGTTCACAATTTTTTCCAGGAGTTTTGATAGTTCTGGGAGAAGGGAGATGGGCCTGTAATTGTTCAGGTCACAGGGGTCTTTGGATTTGAACAGTGGGATGACATAAGCGGTCTTCCACAGTTTGGGGAGGGTCCCTAGAGAAAGGGACAAGTTAAATAGGTGTGTAATCAGTGTGGCCAAGACATGGTAGGCAATCTTTAGATAGTAAGGGTCGAAGGTGTCAGTGCTGGCACTTTTTCCTGGTGTCCAACTGGAGGAGGAGATCTTTGACCTCTTTTTTGCGAGACAGGAGAGAAAGAGAACTCTGTGACTGAGGGACTGGATTCTGAAGGTTGTGTGATGATCTGTGAGCGGAGGCTACTTGCAGGGGACTTATCAAAGGCTAGCCCTGCAGTAGCAAAATGGTTGTTGAAGGCTTGGAGTATCTCTTTGTTCCTGTTGATGGCTGCCTTCTTGGAGATAAATTTTGATGGGAGGGTGTTTCTTGTTGTATTGCCGGAAAGATCTTTTATAGTGGACCAGAATTTGGTAGGACTGTGAGAGGCAGTGTCGAGTTCTGAGTGATAGAAGCTGGATTTGGTTTCGCGAATTAGTTTTGTGCAATAGTTTCTGGCTGTTCTGAACATCTGCCAGTCTTTATCTTCATGAGATTTTGCGAGCTGGTTTCCAGAACTTGTCCCTTTTTAGTAGTGCTGCCTTGATGTCTGCTGTAAACCAGCGGCATTTTCTTGCTTTGATGCGGGTATTGACTAGAGGTGCATGCGTGTTAAGGGCACCAGAAACAATTTTGTGGAAGGTGGCGTATGCTGCTTCTACTGTTTTGGTTAAGTACTGTAGAAGGTCTGCCAAAGCAGGGTGGTTTTCAGGTCGTGGATATATGCCAGTGGGTCAAAGTTCCGGTTAGATCGTTTTGTAGAGAATTTTGCTGTGGCTGTTAGTTTAGGGGCTGTTCTTATGCCAGCTGTAAAGCAATGGCCACTGACATCGGCAGAAAACATCCCAGCGTGGGAGCAGTGGTGTGGTTTGCTTACTAAGAGTACATCCAGTAGTGTACTTTTTGATGTTTTATTTCTTATTGATGTGTGTAGGTTCGTTAATAAGTAGGGTGAGCCTATGTGAGTTGCAGAAGGAATTAAGTGGGAGAGATGCGTTGGACAGCCTGTCGTAGTTAAGGTCCCCTAGTATGATTGTTTCCATAGAGCTTGTACTCATAATAGTTGATAGGTGGGAAAGGAGCTGGGGCCCTGAAGACGGGGGTCTGTAGCATCCTATGACGTGGAGGGCCAAGGTAGTTGATATTTCAATTTTTAAGGACAGGCATTCAAAGGAGTTGGCAATTGAACTAGAGTCAAGGATTACGACAGTAAACTTGTCCTTAACATAGATGGCTACACCACCGCCTCTGGAAGGCCTATCGGCTCTAAATAATAGATAGTTAGGAATGTTGACCTCTTTGGGAGTGTGTATGGACGAAGCCAGGATTCTGATATGACATGTACATCCGGCTCAGTATGGATAGCCCAGGCCTGTATTGCAGTGAGTTTCTTTAGTAGGCTACACATGTTAACATGCATAAAGCTGATACCTTTATGCTTCGTGACTTCGGCCAGTGAGGGAATATCTTGTATGGGACCAGGGTTAAGTTGAACATTACCTGAACATAGCAGGAGGAGGAATATGACTTTCCTCAGTGTGGCGAGTGGTAGTTTGGAGCAACTGGTCCTTATATGACAGGTGGACTTCTTATTGTAAAAATGGAAGGAACTGTTCCTTGAGAAGTTTAGGCCTAAGGACACGCATGCTAGAACCCTGGCCGTATGACACCAATAAGAGTAATTACTGGGCCAGGTAGGTAGTATTCCTTTGATAGGTGTTGATGTGCTGGAGGCTGATTGAGGGTGAAGTTCAGCTGAGAGTGGGAACAGGAAATTAGGAGCAGAGCACGAGTTGATAAGACTCCTGTGTAAAGTTCATGATCTTTCTTTCTAGGCGCTTGCTTATTGAAGAGATGGAAACTCGTGTGGCATTACTCCCCCTCCTGCAGGCAGAGCAAGATAGACGGTAAGTCTCCTAGCTCTCACACAATTACAGTAATGGTCTGTCTGCTGTATTGCACCCCTACACAAAGATCAAGATTATTGCACCCCTTAAAGGGACTGTGTCAACCCCCTTTGGACTCCACATGTTTCTAGTTAAAAAAACAGAAAGTGTGCAATATGCACAGATCAGAACCTGAAGTCTTGGATTTCAGAAGAGCAAACTTCAACTGGACAGAAACAGTTGGCCAAGGTGGACAACATCAGAGGTGTAGAGGAAAGATTGGGGGCAAATCAAGGGGACCATTCTCGAGGGAGCAGAGTCATGCACGAAAATTGTTACAAAACAAAATGGGTACAAGACACCGGTATGGTACTCGGGACCAGGGAAACAGTCAGGCCCTGAAAAGGGCTTTCACCAGGTAGAAGAAAAGCAAAGGGAGGAGGAACGGGGAGGGTACCAAATGAGGACTAGAGATGTTGAGAGGACAGTCAAGGAGGGAATGGCAGACATGGAGCTTTTTACGTTTGGGAGGGGGGGGTAAGGGTAGGGAAAAATAATTTTTCAGCATTAAGGAAAAAAGTAAGAAGGGAGGGGGAATTATTAGGCTACCAGAGGAGGGGAGAGTACTATAGGAAGATGAACAAAAATCATCCATCCTTAATGATTACTTCTGCTCTGTTTTCACAAGGGAAGACAGCGGGCCCCTGCCTGAAAGTGGCATCAAGCTGACTGTCCGGGGCATTCTGAAATGAGGCAGCCATTATTTACCATTGAAAGGGCCCAGAAGGGGCTAGAAGCCCTAAAGGTAGACAAGGCCCCAGGGCTGGATGAGCTGCATCCAAGGAGTCTCAAATAATTGGCAGCAGAATTGGCTGAACCCACAACAGGCCATTCCATAGCTCAGTTCAGACAGGGGTAGTTCCAAAAGACTGGAGGGTAGTGGACGTACTCCCACTGCATAAGATGTGGTGGGGGAGCAACCGGAGAATTATAGACCTGTCAGCCTTACCTTTGTAGTGGGTAAGCTGATGGAGTCACTGATCAAAGAGGACCTTGTGGGGCTGGCCTGGTGGTGCTGAGGGTTGAGGCACTGGGTGCCACACCGGCGACCTGAGTTCGGGAGCCGGGTCAGGCCAAGGATTAGAGGATGGGGCAAGGATCGAGATACCCATGAGCTGCTCCTACTCCCAGGAGGTTGGGGGTTTGTCCACCATACCAGTGGCTCTTGGTGGAGATCGGGGGCGCAACAATACGCAAGACAGCACGTCAGCATGGTAGACGGCAGGGTTGCCATGTGCACCATGGGGTCGGGGGTGAGAGAACACCAGAATATGGAAAGCCCAGCTCTACGGGGTAGGCGATGGCATCTGCCCACTGCCAGATTTGTCTTGCCTGGCCTTCCAGTTCCTCCGGCCGGGCTCCCACCTATAGCCAGGGTCTGACTTGAAAGTACACCCAAGAGGAGGGGTGGCCCCACCCCGGAGGGGTTAAGCTGGGGTACTGGCTGTGGGAGGAGTGGGAGAGAGGAGGCTCAGGGCAGAGAGAACCTCAGGTAGGCAGGGATGCCTGAGAGAGGTTCCGCAGGCCATGACAGGAGGGAAAAAGAAGTGTTAATGGACCTTGTGGACTACCTAGAAAGCAACGGTCTACAGGATAGTTAACAGCATAGGTTTGTGGCAGGGCGATCTTGTTAGATCAGCCTCATAGTTTTCTTTGGCTGGGTAACAAAAGTGCAAGATAAGGGCCATGCTGTGGATTTACTGTACTTCAGTTTCAGCAAGGCTTTCAACTTGGTGCCACACAGAAGTTTGCTGAGGAAGCTGGAGGACCTGAGCGCAGCTAAGGATGTAGTTAGATGTGTGGGAAACTGGTTGAAGGAGAGACAGCAGAGGGTGATGATAAACTGGGTCAAGTCGGAAGAGATTGAAGCCAATTAGTAGGGTGCCGCTGGGGCATGGGTCCTGTCCTCTTCAGTATGTTCAGGAGCAACATTGAAGAGGTAAAACTGTTGCATGTTAAGAGTTTTTATAAGCGCTAATCTTTTGTTTCAGTTTCGCTCCATGTTATCAGTGGGGAGTAATTACATATGGGTAATGTGCTCCCCCACTGAGGTAGTGGTACAACCCAGAGTTGTGACCTCAGCATAGAACCCGGAGGACATGAGGATCCCAGTTGCATCAGCCACTCAGTTTCAGCTATACCACTAAGAGCGGTAGCAGCATGGAATAAAACTCTCTCTCCCCAGGATGGGCAACTCCGAGGCAGGTTTGGGCCACCTGGTGATAGGGAGCACCCCTAGGTTTAGAAATTGTGCCTGTCAAAGTGAGGCTTTCAAAGTTACTAACCTGCTAGCTAACACCCATTCATTGCCTACAATGCCTGAATGGGGGCCACTGACCATTTTTAGGGTGTTTTGATTGTGGGTCTACTGAGAATATTTAGCCTGGTGCCTCACATAAGTGATATCATTCCTTAGGTTATTTTGTGGGGGTGCTTACTAAGATAGGTGTGATTGTGTTTCTGCTTTTCTTGTCTTTTCCTTTCTCTAGCATCTCTTTAGTGCAATAGTCCTTCTTCCTGAGTGGTGCTCGTTTTGGGGATAAGCCTGCCCCTGAACGTGACTAGAAATGGTGGGAGGACTCCACTCAATAAAATAGGATCTCGGCCACAAAAAAATCTAACAATGCTAATGCAGCTGCAGCAGTTAGTAAGCAATGAAACTAACAATGCTACACAGCTAGTAGCTGCAGTAGTTAGCAGAACTGGGAGACCCAAGCATCACACAGCAGTAACGCTCAGTGTGGTAACCTGCCTGGCAGATTGTTGTTCCCTTTAGAGATTAAACAGGTTTGACAGGTTCGTCAGTTTGACAGCCTCAGCTTAACAGGCGTGATTTCTAAATATAACACCTGCCTTGGAGTTGCCTATCCTGAGGAGAAACAACAAACATTAAATAAAAAAATTCAGTCTTCCAGAGAACTTTGCTGTATGCTGCTACCCCTCTTGGAGGAGGCAGTATAGCATAGTGGTTAAGGCACTGAGCTGCAAACCTGGAGACCTGGGTTTGAATCCCACCAGCCCCCACTTACATACTGTGTGACCCTGAGGAAGTCACTTAACTTCCATGTGCTCCCAGGTCGCACCTGGAAACAAGCTCTGGCTTAGTGTGCCTTTCCTAGTTAAACAATTTTCTGTTTCCCTTAGTGGTACAGCAGAAACTGAGTGGCTGATGCAGCCAGAATCCTCGTATCCTCGGGGTTCTGTGCTGAGGTCAGAGCTTCAGGCTGTACTACTACCCTGGTTGGGGAGCACATCAGCCATATATAATTATTCCCCATTGAACAACGTTGGAGCTAACAGAAAATGTAATTACAATAAATACCAAATAATTTCTCCTTTAATGGTCCCAGTGTCCTCCTGGGCTAAGTATAATCACAGAGGACTGTACTTGGCCCTGGAAGAACAGCAGGACCAGCAAACATTTGATCAGAGCTCGTACAGTTCTAACATGCGCTGCAGACTATTGAATCTCCTGCTGCTTCAGTCCTCTTCTGATGTCAGCAGCAGGGGATTCTGAGAGTTGTAGTTCACAGAAATTGTCAGCTTGCAAGTCAGCAGAATCAGCCTGATACAGTCTACCATACTAAAGTAAACAGTAAGTTAAAAAAAAAAAAAAAGTTTTGGACACAAAGTAGAAATGGGGACCAGCCCCACACTTGGATGTGAGACCGTTAGTACTGGCTGTTCCCATTTAAGATGCTCCTGAGGGATCGTATTCACGGTTCATTGAGCTGTAATTGTTAGTATATTTTTATTATGGTTTTAAAGAGTATGTTGCTGCTGTTTGGACTTGTCATATATTTTAACACAGCAGTGTAGTATGTACAAAACTGTTGCATATAACTTTTATGCTAGATCGACTATGGTCATTTGTATGAACAGGCAGTTGCTGTCCATTGACCTACCCGAGAAATAGACAAAATAAATAAATGTGGGTCTGGGGGACACAATAGGCTCATTCTCACAGCCAATTCTACGTGTTCTTGAATGTGCACAGCAGCGAGATTGTTGCCGTTGTGCACGTCTGAACGCCGCAGTTTGGCCATTTCAGGTTCAGTTTCATTGTAGCCGCAGTCCCGCTTTTCTTGTGATCACGTGGTGGTGGGGGCGTTTGCGTTTTCCGGGTTTTAAATAATTGATTAGCAGTTTTTTTCTTAGGACAATACTAACTGTACAGAAAGTATTTATAAAGGTTTTCTAGAAGTGTTATGTTAGTAAAAATGAGGCAAGTGCTATGCATTTACACAACGTTTTAAAACTTTTATGAGCAGAACGCTAATCAATTTTTAGAGTTAAATAAAACCCTGGTTTTACTTTGCCACGTGAACTGCCTGCTCCAGCTACAACGTTTTGGCAAGCTTTTCTCAGCCTGCACTTGTGGTTGACAGTGGCGCAGTTTAGTACATTTTGCTACTCAAGTTCAGCTAAAGGTCCTTTCTGGCTCTGTAAAGGAAGCTGAACTCTGGGAAAGTGTTTTTATTGCAAACAGAGACTCAAATTGAAGAAACATGGCTCAGAGTTGAGCCTGACACTGGGCTCTGTATATATGCATATGCCCAAGCTGCAAGCCCAGTGACACGGCTCAACTCTGAGACCATTTTTCCTTCAATTTAGCCCTCGGTTTGCAATAAAAAACACTTTCCCGAATTCAGCTCTATTTACAGAGCCAGAAGCTGCACTCGGGATCTGAAGACCAGTCCTTGAGTGTGATACAACAAAAGGAGAGCCCGTCCCACACCCACGCCCCCTTCCCAGCTGGAACACTCTTCAAATCACCGGAACTTCGGTGGAAGCATCTACAGTGCTCCCCTGGCCGTGCCACCAACGCTAATACACAGCGTTTCAGCAAGCATGGCCACAGCAAATCACACAGTGCCAATGTAAATACCGGCCGTGTTTAGACCCTGTCCAGACTTGCTTGTTTAAGCTGATTTAGTAAAGTTAAACTGGTTTAAACTTTGTCTAAATCTGTTAGCGTTCCGACTTTGACAGTGTAGAACAGTTTTTGAGCATCAATCTCTACACCATCTGGAGGGCAGGGGAGTGTAGTATCTAGATCAGTTCTTTCTTCGCTGAACCAATACAGTTTGGTTAATTATTGTTGACTGGGAATAGAGGGCTAAGGCAGTGCTGCCCATGTTCAGCCTTGTCCCAAGGGGGGGTACAGATGCAGACCCACTAAAATTAACCAGTTTAAAACAGTAGTACTGCCTCATCAAAAGTTTATTGTGGAGCCCTTGTAAACATCGCAGCTACAAAGGTTAGCAGGCAGGCATTTCATGCAGTGCCTGTGCCCACCTCATGAGATTATGCTGGACGAGAGTGCTAATACTATGTGATTGCTCCTTCTAACACAGTGCCCTATGCACAGAGATTTAACATCCTCCACAACTCCTATGCCCTTCTGTATTTGCCAAGACTAAGCCTAAATGTCATGTGAATTATAAGCATAACCTGCAGTCTCAAGAAAAACTGAAGAGTCCTGAGACCCTTACGATGGAATTAGTGAAAGCTCTGATAGGCTCTTGATCCGCTGTCTGCACTCATCAGTCTTTTGCCATGATGATGCTCCTTGCCTTGTCTCGTAGTTGATCAGGATGGTTTCCGATTACTCAACACAGAGTCAGACGGTAGTTTTTTTTCTTTATAGGATATATATATAGTTAATGCATAGTGATAAGTTGCAGGGGAATTATTTTAGCTGTCTTCTCCTGGACAGCAGTTAATGGGCAACCAACCAGTGGCCTGCAGAACAATCTGATTGCCTTGGCTGTGTCATCCAGCAATTACTTTATTTACTGTCCAGTTGTCAGTCAGCCACGCTTGGGTCCCCAGGTCACTGGCAGTTTCATACTGTGAATGTGTGTAAAAACATTCTTGCTTCAGTTATTTTGATTGAGCTTTCAGGTAACACAACCTCTCTCCTAAAATCACGTCTTGAATGTTTTTTCCCCACTTTAGCACACTGCGTATGTTGAGAGAGAATCTTGAAGAGGAAGCCAAAATTATGAAGGACGTTCCCGGCTGGAAGGTCTGAATTTCATCTTACATTTATTCAGAAAGCAGTGCATACAGGGGACCCATAACGAGACTGTACAGGTTTTTACACCAGTCAGATTAGATAAGGTCACAGCATTGTCTTGCCTCATAGATTTGACTATGTTTATATCCACATACTACTACTGGCTAGGATGCAGCCCTAGAGCAGTTTGTTTGTCACTCCTAATGTGATACAGCAGTTTTTGTTTTAAGGCTAAAAAATTACTGTCCCCAGTAGATTGGGTATGAAGCCAGCTTATTTTCCTGGTACAGTATACCAGAGTCAATTGTGGTAATTTTTTTAATTTATTTCAGTTTAGGATTAATACCTTTGAGTCAATGACTCATTTTCAAAGGTTTCACATCAGTGTTGAACAAACATTACAAAAATACAAGGTTTACAGAGGAAAAAAAAGAAAAACATTGAAATATATACACATGCAGTAATAGTAAAATTTGAACTTATACACGTCAAATTAGTACATATTAACAGATAGACTGATTAGAATAAGAGGGTTGGGGGGGGAGGTCAGCTGGAGGTGGCATCGTCTGAGGTGGGACAGAGGTGGAGCTTTCAACCAAGTGAGGCCATCGTCTGGTAATTGGGGGTAGGGGAGCGAGTTAAGAAAAAAGTGGCATATAGCAGAAAGATGTAGTGGGGGGATAGATAAATGGAAAACTGGGGGCAAGGTACTATCACATTAGTGCAGGCAGGTACAATTCATTTTAGAGTCAAGGAGAGAGTTGAGCCCAGCTTTGAAGGTACTAATCTTGGTAGTATCACTGAGGTCTGCAGGTAGTTCATTGTAACATTTCGGTCCTTGATACAGGATGGAGTTCTGGGGAAGTTTCGTCCTTTTGAAGGGAATCACCATCTTGTCAGTGACCGCACTACAGGTAGATTTCATTGGGACGGCCAGCTTAAAGTGTCCCCCTTGGGTATGGACAATTAGTCCCCGGACATTTCGTTACGGAGAGGTTGTAGCAGACTATTAGTAGCAACGTAAGGTAGATGCTACTACAGTCACGCAAGTATTGTCGTCGCCCGTACAGTGGTCGCACTAAAACCTAAAACTTTACCTGTTTTGTTGGTCTTCCTCATTCATGTCCCAGTTGCCAGATCCCCTGCTGCTTCCCTATTGTCAGTTAATTGGCTGTGACGTCGTCACGTGTCATGATAGCTAGCAACTCCATAGTAACCAACTATGTTACAGTATTCAAATTAGTTAGAGGGCTTTTAAAAATTAGGGAAAAGGTGCTTTGTGTACAACAGTGTTAAAATCAAGGGCAGGGTTTTAAATAATTGATTAGCAGTTTTTTTTCTTGGGACAATGCTAACTGTACAGAAAGTATTCATATAGGTTTTCTAGAAGTGTTATGTTTGTTAAACACAGTGAGGCAAGTGCTATGCATTTTCACAATGTTTTAGCACTTTTATGAGCAAAACGCTAATCAATTTTTGGAGTTAAATAAACCCTGAAGGGTAAAGGTGCTTCGTGTGCAACAGTGTTAAAATCAAGGGTAAAGGTGCTTTTTGTACAACAGTTTTCAAAGCAAGGCAAAAATGCTTTGTGTACACCAGTGTTAAAATCAAGGGAAATGTGCATCGTGTACAACAGTGTTAAAATTAAGGGTAAAGGTGCTTTTTGTACAACAGTTTTAAAAGCAAGGGCAAAAGGGGCTTAGTTTCATTAGATGCATCATTAAAAAATCATTTATTAAATTCAGTGAAAAAAGGGGAATTAAAATCAAGCTACGTTAATTTCAATCACCACTGCTACGTTATTTAAATATTTTTTGGGGTGATCAAGAGGACGCATCTTGACAGATAGATTAGTACACTTTTTGCATCCGTGCGTATTTGCTATTTTTCCGAGGCACATCATGTCCAAGCTCCATCTGGCGCCTTTGTAGTGATGCTGCATGCTGCTCTTGTCTGAGCTTTTTAGCAAGCTTTGCTCTGGTCGGGTGGCTAATGCTGACTGTACGTGAGAACACGTGCCAAGTCTCGATTGCATTATTTGCTTCGTGGTAGGTCTTCTATCACTCTGGAGTACTGATTCCAAAAAGATATTGGAAACTGTGCTGGCCTTCTTTTTTTATTTCGTGTTAACCTACCAATGTAGGTATCTTCAAAATAATCGATCAAGCACTCCAGATCTTCAAAATCTGCATCATCTTGTAGTGCCTCGAAATGGTTCTCAACATGTTCCACTGGCACATATGCCAGTGCCAGCAGACAGCGAACCTTGTGTGCAAATTCAGCATCTTGTATATAATGCTGCTGCAGTCCCTCCTGTTGCACACGCTGCCACATAGCCTGACCAAGGTGAAAATTGCAACCTGACAGTTCTGCCAACGGAAATATTATTTTCAGAACATTAAGTGTTGCCATTTCGAAATCAGTCATGATGCTTACAGGGCAAGTTTTCCCGCCTAGTAATTTGAGTAGGTGGTCAAAAAATCGTCTGTACACTGCCTGACTGCGACCAAGCAAGAGACCATACACACGAGGTCTGTTCACACCCATGACTAGTGCATGAACAGTATACAACTGGTCATCTTGTTGAGGTGCAACGCTAAACGTGCCGTCACAGAACCAGTGATGGTGGTCCCTGAGTACTTGAAGGTCAGACTCACTTGCAAATATGAACATGTCTTCTTCATTTACTCTGAGAAACTTCTCGCCATTTACTGTTTGTGCAGAGAAATCACATTATCAGACTGACCACATAATTGCCTGTGTCTGCGGACATCTCTTTGTAATGTTTCCTGACTAGGCAGGAGGTGTGCATGACTCACATCGATTGATTCCAGTGCCTGCATTACAACGTTGCGTGTGCACTCCTCAGATTCAGCAGCCTTTCGCTTCATGCTGCTTCGAGTCTTTATTACTTTTGCACGACCACGTTGGGGAGCATGGTTATGCTTAGTTGGAGCTTTTAGTACAGAGTCACCATTGGTGTGCAAGTGCGACCTGCATGTACGAAGCTCGCAGTGCCATATAAGTTTTCCATCTGACCATTCCTTCTCCCGAGTGTACAAAAAGTTGTCAAGACACAACTTATGCTTTCCTCTCTGTGATTCCACATACTCCATATTGGGATAGCAGTGACTGCAAACGCAATGACAGTCATGTCTTTAATAGCAGGGAAATTATGTCATCAAATGAGTGACAATTTTACAATGTCTGCGACAAATTTCCTATGTCTGCTGTAGTGCTGCACTCATCTACAGATCAGGTAAAACACATACGGATACGAATTTGTAACCATTAGTTTTGTTGGTGTTTGTTCTGGGGACTTCTATTTCCATTTGATCACAATAGTAGTACATGCGATTCTGTGTGTGTGGTTCTCCTCTCCTCTTCCCAATACCCTCCCAAATCATGGACATCTGGTTTTGGTAAAGATGCGGCTCTGAGGTGAGACGGCGAGATAGACCCTGGCAATTTATGTCCGCTGCCACTGCCTCTGCTCAACCAACTTGACAACAAAATTAACGTTGATGAGTTGTCCGTGAACCGTCCTCCCAGTGTGGGGGATGTCAGTCCAAGTAGTATTTTTTATTTTTTTAAGAAGTAGGCAGGTCTGGTATTGCCCTCTAAGATGGAGTGGGAGCCACCCAGTTTCAGTGTACAGAGAGGAGGTGTGGGTGCTCCTAAAGTAAGATGACAGGCCTTATTGAGGAGTGTGTTGATCCTGTTAAGAGCAGTTTTTGTGCCCGACCCATA
Source organism: Neoceratodus forsteri (assembly GCA_016271365.2). Lineage (NCBI taxonomy): Eukaryota > Metazoa > Chordata > Ceratodontiformes > Ceratodontidae > Neoceratodus > Neoceratodus forsteri. The sequence continues at coordinate 143,122,731 of JADMNL010000031.1, read as the reverse complement.
TATAGGCAACCCATAGTCAATGGTAGACAGTATTGAGCTACTGGTGGCTAGTCTGAGTGCATCTGGTGTCATTGAATGTTTCTGACGATAAAGTACACCAAGTTTTATATTTGCAGTCTTGATAACAGAGTCAGTGTGGTTTGAGAAGGTGAGCATGTCATCAAAGGTAATGCTGATATATTTGAAGTTAGATACTTGGTCTAGGATCTCACCCTTTTGGTTATGAATACGCAAGGGCAGGTATTTCTTTTTGCTTTGGGAGGTGGGGAAGAGCATACTCTTTGTTTTCTGACATTTAATAGTGGCGTGTTTTCCATAAACCAAGATTCAAGTTTATGGAAGCTGCTTTGGGGTTCAGTTATGATGGATTGTTGGTCTTTGCCAGCGACTGAGATCACTGCATCCTGGTCTTGCCAAGCGCCCTTTTAATATGCTTGATGGTTTCGGCTTAGGTGACATGTCTAAAGTAAAAGGGTGGTATATCTGTCCTTGGGGGATCTTGAGGGACAGTTGGGCATTGCTGAACATGCATATCTTTGAGGTAGTCACCCTGGAGTACACTTGATAGGTCAGTGAACGCGTTGTTGAGCTCATTGGCAATTTCGATGGGTTCCTGTAGGGGCCCCTTCGCAGTCAGTAGTAGATATTTGGGGGGGGGGGTTTATGGACTTTGCCTGTTAAAGATTTAAGAGAGGGTGCCAGAACCCCAGGTTTTGTTTCATAGATCCTTATAGTAGGAGGCTTTAGCCTGTCTGAGTCTAGTGCAGGCGTTTCTAGCTGCCTTGTAGGTATTATATATAGAAGGTGTACCAGCTGCTTTTGCCATATGCCAAAGATTGTCTCTGTTCTTCATAAGTCCAATAAGGGAGTTAGAGAACCAGGGATTGGAGGTTCCCTTAATTGTTTTAATTTTGTGTGGTGCAAAAATATCACAAGCACGGTTGAAAATCATTATGAAGTAGTTAAGTGCCACATTACCATCTATATCCCCAGCCAGCGGGGACCAATCCAGTTGTGTCACGTACAGCTTAAAATGTTCAAGTAGTCCAGGCCTCAGGCAGCGGTTTTTGCACACCTTGGGTGAACTCTTGGGGAAATTGTTAGACCAGGTACACTTCACAAGGCAGTGGTTACTGAGGCCGTCAGGCAGGACAGTGACATCAGATATATGCTCGGGGTATGTGGTCAGGAGCCAGTCTATGAGAGAGCTGCTCCCTGTTTTGTAGTTAAGCGGGGTGTCATCAGTGACCATCTGTTTTAGGAAAAGGCTAGTAATTAGATCCTTGGCTTTTGTTTATTTCTGCGAGTGCCAGTTTATGTCGCAGCCACCTACAATACATGGTTAAAGAACAGACCTGTTAAAGATCCAGTGATACCTCCATGAAACTGAGAGAAAAAAAATGAATTTTTTTTTGTTACAAATTTCATTGATTTTTTTTTCCCCATAAAATCTAGCAGACATCTTCACCATACATCACAGAACACAAAAGAAACATCTGAACGTGTACTTAAAAATGTCATGTATAGGACACAAAACCAAAAAAAAAAAACCCAACACGACTAAAATACCCCTGGGTGAAATAACATATTGCATTCAAGTTATCATGGTCATCACTTAGGCAATCTATTTATGTACACTGTTTCACAGGAATATGACCCCCCCCCTTTTCACTAATGTTTTTTCTGGTGTCCCGTGATTATAGTGACGGAATAATCGCGAGTGAATATTAGCGACTACATTATAGCGAGTGTCATAATCACTACCAGTTCATTACAGTGAGCCAACATTTAAGCAACTTTCATATGTAAGTGTCAGCGCGTTTCATTAATCGCGAGCGTCAGAATGGTGAATTGGCAGGTGAAAAAAAAAAAACAATCAGATTGCGGAAGCGATTTTTATTTAAATGGCACACATGCTGTAGTTAAGATTCCTTAAAATAGATTCTGTAAGGCACATAAGCTGCACCAATTCAGACTTCGAATTGGAGATTATAAGCTAAGCATTGCAAATAATCATACTTGCTTCTTGTTGAATATTGTGGCATAATTTTTTCAACTCTGATATTCATGTCTTTATATTTCCGTTTTTGCGAGCATCCTCCTGCCCCGGACACCATCTGCTCATTCCTCAGCTCTGCTAGCTGCTGTTCTTCTCTGAAGCATTCTATCAGCTTCCAGATACTAGGATGGCAAGCACCGAGGCGGCAGTTAAAACCTTGGGTGCCACCCTTCAGCAGCATTATTGCTTCTCGCAGTACCCCTGCTGGTGGACTCAAAACAGTTCCACTGCTCTGGTAGGAATACAGCTGCTGTTTTCCCAGCGCGTCCCCTCGGTCTCCCGATCCATGTTGACTCGTAGTAGTCAAGAAGCGGTGTCAACATTTCCTCATGTTCTGAGAAAAATTTCCACTCCCTCATCTCATCGAAGCAGGCAACAACACTGCCTGTCGATACAAAGGCCAAGGATAGTAGCATTCTCAGATGCAGTGCAAAATCAGGGTCTGCTGTATACTTCCCATGGATATCAGGGTACTTCTGTATCTTTCTCCATATTGCTTGAGCAAAGTGGAAGCAGCAACCTTGTACCTCTGTATTTGGAAATGCAGTACTGAATGATTTCCATGCAGATCTTTCGAAATCCATAATAGCAGAGGCAGGTTTTAAATCGGGGGCACAACTCTTGTAGCTGGCTATACACTCGTGTATAAGAGCTGCTTTTCCTTGCACACATGAGCACAAATACTGCTGCGACTACACATTCTGATCTAAGGCAGTGAATTGTGTACAGTTGATCAAATAACAAGGGGCAGGACTTAAACATCCCATGAAGCATCCAGTCAGTACTATCCTGTAGTAGTTTTAAATTGCTCTCGGTAGCAAAAATAACAAAACGGTCAGGTTCACTGCCACTGTCATATAACAAAAAAGGAGCTCCTGATTTTGTAGTTCTAAACTCTGGAGGGATAATCAACTCCTGAAAAGTGGCAGGTGTCGCAGTACAGCCTCTATCATCTTGTTTTATTCTCTGAACCATCCGTTTTATCAAAGGAACAGCAGGCAGACGACCAGCTAAACTATCAGCAGCACTGCTGGTGCACTGAACAACAACCTGAGATGTTGATTCCACGCTATTTCATGCACGCTCCCTGATCTGTGCCATTACTTTTTGTGCCCCAACATCACCTGCATCTGGTACATGTGTATGGTCTTTAATTACACACAAACCTGTCTGCCATTGGTGTGCAGCCGACCCAGGCACTGATACTTATGTGCAACAACACAACGCCAGTAGAGTTTATCATTTGTTTTCTTGTCCGTACGGTAAACATAGCTATTATATATTGCTAGAGGCCTACCTTTCTGGCTTTGAGTCGGCTCGAACGCCATCATGTAATCCAATTACTATACCAGAACAGGAACCAGAACTCAGCAATCAGTGGTAATATTTGACTTACAGGGCGGAGGGAGGGAGGAGCATCCACAATACAGGCAGTAATGAAACAAGAATTAAGGGGAAACATGGACTGAATAGAAAATACAATGATCGCTTATATTGTTTATTAGCTATACTATGCAGCACCATTATGTAGCATTTCTGTTTTGACACTCGCTATAAATACTTTGCTAATATTTTCCGAGCTATTAAGCACTCGTTATTTTTACATGAAACCTTTTTTTCCAGTAAGTTTCACCAGTCCTTTATAACAGTGCTTTGGGGCTTCCTGGACAGCTGTTTGGGATCTCTGTCCCCACTGGCTGGTCTACAACCAAGGGACCTGTGAGTTGCTCCAGGTAATGCATGAATGGTAACCACCTTGCGGTGTGTTTGACCATCTGTAAATTCAAGCGGTCAGTGATACTTTCTACGCTTGGAACTCTTTTACAGATATTCAGCCATGAATTCCACTCGGGTGGGGCCTCCTGCAGCCACTGCTGTGTAATAGCTTTAGCTGCATTGCTTATCGGTATTTGGACTAAGTATCTAGAGGTGCCCCCTTAAAGGACACTTAAACCCTTATATTGTATATTGAGTTAATTCAAACTGGCTTCATAGTGTTGTGGAGGCAAGGTTGCTTTTTCCATTCATGCCAAAACAGCATTTATATAATTAGATTAAATGCAGTTCCTTAGCATTGAAAAAGACAAAAGCCTGTTAAGCTAAAATAATACTGTGATATGGTGCCAGTTTCTTTATAAACTAACAGTCATAACTTGCGGATTAGTTAAAATAAAACACAAGTCATGATTTCGATCAGTTTTGATCAAAATCTGCTAGAAATTGATGGGATTTTGAAGAAGTACTAACATTGCAATCTGAGACTCCCACTGGGACGGTAGTGCAGCAGCTGGAGGTCTCACTCCATTGACCTCTTCACACTGCATTTTAGGAACCAGCCAAATCAGGAGATTTAACGCCGGAGGGCTTTTGTCTGTCTGTTTTAAATGCTATGAAACTGCATTTAATCTAATTAATTAAATGCAGTTTTGGCATGAATGGAAAAAAACAGCCTTGCCTCCACAAAACTATGAATCCCGTTTTGTACTAACTCGGCAAACAAAATCAAGGGGTTTAGGTGTACTTTAAGGCCTGGTGGTGTGACCCCAAGGATTAGTTATTTAAACTTTTTAGTATATCCTTTTCAGAAATGTGAGTCCACGCATTAGACATGGTATTCCAGAAGGGGTCTAACTTCAGGCATTCCCAAAACACATGGGTATGGTGTGCGTGGTGGTTACAACTGTGCCAACTGGTGTCTGAGTATGTGGCCCCGAAGTACTTTCATGATCAGTGGTGTTCTGAAAAATCTAGTTATTTTCCACCTGGGCTCCTGTCACACATAGGATGCCATCACTTAGCCGTGCCCTCTCATACCTCTTTCCATTCCAGTTCTGAAAGGTGTGTCCCTGCTTCTGTTTTCCATTTGGCTTGGATGGTCTCCCTGGGGTTTGTATTTAGGCCTGCTGTTCTCTTGTAGAGGACGGCTACCCAGTGCCCCTGTCCTGGGGAACTCTGGTATAGGGAGAGGACCTGTTGCATCCCGTCCAGTGGCATTTGTAGCTGCGCCTATTTGGGGCTGATGGAAGGAAGCTACATAGCTGCAAAAAGCAATAAACATCTTTCTGCAGTAAGTTAAATTCCTCTTTCTGCTGCAGAAAAGATTTCATGGTCCCTTGCACGTACAGCTGTCCTATTCTGCCAAGGCCTAGCTGTTCACATCTTTGGAATGTGGGATCTGTGGCTCCCAGCACAAAGTCAGTGCAAGCCCCGATGGGTGCTAATCCACTAATCTCCTTGTTCCCTTGCATTAGATCAACCACGCCCTTGCAGTTACTTTGACCCATGGATTAGGGATTTGTGTAATCGTCATTTTCCATGGAAGTGAATGGGAAGTCCGCTACTTGGCACAGGGCAGTGCCCCCCTTCCAGAAATACCTAGTTAGGTTTGCCACTCTCCGGAGCGTGCGATAGCATACTGTAAACTTGGCATGTAGTGAAGTATTTCCTGAAATCGGGGACTCCCAAGTCTCCTTTACTTCTACCGAGCTTTACTAGATCCCACTTAAGTCTGGGCTTTTGACCTGCCCATATGAATTTTGATATTCTTTTTGACAGCCTGGTCCAGAGGGATTTAGGAAACTCCATAGATGGAGTCGAGAACTCCTACAACATTCTGGGCAGGACATTCATCCAATTACTTCTGCCCTTGCTGCCACTGTGAAAGGCAGATCTGACCACCAATCCAAGTCTGGTTGGATCGCTTGGAGTAGGGGGTTCATAGCTGATAATAGTAGAGCAGTTCCGAATCTTTTGCAGTCTGCACACACAGATATCTGAAGTGCCTTCTCACCCACATAAAGGGGCAAATTTGGTCTAGTGAGGGCATACTTTTGCCACTAAGCAGCAGAGCTTCTGTCTTGTTTGTATTCATTTTAAAGCTCAAGGCTAAGCCAGACTTCTTTACTATAATATTTTAGACAGATTCCTTTCTGGGTTCTCCACATAAAGCAGGGTATTGTCGGCACAAAGATAGACCTTAACCTCTTCCCCTTCCACCCGTATTCCCGAGATGTCTGGCCTGTATCTCAGGACCTCAGCCAGGGGTTCTGTGCTGAATGCAGACAATAGGGGTGACAAGGGGCAACCCTGCTTGGTGCCCCTTCCTATGGAAAATGCTGGTGACAAGACCCATGTACTCTTACTCTGGCTTCAGAATTGCTATACCAGGCATATATCCAGTTCTTGAACTTGCCTCCCAAGCCCATCTTCATCAGGTCTACTCTTATAAACCCCCAGTGCAGGCGATCAGAAGCCTTTTCAGCATCCACTGTTGTAACGATGTCCAGGTCCTCTCTGTCCTTTGTGCTGGATTTCACATTCAGGAGCCTGCGGACGTTATCTTGTATGTGCCTCCCTCGGATGAACCCCATCTGGTCACTATACACCATATCCCCCACAATTGGTTGCAGTCAGTTAGCTATAACCTTTGTGAAAATGTTCACATCTTGATAAAGGAGTGAAATTGGGTCAGAAGGCACTGCCCAAGGAGTGATTCCCCCCCCCCCTTTTCATATGACTGTAATCATCGCAGAGAGTCAGGCGTCTGGTATCTCCCCTTCCTCGTGGATTTTATTAAACAAGTGAGCCATAGCCGGTGCCATCTACTTTCCAGGGACTTTGTAGAACTCTGCTATGAAGCTGTCTGGTCCAGGGGACTTGTATTTCTTCAGGGTCTTTATTACTTCAAGAGCCTCCTCTGAAGGGAGAGGTCACTCCGGTTCTAGTAGTTTATCCTGGTCCAGTAGGGTAATGGATTCCAGGAACTGATCTCAGTTTGTTTGTTCCCCAATCCCCTTTTCTTTAGAGTGAGGCATCGAACATGCCAAACTCCTCTGCCACCCGGAAACATAATTTTTGGCTACATTTCAGACAGGACGCTCCGTGAGACAAGCAACTGTAATTGTTCAGTGGGCCTTTCCTAGTGAAACTTTTCAATAAATAAATATTTTGTAGATGGTTTCAATATTTAGATCCCCCTTTTCTTTAATGAGCAGCAAACACCTCCAGCAGAACTTAAAAAAAATATATATGTATATATATATAGGCAGATATTTAGACTCGCTCACCACACTACTAATACCTTATAGTGTATAGTAAGGTGGTGTTGTGCATAGAAATCAGAGCTTTTCAAAATGTTGTACCACAGTTCAAAAGGCCATGGAACATGATTGTACTACACTGTAGTACAACAACATTTGGAAAAGCTCTAGAGGGCCACTGACTACATTCTAATCAAACCACCAGCCTTTGGCCGCAGCTGCTACCTCGAGCTATTCAAACAGTTAACACCATTTTTACTATGGCAGCGGCTTTTTCAAAGGTGGCCAAGGAACACAAGATGTACAAGAAGCAGTCATACAAGCGCATAGCACAAAAAATGGTACATGACCCGAGTATAGTTATAGTACCTCATATCTACAGAACTACAAAGTAAGACTTTGTCTGAAATTTCCTCCATTCACAGTCCTCTCGCTTAGCGAGACATAGAGCCTCCATGTTTATTTTTTGTTAAAGTCCCTCCTAGATGCAACTGCTGACCAGTAGCAACCTGCAGACTAGACGCAGGCACATTTGCTGCCTAGCAACCACGCAAGTGCTCTGGAAACCGAGCTTTTTAACGGCAGCAAAATGCTTCTTTCTCCTCAAAACAAACAAACAAAAAAAAACTACATTTCTTTGAGACTATACACTATAAAAAATACTGGATGGGCAACTCTATGCCCAACCAGTGTGTTGTGCCACCTCAGGGTTCCGATTTCCTAGGACCTCTCGAGCTTCGCTCTCGAGGTCACAGGGAATCAGAACCCCTCGGTGCACAACACACTGGTTGCATAGTTGCCCACATCCAGTATTCTCTATGTTTTGAAACTTATTTATTTATATATTGAAATTTTTCACCAGGAAAGGCACACTGAGCGACAAGATGCTCATTTCACGGTTTGACCTGGGGGGTTACAGCTGGAGGACAAATTACAGGCGTGAGGAAGGAATCAAGCTTAACATTGTACAGGCTTAAACACAACATATAAGATGACGAGAACATTTTGGTTACATTTTTTTCATAGTAGTACAGCATATATTGGGTTAACGAAGAATGGATGCACTAATGTACTACACAACTAGAGACACACAGTTGGCAACGAGAACATAGGCATTTACAGCGGCAATTAAGGGCAGTAGGAGGCAAGTGCGGCTGTTGAAAATATATGCCAGCAACTAGGCCGCTGGTCAGGCCCTAGACTGGGTGGGTGGGGGCAGGACGTGGGGACTCAGAGTATTCCTAGGGAGGTAAGGGAGACTGAGGAGAAGAGGGTGAGTGGAAGGGAGTAAGGAAGGGGAGGCAGGGAAGTATTTTTAATCGCGTCTAACTATACAGGCCACCTGTAATCGCCAGCATTTCATAGCACAGTGCTACTTCCTCAGGGTCGGTGGCATTTTATATTTCACTAGAAGAAACTGATGCAGTTTGGAGCCCAGTAGGAGAGAGGCTTGAGCCCCCTGTATGGGCTTGAGCTCTCTGTGATGAGAAGACGCAGTCTTGCATGTAACATGGATGGTGAGTATGACAGATTCCTTTAAATAGTTGATGTAGTCTTATGGTGCAGACTTCACCCCGTGGTTTTCATTACAGGTCAGAGAGGCTATTGATTCTTCTTTGCTTTGTTGATCAAACATGTCCAGTCTTAGTGAGCCAGCTTTGTAGATGTGTCCAGGGCCAGAAACTGCATTATAAATTGGATATTTTGGCCAGCTAAGAATTTGGTGGGGGGGGGGCACAGCACTCCTAGCTGGAGAAGGTCAGTGTCAGGCTCTGCCACCACAGTGAAACCTGCTGTGGACCACGAACTTTGCCTTCTCCATTTGGGGGTGGGGGGGGCATTGCCAGCATGCAACCACTGTAACTCAGGAGGTGGGTGGAACAAAAAAAAGTCTTGGTGTGCAACCCTTTGTACTATGAGCTATTTAATTGATGGTCACTGGCACTCTTGGGCCCCACCTCACAGAGATCCATGCTGGTCACCACAGTGTTAGGAGTTGGGGAATAGGGCTGGGAGGCCATTACAGGTCAGACTGGTGAATCAGGTTGTTGGTTTGGAGGCAAAATGCTGGATTAAACAAAAAAAACCTCAACAAAATTTGAGCCCTTGTTCTGGTCTGTTCGGTTCAGGTGGCCTACACTGGGAGAAATACTGTCAGTCGTACTACATCTTTTGGTTGGGACTGCTGTCATTGTGTTTGGTTAGGTTTATCCCCTCCATCCCCATCCTCCCCAAAACATCTGAGTCCCTACAGCTCACCCTTCCTCTGGCCAGGAGGTAGCTTGTTCGACTCCCTTCACAGCTAATGCCAGTGCTACTCCTGGTTGAATAGCAAGTGGGAGGGGCGCGAAAGCCAACTCTCTCACTTCTGCATTTCTTTGACTATTTCTGCTGATGCAGGGTTATGGAAGTATTTCTTTTTTTAAATTTGAATTTCATGTTTACAGTTGCACACTCAAGTGTTACTAATGCTTGAAACTGTACTGCAATCATCTGTCGAGTACACAACATACAACTGAAGACCAGGGCTTTTCTTAGAGAGTTGGGTCACAGCGCACTAGTTCAAAGCAAAAAAGCCACTCTGTAGACCAGGGAGATGTGCTTAGGTAATCACTTGCACTGATAATGCACAAAAAAAATGTGCCCAACCCACTGAGAGATTGTCACAACCCCAGAAGTTACCATGCAAAATTTTTTTTTTTTTTTAATCAGCTCTGCTGCCTGCTGTTTAACATATGTTTTACAATAAAGAAGTTACTGTATTGTGTACAGTAACTTGAAATTTACCATGTTTTCGCTCTGTACCCTCCTGTGCTATGCCCACAAGGGCTTTTGAATTTGTTGTTCTGTTTTGTTTTGTGAAATACATGGAATTTTGTTATTTTTGTTCTGTACCCTCCCGGGTCATACCTGAAAATAGGCATTTAGTTGTCTAGTGAGCCGTGACTCAGTGTGCCTTTCCCTGTTACCAATTTTCAAATAGGGAGGCAGTATAGCACAGTGGTTTAAGGCTCTGAGCTGCAAATCTGGTGACATCCAGCAGACCAGACCTGGGTTTGAATCCCACAGCTTCCACTTACATACTTTGTGACCCCGAGCAAGTCACTTAACTTCCCTGTGCTCCCAGGTCGCACCTGCAAAAAAACTTTCAGCTTAGTGTGCTACTCCTGGTTAAACAACTAAAAAAAAAAAAAATTGTGTACCAACCCGGTTATGAAAAACCAAATAAATAAACTTTAGTGGTTGTGACAATTTCTTGGTGAGTTGGGTCCAGTCAGCATGCCAGTCCTAATCTTGCTGTCTGTATTTGTGTGTCCTTTTTTCTTGTTATCCATTTTTTTTACTTCTCTGCACGGCGCAGCCTTTTGGCCGGATGTACTGGTAATCACGGAGCTGCTGACAGAGGGGATTTCTCTCTTAAGCTCCCCTATCTTTCTGTTGTCGCTTTCCTCATGGGGATGTTGGCATGTGGAACTGAAGTCCCAGCAAAGTGTGTACACACACTCCTCCCATATACTACACAGCATCCCAAGCTTCTGTGGCACCTGTATGTTTACAATGGCAGCAGCCCTGCAGGATGCAACTCCCTCTTACCCCAGAGGAGGAGAGTGCCCTCTGAGATGCTCAGTCATCCTCCCCCTCTGCCCCCAGCCAGCCCCTGATAACATAGGCTCAATCCTGAACTCTGGTCACTGGCGACGCAAGCAGTAGCGCTACCGCTTCCCTGACGGGTTGTCCCAAATGGTGCCAAGTTTCTAAAACCTTCCCTCTGTTGGTCTGCAGACCATCACTGTAATGCCAGTAGGAGCACTTTCAGATATATGTGATATATTGCAAAAGGCTTTCCTTAAACCCGGTTACTGTTTCTGCCGATCACTGAACCTTGCTGTGATCAGGAAGCTGCACGAAAAATAAACTGACCCTTACCGTAGGGCCATTCGTCTTAACTGTCCTGCATTATGAGAGGAAATACCTTATTTTACCACTCTGAAGCCATCTGTTCCACATGAAGAGGGTGCCATCCTGGAGCGTACATTAAGGTTTTCGGTCAGTGGCAGCTTCCAAGTCAGATCTTGGGTAGACAAAAATGTGGCCAAATCAAAAACTGATAAAAGGCTAAATTACTTTACGGTAAGAACCCCCAGACTGTGGAACAGTCTACCGCAATATTTCGTGGACAGTAATTCCATTTACTCTCTTAAAAGAGGTCTGGATCAATGGATGGAGTCGAGTAGCTCCTGGGCGTAACCATTTCCCACCATAGTGGTGGGGGACAATCTCGATGGGCCATGGCCTTCTTTTGTCCTTCAGAACCAAGTAAACCAAGTAAAAATATATAGGGTTTGGTGGATTTAGAAATTGTGGGGCACCTTCTTCTTCAGTTTGGGGACTTTCAAAAAAAAAAAAAAACAGGAGCTGCCCCTATAGTGACCTGGTAATATCCCCTGTAGAAAAAATAAAGCTCAGCCTAATGGTGGCCATGTAGAGAATAATTTGCATGAAAATCATAACAAAAACAGAAGTCAAGTTGCACAGTAAACTGCAAATATTGTAAATATGAAAGCATATTTCTTTTTTCCAAGCTTCTGTCTCTGACCCTTGATGATGTATCCCAGTTTGCTTACCCCTCTCTTCCTTCCCATTTTGATTTACAGTGGCTCCATTTCAGTAGTGAAAGGTTAAAGAGAGATGTGCTTTATGCTTAAAAAAGCTCTGGCTGACTCAAAATAATGGCAGATTTTTCTGGACCTTTCATGTGGCCTGACTAACAACTGTAATGGTTCTTTGCAGGTTGGGGAGAATGTATTTCATACCGACCGCTGGGTTCCACCACTCACAGATGAAGTATATCACCTCCGGCCCAACGAAGAGCATGTGCGGCGGAAATATGGCTTCCAGATGTATGTTTAAGGATCTTGCAGCCGTGTGGAATCACAGCAAGGACCCACTGATAAACTTCTTTCCGCTGTCGGAACAATTCGCGTTTAGAGTGTTTTTCAAAACAAGACTATGTTGTAAATGTTTAATAATAAATAACTTCTGTTGGATCTTGGCATGCCTGTTTTGTCCCTGTGTCTTAGTAATGCTGTCAGTATTGCCTTTATCGATGAAGAGTTGGGAAGAGGGCAGTCTGCCTGTTCAGGGTGACAGGAAAGCATTTTAGATATTTGTATATTCAGATAATTCTGTTTTTCCTTTATTTCCATCCTGTTGAATCTTCTGATTTACATTGCCTGCTTTTTCCTTCAGAAAGGATTTTATTCCTTTTATTGCTGCTGTAGAGTTTGTTTTGCATTTCTGCCTCTTCAGTGTCTTCACTGTCTGTTTCTAGGTTTCTCCAGTATATATTTACTCTCTGTTTGTACATCCTTCTTGTCTCCATCTCCCACTGGAGCTGCCAAGGCACACCAGACCCCCATTGCCACTCCTATCTGCAGCCGCCTTCTTTCATTTGCTCTGGGATGGCACCCCCATCCCCAGTGGGGATGTGGTGGTGGGGTTTACCCACAACTTTCTTGTGCCATTATGAGTCACCGTGGTGGGGTATGCAGGGCCCAGAGGTACCGGTGTCCATTGTTGCTGGTTCGGGGGCCGTGTTTATCTGTTTTTCTCCCCCTTCCTGGAACATTTGTGTGCAGTGTCATCATGGGTCTGCACACTTCATCAGGGGTACGTGCACTAAGTGTATCTGAGCTCTAACAACCTCAGTGTACCCAGCCCTCCCTCATCCCTGCAGCCGCACTGCCACCTGTGGTCACCCAGACAACAGTATTGTAGCGGAAACTGGAGGAGTCCTCTGGGTCACTTAGTCCTCCTCCCCTTTCTTGCTCCTGGTGATCCAGACTTGTTTCCAAATGTGGGTCACCGGATTCGAAAGCAGTAGCTGTATGGCTGAGCCGACGCTTAGGCCTTCACAGATTTGTTTATTTGTTGGCTGTGAAGGCAGCCGCTGGCGGCCCACCCTCCAAGCGAGAGGAACGGAGCAGCAATAGCAACCCTGAATATTGGGCAGGGGGACCATCTTTATGTACAGTACAGTCTTTCCAAAAGATACCTGATAAAGAATTAGACCAGTTAGGTTAATAAAATGACTGGTACACAATAGTCGAATATAATTGTTTTTAGATCTGTTAACAGGAATATCCATGAACCATGTCCATCATGGTTTGACAGCTCATGAAAAGCCCTTTTGATTGAGGTGTTGAGCTTACCTGAAGCTGACAGCAGTCCAGAGATACTGATGATTACATCTGCCCCATACTGATACTACATTGCCACCATTTTTAGAACCTTTTGATGTCTGTGGTGAACCACACTATAGTTGAGCACAGCTTGATCGTGACATCACAAGGTTCTAAAAATGGTAGCAATGTAGTATCAATATGGGACAGATGTAATTATAGATATCTCTGAATTGCTGCCAGCTACAGAGGAGGCTAATACCGTCTTAAAAAAGATGTTTTCACAGACTTTCAAATTATGGTGGGCTCTGTTCATAAATGGTCCACTTTAAAGGAGTATACCTGCTAGGATGCAGCATTCTCTCCTTGATTGGAAAGCACTTTTGGGATACAGGTTCTATGAACGGTGCTGCATAAAACCCATTCCTTTCCTTTCTGCCAAAGATAAATTTGCCATGCACCAAGGTGCCTGGATTTCACTGGGCTACATTGGCGTGTATTAAGGAACATGACCAGAGTTAATTCCAGGGCACAGCCACCAGTTCTTATTGTGATCCGCTTTTCTCATTTTGCTGCGAGTTAAGTGTGATGAGTGATGAAGAGCCAGTAGTTAATTTTTTCAAGAGACTACTGTTGACATCTTTTAAAAGCTGAGTTATGGAAATCTGAGCAGATTAAGTGTTCCAGGGCATCTGGCACAGCATAAATTGTCAGTGGTAGTAACTGTTATTAGGATGGATTATTGTAGTGTCAGTAGCCTGGCACTCTACCAGACTCTTCGTAACAGACAGTCCTGCTGAGAAGGAATGCTGGAAAAGGAGATCTGCAGTTGCACAGCAAGTCAACCTTTTGCTCTCTGAAGGAAAGACCAAAATCTTTATTGAGGATATCTCCTCCATTGGGCCACACCTTTGGAACTGCGAGCTGTCAGCATCAGGACCATACGGAAACTTTTTGCTAGCCTGAGGCCGCCCACAATGACATGCACCATCAACACATGTAAAGTGGGAGAGGCCTCAACACACTTCAGTTCTTTCTCCCGCCGTCAATTATCCTCACTGGACTTGCTGAAGGAAACCATGTTGAAAAGCCACTGCTGTTAGCAGTTTTCTTTTCAGTATTTCGATTGTCATCTCTGCATGTTGCCGAAGGACAAAGAGCCTTTGTTCTTTTGTTGCGTTTGCAGCCGTAAAATCTACAAAGATGACACACTATCTGTGTGTGCTGTTTGGCAACTCTCACAGGCCCTCACATTGTGAGAAAGGCCTAAAGTTTTAACCAGGCTACAAGGTGACACCGTTGGAAGGCCTTAGAAGACCTTCCTTGCTCAAAAAGCGCTACAAGCCATGGAAAATGCTGAAGGTTCCAGGCCTGCTGCTCCCTCACCTTCACCAGAGAAATGGTTGTCGAAGTTGAAAGACACAAAAAAAGAATGGTTGTCGTCACAGGCCTCTTTGTTGTGTGGCCATAAGCATAGAGATAAAGACAAGGTTGCTTTACTGGCAAGATCTGGTCGCCGTTGAAATCAGGTGTGTCCTTGCAAACGCCGGCTCCAACAGCATTGGTGAAAGCCCCCTGAACATGGTCGAGACACCAAGCTCAGGCACTCCTGTACCTACTATGGATGATACATTGCCATTGTCAGGCTCCAGTCCTTTGACGCAAGTAGTCCCGGATCCTTTTCAGGGCGCCGCCGACTACCAGATTGTGCTGACATCATTTTCAGACATGACACAATGCCTGCTACCATCACTGCTACAGCTGGTAACTCTGCTGCTCTTTGGGCCATCTGTTCCAGGGTCTTCGTTGACTGCTTCTACTAGCATGCCGCAGATTCTTTCCTCTCAGTTGCTGGTTCCTTCTGCAGCCCCCATTCTTGTCCGTAATGATGACAAGAATTAATACAATCCTGACCTCATGGACCTTGAAGGGGATTTTGAGGAGCAATATCAGGGAGAAGGACAGTTTGAAGGAGGTAATCTGCCCTCTAGCTCCACTATCTCTCATCCTGCAATGAGAACTGTGTAGTTTATACTCCAAGGTCTTCTCCTGAGGACTTCTCTTTTCAGGCCATGTTGCAGCAGATGCAGTTTGCCACGGGCTTTGCTGTTGAGAAAGATTCCACTAACAGGAATCTAATGGAATTTTTCGAGGTGCCTTATACACCTTCCATTACAATCTCCCCCCCTCCCCCCAGTATATCCTGCCTTGGAGGATGCTACCATTGCTGCATGGCATAGGCCTAATGCTCTGCCTACAGTTCAAGGAAGGCTGATGAGCAGTACCCTGTTCTGTCTGCTAAGCTTGATTATTCTACCCAGCCTTAAGCTGAGACTGTAGTCGTTATGGCTGCTCACGACCATTGTAGAGCTCCTCGACACAGGAGTACTTTGCCTCTAGCTAAAGAATCTAGGAGGCTGGATGTTAGGGGCAAGTGTACTCCTGCCTCTGCATCCTTGGGCCTTAGAATTGCTAATTACAGTATTATGCCCACATGATTAAATATCAGAACAGCCTCTGGAAAGTTGCTTGTATGGCTGCCCAACATTTGCCTGATGGTTCTGCCAAGAACAATATGATTAAAACCCTGTCTGCCAGTGCTGAAGTTGGCAAACATTTGCTGCGTCAGTTTACGATATTTCTGATGCTTCTTCCAGAGTTGTAGCCTCTGGTATTTGCATTAGATGCTATTCTTGGCTCCGAGTGGCTGGTTTTGCCACTGATGTACAGTAGACAGTTTTGAATGCTCTTTTCAAGGGCTCCAAACTGGTTATGATGTTGAGGAAGCCCTCTCTGGCCTTCAGACTTCTAAGATTTTTTTTAAGTAAGTAAATCTTTTTTATTCATAAGAATAAGGGAAGCATTCAATTGAGTGTGGCTCATTTACAATGAAGTCCCAGGTATCAAAAAGACAAACATCAGTTTCAAAGAACATAACCGTCGACATTATTAAATTACAGTATACAAGTATGCAATATATATAAGCAATCAAATTTAATAAATATCACATTGATTATAATTAAATTGACTACTAGCCTATCCCAGGTACCATTTGTTCAAATCAGAAAAATAAATTATCTGATTCTCATCCCTTAGACACACAGGAATTTTATTCCATAGAGTCATCCCTCTAAAAGGAACTGATGACTTGCCAGCATTCAAAGTACATCTTGGGGTTGACTAATGCAACCCCTGGGCAGACCTAAGATTATCCTTCATACTTCTAGGAGGAAACAACTGAGAGATATAAGTTGGGACCCCTTTTTTTTCCAAATTTGGAACATAAATTTAAGAAGATGAAGGTTCCTACGCTCAAAGGGCCTAACCCAACCCAGGCTGTTAAACAGAAGACATATGTGAGTCTTATAAGGGACCTCCAGTACAAATCGAGCCATTCTATGGAACACCGTAACCAATAAAAATCCCGAGGCTCCCCCGTAAAGGAGATCCCCATAATCTAATGTAGGCATTAATAAAGAGTTCACGACGTTTAAACGGACATCCCTTGACATATATCCCTTAAACCTATCAAGAGTCCGTAATTTCTTATTTAAACCCATTATCATATTATTTACATGAAGGGACCAAGATCAATTACAGCCTAACCATAGGCCCAAATACTTACAATTATCCCCTTCTGTTATAATAGTGCCATCCAAAGTTGTTATATTCAGACCTGAATTCTGTTCTTTGGACTGCTTGTTCCTAAATACAACAACCTGGGGCTTTTTAGAATTTAATACTAAGAAATGCTTCTGGAAAAAATTCTGCACCTGATCAAAGGGCCATCTGGAGCTTAGGTCTAATCAAATCCAAGAATGGACCCTCTACATATATAATCATATCGTCAGCATAAAGGTGGTACCCTATATCTGGAAGGTCAAACCCAAGATTAACATAGATATTGAATAACAATGATCCCGCAATTGACCCTTGTAGGATACCATTTAACATATCAACTAAGACCTAAAAGGGCCAATGTCAACAAATTGTTTCCTCGCATTTAAATAAGACGAGAACCAATTAACAATCTGGATAGATAAACCGATCTGGCTGAGCCTGGACAGTAGCACCTGGTGGTTTAAAGTATCAAAAGCCTTAGAAAGATCTATAAATAAAGCTCCAACCATTTGTCTCCTGTCCAGGCTCTGCTGCAGATCACTAACCACCTTAACCAGTGCAGTATTGGTGCTATGTTGGGATCAAAAACCAGACTGATAAATAGACATTCCACCATTAAAGTCCAAATATTCTTTCAATTGAACAGAAATAATTTTCTCAAAGATCTTTGAAATCTGTGACAGGAGCGAGATGGGCCTACAGTTGCCCAGCTCGTTCCTGTTCCCAACCTTAAAGATAGGCTTTACTTTTAGCTACCTTCCATCCCTCTGGAAACTCACTACAATTACAAGATAAATTGAAGATGAGGGCCATCGGTTCAGCTATACAAGGGGCAGCATACTTAAGCAGTCTGGGTGGAATCTCATCAGGCCCAGTTGCCTTAGAAATATTCAACCTTAATTCAGTCTGCTCTTCTTCTGATGAAATATGATAATAACTAAAAATCCCAGAAGCCTCCAGCCCAGATAGGTTATCCCTCCCAGTTGATATACAATCTGACTGGGCATCCTTAGTATATACAGGAGAAACCACCTTACTGAAATGTGTATCAAAGATATCCACAAGTTCCCTCCCAAGCATCACTTCAGTTCCATCCACCACAATTTTATTTACCTTATGCTTATTATTTTTTCCTGTTAAATCGGATATAGTCTTCAGAAAGATTTTACATCATATTTATAATTATCTAGCATAAGTCTGACATATCCCTGTTTAGCTAGCCTAACCTTTGATGTATAAACATTTCGAGCTTGTCTATATGCAAGCCAATCAACATCCCTCCCAGTTCTTTTGGCAATACCCCACTTTTTATCTCTGTCTTTTCTGGCTTTAAACAGATCACTATTAAACCATGTATTTCCCCTGTATTTAGATTTATGAGATCTCAATGGCACATGCCTATCACAAATATTTCAAAACTCTGTTATAAAAAAATCCCAGGCATCTGTTACAGAAGGGATCAAATCCAGCCTTGACCACTGGACGTTCTCCAAATCCAGCATAACTAATAAATAATTAAATCTTTTGAAATCTCTACAAAACACCTTTTGACCTAATTTAGGTACAATAATATTTATTCTAGTAGCGTAAATCAACTGATGATAAGAAAATGATTCGGGTAATACTCCATGTGATGTATAATTCTGGGGAGAATTAGTGAACATAAGATCCAAAATAGTGGATTTCTTAGGCTCTCGGTGGTTAAGTCTAGTAGGTTCCAATATCAGCTGGGTCAGTCATAAATCAACCTGCAAATCAATTAAGGGGTGACTTATATCTATATCTCCCCAATTCACATTAAAATCACCAGCAAGTAAAAACTCATGAGAGTTTTTATACTTCAACAAAAATTCTAATAAAATATGGAAGACCCCTACTTCTACCTTAGGCAGTTTATAGAGTCCCTTAAGAAGAGGAGGTTTTTTTGTATGGCACAGTGATCTCCACAGCCAGAATTTCTATGCCACAATCCAAACTAGGGCATCGAATTTCCCTAGCTGTTAAATTTCTTTCAGTATAGATAACAACCCCTCCCCCCTTTTTATTCCTATCCTTCCTAAATATCTGGTAATTAGCTAACCCAGTTGAGTCCTCAGAGACTCTATTATTCAGCCAAGTTTCCGTAATAATAATAATCCCAAGTTTACATTCTTCAGCCCAATCCCTAATGGCAACAAAATTCTTCATCAAGATAACTTTAAGATTTGTTAAGTCACCCCGGACATGCTGAGAGTTGAGGCAGTGGACGCCACACTTGTACCGCTAGTGACCGAGTTAGGGAGTGAGCTTTCGGGGCAGAGAGGGCTGGGAGATGATAGTGAAGTGGCAGCTGGGCTGCTCTCATCCCCTGAATTGGGAGGCGAATTTCCTCTCAGCTGACACCTGCTGAAGGTTGGGTGTCGGAGCAGAGGTCTGGGGGACTGACGGTGGGGGGGTGGAGGGAGTTGTGGTTCTGGGGATGCATGTGTGCGAAAAGTGTGTGGCAGCTCCCGATGTCCTCGGACCCTGCTCCTTGTGGATCCCCACTGGTAAGATGGTGGGGGGGAAAGGTTGACAGGATTGGGGGCTGAGGGGGCCCGATGGCAGGCGAAAGCGTAGATGGCACTGGAGAGCAAACAGCTCTATAGGGGAAAAAAAATGATTTGTCGAGTTTATATACCTTATTTCAGCTACAGGGTGTGCTAGGGGCTCTTTTTGTAGGCCTGCTGCCGGGGGTAACCATGCATACCATCAACAAGGCCGTGCATAGGTGGTGGTCCCCTCGCTTCGGAGTTCATGACAAGGCACCCAAAGGAATCTGTTGCAGTGGCCTCCTGTCCCCGGTTCTGCCTGACTCTCTTCCGTGTCTCCCTCCCTTCTTCTGTTGCCTTCAGGGGTGAGTGTGGGGGTCAGGATCTCCCTGCATTTAAAACAATGACAGAAGTTCACCACGGGCAGGTGGGTCCCGTAGATAATTTCAAGTTTATATGCTCTGGGCCTGATAGAAATCCCTCCAGATCATCCCCCACCTCCTTCATTTTATCCTCCAAAACACTTGTACCTTCTAAAGGAGAAGATTCAGACTCTATTTCTAAAGTGTGCCATATAACCAGATCTTACTTCAAGAGGGCTCTTGCAGTAGGTATTCGCATAAAGGACTAAGCCACCAGGTGTCAGGACCCCATGGAAAAATTTCTAGCTAGCAGTCTCTGGCAGGGGACCGCTCCCACGTCCAGTGACGGCGTCATCACGATGTCGGTATAAAGGGCAGTCCTCACACCTGCCTTCCAGTTCTTTCCTGCCGTCCGGCTTAGAAAGTTCTTCATGTAGAACAGCGCTCGTCAGTTTGTTCGTCGGTCCCAAAGTTTATAACTTTTCAACCTTTTTTCTCGATTTTTCACAGCATCTGCTGTGTATGTCATCCCCGATGCCCTCCGAATCGCATAAAAACTAGTGTGATGCACGTGGTTCCCAGCTTCCACACTAGGGCGGTCTCTCCTTGTGCCTCTTCTGTCTAGGCCCTGACCACCCCGTGGAGAAGTGCCAGCACTGCCAGAAGTTCAACTCTGCTACCCGCAAGAGAAGGCAGCAGTCCCTGGAAGCCCATCTCTTCAAGAAGAAAATGACCTCCATAGAAAAAGAATTAAGCTTAGGCAGACATCCACTTCCCCCAAAGGCCACAAACAGAAGTGTGACAAGGAGAAGCACCGGGAGCGAGAGTCATCTTCCACAGGGGATGTTACCTTCAGGGCCGCAAATCCAGATGAAGTCACGGCTGCTGCTGGCCATTCCGGAGGAACCGGTACCAGACTCTCATCGCCTCCTGGCACGGGATAGGAACGCTTCAGGGCGAGATGCTTTCTGGCGGGATGCTCTGTCTCTCTGTTGAAGGGACAGATTTGTTTATGCTTTCCCTCCCATTCCTTTAATTCCAAGGGTCCTGAAGAAACTCAGATCGGAAGGAGCTCGAATGATTCTCATCACCCCCTTCTGGCCCAGGCAAGTTTGGTTCTCTCTTCTGCAACAGTTTTCAGAGGAACCACCTCTTTTTCTTCCTCTGTCGCAACAATTGTTGACCCAGGATCAGGGTATCCTTGTTCATCCAGGTCTCAAATCCCTTCATCTCCATGCGTGGCTCCTGCAGACGCAACTAAAGCCTGCTTCGGAGTCTCTCCTTTAGTAGCAGACATTTTGGTAGGGGCGAGGAAGCCTTCCACCGGGTCCACCTGCACGATGAAGTGGAAATGGTTTTCCATCTGGGCAAACTCAAAAGACTTTGAACCTTGCTTGTGCCCAGCCAACAAAGTCCTGGATTACATGTGTCACCTCTTCGACCTGGGTCTCAGCTATTCCTCATTAAAGGTCCATATGGCAGCTACTTCAGCCTACCCTATTCCCTTTGGAGACAGGACGTTTGCTCAGTTGGAAGTCGCTAAGACTTTTCTTAGAGGGGTTCTCCATTTGAGACCCCTCCATTCACATTCCTGCCCCTCCATGGGACTTGAATTTCATCCTGGAGAAGCTTACACTGCCTCCCTTCGAGCCCGCAGCGGAAGCTGATTTAAAGTTCCTTTCTTGGAAGACTCTTCCTGGTGGCCATCACGTCTGCTCGGCGCATTTCTGAGGTTCAGGCCTTAATGTGTAAAATCCCATATTTGATTTTCCACAAGGAACGTGTGGCTGTACGCACCAACTCCAAGTTTCTCCCTAAGGTGGTGGCTGAATC
Source organism: Neoceratodus forsteri (assembly GCA_016271365.2). Lineage (NCBI taxonomy): Eukaryota > Metazoa > Chordata > Ceratodontiformes > Ceratodontidae > Neoceratodus > Neoceratodus forsteri. The sequence continues at coordinate 143,101,125 of JADMNL010000031.1, read as the reverse complement.
TACGCTGAATCAATCTATTGAGCTACCCGCTTTCTTTACGCAACACTCAAATCAAGGGGAGTACCTGTTGCATACTTCAGATGTTCACAGAATCCTGAGATACTACACCAATCGGACTAAGGCTCTCAGGAAGACTGATCAGCTCTTTTGTCTCTTTCGCTCACAAAAGAGAGGGCAATGCTGTTTCTAAGCAATGCCTCTCAAAATGATTGGTGAATTGTATCACTTTCTGTTACAAGTACAACAAGACCCTTCCGGGTCAAGTCACAGGTCATTCTACCAGAGGAGTAGCTGCTTCTGCAGCTTGTTTCAAGAATGTGTCCGAGGCAGACATCTGTGCAGTAGCCACTTGGACGTCCATCCATACCTTCACAAAACACTACAGTTTGGACATTGCCTCTTGTCGTAGAGCAGGCTTCGGGTTGGCTGTCCTTCAAGGTCCCCTCTCATGAGACCTGTCCAGCCCTGAGGTTTTTTGTTATGGATGACAATCCTCCTCCCAAGTGTTTTTCCTTGTTCCAGACTGCTTGGGACTGAGTCCTATATGTGAATATCTACTGCAGGAGCCCTCTCAAAGTAAGATAGTACAGTTACGTAAGAACTTACCGTAACAGTAAATCTTTGAGAGAGGCTCTTGCAGTAGGTATTGCCTTCCCGCCCTCCGTCCACCTAAATTTCTTTGCTTTATTTCCATGGGGGGAAATATCCGCTTCTCTCTCGTCTTGCCTCTTTTGGCCTTTGGCGGGAAAAAAAATTGAAGGTGGGCGTGAGGGATCGGCCCTTTATACCAACGCCACATGACACCAGTCACCTGAAATGGGGGCTGTACCCCACCAGAAACTGCTAGCTAGAGATTTTTCCGTGGGGTTCTGACTCCTGGCAGATTAGTCTTGTATGTGAATACCTACTGCAAGAGCCTCTCTTGAAGATCTACTGTTACGGTAAGTTTTTACATAACTGTACTTCCCTCAAGACAGGAACAAGGGGTTCTATTCCAGACACTTCCAAGTCCCAGAATGGACAGGAAATCTATGTCCTGTATTGGAGCTCTCTACTTCAACCTGTACATTGAACACAAAAAGTTATGAATGGTATCTCTATAAGCCCCAATTCCCCTAGTGGACTGGCTTTGTTTCTTGGATATGAAGGATGCATACTTTTAAGATCAGGAAGTCTCACAGGCAGTACCTCAATTTTATGCTGGAGGGCAGGCACTATCAGTTCAAAGTATTGCCCTTTGGCTTGTTCACTGTGCCATGCATCTACAAAATGCTTGGCATGGCAGTCAGTATAATAATATACATGAGGAAGGGCTTTATGGCTTCCGTTATTTGGACGATTGGCTCCTGAAGGCCAGTTGCAGGGAAGCTCTTATTCATACTCTTTCTTGAACCATGACAGTTGTTTGATGACTTGGTGGTCACTGTGAATGTGCCAAAGTTTGTGTTGACTCCATGCCAAAGACTGCAGGACATAAGGGTGGTCTTGGACACAGAAAAGGGATGTGCCTTCCTGCCCCCGGGCAGACACTTTGATTACTCGAGCACACTTGGTTCACAGGAACCACTGTATGTCTGCAAGAGCAATGTTGCGTCTCCTGGGTCTCATGGGTGCAACCATAGTGACTGTGCCACTAGCTCGCCTTCATATGCAGATCTTGCAGTGGACACTCTGGGTCCAGTGGGATCAGCTGATAGATGACTTGGTGCAAATGGTCCTCATTGCATCTCCTTTTCGCATAGTGTTGCCATGGTGGATGGAACGCAGCAATTTACTCAAGGTTGTTCTATTTCTTGTACCAGCTCCTGTGTAGATCCTCACCATGGATGCCTTGGGCATTTGGGGTGCTCATCCTGGTCCATTCCAAACACAAGGATCGTGGACCAAGGTGGAGATCGAGCTACACATGGAGATACAGGCTGTCTTGTATAGCCTGCAGGCATTTCAGAATCATCTCTGCCTCAGTCCTCTGTTAATCCAGATGGACAGTGTTAGTGTGATGCATTACATCAACAAACGAAGTGGCACTTCTTCCTATCCCCTATGCAGGGAAGTGATGAGAGTATAGTATTGGCCACTGTCTCGTGACCTTTAACTGTCAGCCATGTTTCTCCCAGATCTCCAAAACATTTTGGCAGAGAGGTTAAACAGATCCCAATCCATGGTTCATGAGTGGGAATAGTAAACAACCTCTTCGCAAGGTGGGGTCATTCAAAGTTGGACCTTTCTGAATCCCCACACAACGCAAAACTGCAGTGCTTCTGCTCACTCCAAAGCCTGGAGTTTTTTGGTGAGATTTGTTATACCTCTCTTGGAAAGGGAAATTTGTTTGCAATTCCCCCTTTCTCTAATACAGAGGGTTCTGCTCAAGCTATGAGCTGAGAGGGCTACTCTCATCCTCCTTGCTGCATTCTGACCTCGCCAGATATGGTTTGCACTCCTGCAACATCTAGTGGTGGAGCATCCGGTTCCTCTACCTCTGTTTCTGGGTCTGTTGTCCCAGGGCCTGCTTGTGGCTAGGAAACCTTCTACCAGACATATAGTACTTATTCCTTGAAGTGGAAGCATGTCAAACCTCCTGTCTGTAATTCAGTCCCACCTTGGGACTTGAATTTCATTCTTGTGAAACTGACATTGGCTCTACCACCACTTGTGGCCCGGGTTTCCTGTCATGGAAAACGTTCTTTTTAGTTGCTATGACTTCTCCTTGGAGGATTTCTGAGCTTAAGGCCTTGATGCTCAAGCCTCCTTATTCGATTTTTTTCCCAGGGTTTCTTTGTGTACTAATCCTAAGTGTCTACCGAAGCCGGTATCTGAACCTCGCACTGAACTGAACGATTCACCTTCCTGTTTGCTATCCTGAGCATGCCAACCAGGGTTAGGCATTGCTGCTTACTCTTGAAGTACATAGAACACAAAGATACTGTGTTACTCGCACCAAAGACTGCAGAAAATCTTCTCTGCTTTTTGTTTCATTTAACCCTGGGAAAGAGGGCGCCCCTGTCTCTAAATTATTTTCTGTTACAAGAAGTATGGTAAGGAACTTCTGGTGCTGTTCATGGTCTCTCCATGAAGGATATGCATTACTTGTATACCACCAATGTGTCCTTTTCAGATTCTGCTTCACAGGCTGTTGACCACAGATACAGCAAATTCTTTGACCTCCAGGAAGGAATGTGGGAAATGAACTTAACGTTCATTGAACTGCCATAGATGAGCCTATTTGGAGGGGGCTGCAGAACAGCATGTGCTCCTTTTGGGGAATTGGGAGTGGGGAAGAGGACTGCCCATCATTTGTGCACAACTCCCCTCTCCTTCGTCCAGCCAGGGAGCAACATTGTCGTCTGCTGCTGCTGAAGGCAGCAGTTCACCCGCTAACACAGAGGAAAGGCACAGCCTGGCTAACTTGATGGTTCTGAAAGAGAGGCTGGGGAAAATGAGGGAGTGGTGAAACTTGCCAAAATGTAACTTCTTGACATTTCACCTACTGTATTTATGCCTTCCTCTAAAATATGAAGTTGGCTTTTTGAAGCAGTGGGTAGGGCCACTAGGATGCTGAGAGGTATAGGCAGAGGTATCTCCAGCAGGAGGTTGCCACTGTATCACTTGCTTGTGAGACCACTCCTGGAACAGTGTGTCCAGTTGCAGGAGGGGAGTTTCTTTCAAGTGAAAAAGAGAACCAATTCCAGAGAGCGTGCAATGAAGTTGGAGGGTGGGAAGAGTTTTAACAGGGATGTAAGGAAGTACTACTTCACTAAAAGAGTGGTGGACATCTGAACAGACCTCCAGCTGAAGTGGTGGTGCCAAAAACAGTAGGGGGCTTAAGCATGCATGGTATAGACATAGGGGAATATTAGTAAATGGGCAGGGAGGAGGGAGTATCGCCAGAGACCAGTTAGAGCCTGTGGAAACGGACTAGGCAAGGACTACCTGGGGAGACTGGGTGGGCCAAATGGTCCTTTTCTGCTGACAGATTCTGTATTTCTATGTGACCACTTCTGTTGCTTGTTTCAGAAATGTCCCTGCTGCTGCCACATGAAGCACTATTCACACTTTCATTAAACATTACAGTGTAGACATCATCTCTCATAGATGTGCTGGTTTTGGGCTTGCTGTACTGCCAGGCCTTCTGTCCTGATCACATAGACTGGCATACTCTCGAGTTGCTTTTTACTACTTGGAAATCGTTCCAAAGGTGTGACCTAATGGAGATATCCACAGTGAAGATGGAACAGTTACTAAGAAGATCTTTGAGAGAGTCTTCTCCATGAGGCCATGCCATACCTGCCCTCCATCCTCCTTTCTGTATTCTGAGGGTGATATAAGATGCTGCTCTCAAGATCTTATTCCATGCATCCTCTTTCCAGTCCCATGCCTCTCTCTGTTTGCCTGGTACTGGTTTGATCTGGTTCTTCAAGGTTGGAGGCCCTTCGAGGCTAATCTGTGGTGCGGAACTAAAGACTGTTGGGGCCGCCCACATAGCCTTGGACGGACACGTGTGTGTGGAGGCACATGCACACCATGGCTCCAAGGGCCCTCCCTTCTGTGCTGTCCCATCTACCTGCACTGTCCTCCGGCCTCCACCTAGGGCGGTGGAACTACAGGTGGGGGGTGGCAGAGACCTCCTTGGGAGAGGAGAGCTGCATTACAGCTGCTCAAGCCTGCTCCATTCTCCACCCCGCCACATGCATCCCGATGACCCTGGCTTGTTCCCGAACCAGGGTCACCGGCACAGCGTGAGGCAAGGCATCCAGCGCCACTGGGCTGGCACAGAGGCTGCCCACATTATATACATGTTAATGCTGCACATTGTTGTGGGTGGCCCACGGCTAGCACAAACTTTCATGTGGCCCTGAGGCTGTTAGCTCACAGTTCCAAAGGTGTGGCATAATGGAGAAGATTCTCTCAAAGATCTACTGTTACGGTAAGTTCTTATGTAACTGTTCTTTTACCTAGAGTTGTGTACCTGCCTTCAAATTTTAGTTGTTTATTTGCATATTATTTTTCACTTTTACTAAACAGAATGGACTAAAAAAAATTTCCTGCCACAGTACATTGTTAAAAACGCAGCACATAAGTGTTTACCCTGATGACCTAGCAGCAGCGAGTCTCTCTACCATGCAAATGACCAGAGTTTGGCAGTGGATGATGGTCACTGCATTGGGAGGCAGGCCAGGCTTCAAGCAGCTGCTGGGTTGGTTTGGCAGCAGGTTCTGGTGCACAGCGAGCCCTACCAAGTCAGGGAGCTGTGCATCGAGGCTGTAGGGCACTGCCTACACCAAGGAGATGAGGGAGGATTAATGGAGAAAAACTGAGGAAAGAAACCCCCATACCATTCATATAATAGTGTAAAAATTACCTGAACAGGGTATATTCCTGACATACAGGGTAGATCCCTAGGATGATGGCAGGGACCAGATAAAAGCAATATGGTGGAAAAAGTACAGCAGATAAGGGCTGGACCAGTGGCGTGGCAGCATCACATCGCACTGCCACCTGGGAGATGGGGGTACACATGCCATCCCAGCCTTGGAATCTCCCACTGGGACCAGCAGGGGACAAATCCATTGCAGCAGTGTGGTGCTCTGCTCTCGAGCTATTAATGAGGGTGGGGGTGCATGACCAGAGGAAGGATCTAGGCATGGTGGCAGGGTTACGGAAGTATGGAAAGAGATGGCCTGCTGCTTAAAGCAGCAGTATTTGTTAGCAGAAAAAAGATCATAAATATATATATATATATATATTTTGTTGTTGTTGGTAATAATATATTTATGGCAAAAACATCAGTCTTATCAATTTTTTTCTTTCAATTGTATTTCCCTCCTGAACTGAGATATGGTGTTCTGAAGTTTTCTAAAGTCCCTGTTCTCTAGCCGTGCACACTATGAATGAATTTTAACATTTTGGTGCAGTGTAATGCTTTGTTGTTTACCATCAGAAATGTGTGCTAGAGCCCTCTTATAAAATGGGTAAAGGAAATCTTGCCTTCTGATTGGTCAGGACCCCTGTCCTTATAGGACAACAACCCTGCGGCTGGCAGTTTTAATGCCAAGAAGGACGCAGCGCAGCCCACATACCCATGCCTGACAGAAAGTTTTGAAAAAAAGATTTCTGGCAGCCATGTTAGTAAAGTAAATATACTTGCTTGTCAGAATCCAGTAACCAACATTTCTACATATTTTATTGAAATCCCATTCCACCCTGAACCTTACAAACATACCCCCCCCCCCAAAAAAAAAGTGTTATTGTAATAACTGACTTGTGTTTACATTTTAGTTTTACATTTCTGTTTTTGGCTTGTAATCCATGGCCACTGAGTTACTGCACTGACAAGTGCTGTGCTTCTTTCCGTGCCAGCACTCATCAGCGATCGCCTGCCCCCAACACCTTCTGTGACAGGCCTGATTGCGTACTGTTTGTTCTCCTGAACTCCTTGCTCAGCTCCACCCTAAAAGACAGCTGTTTTTTTTTTTCCATATAAGTTTTTATTCTCCAGGCATGTCGCAGGTGGCTGTTCAGCCTTGTCTCTGCCTCCCTTATTTGATGTTTGCCTCTCTGGTCCACCAACACCCATATCCTCCACAGATTCCCCCCGTGGCGGGGCTGGGAAGGGGAGGGTCATCCTCCCCCTACCCAGAGACCGTGCTTCCAGATTGGAGGGTTGGTATGCTGGTGACGACATGGGGCGAGGGCGGGCAGGCAAGACTTCATGTAGCCTGTCCACTTGCTGTGGCAGGCCTTATGCATGTGCACATGGAGTAGCACACGCTACGTAACTGCGGCTCTTCATTTTACACTGCTCTAACTCTGGCATTACCACCCAGCCTTCACCAGGTGGCAGCCAAGGAGTGAGATAGCGTTACCCCCCCCCCCACACACACACACACACTCCTGGAGAGGAGAGCAGTCCATCGGACCCTTGATCCTCTCCCTGCCTGGCCAACCCATACCGACTCACATTTGCTCCCGACTCCAGGTTGCCAGCATAGTGAGAACTGAAGTAAGACGTGTCGCGCCTCAGTTCTCTGTGCCACTGGGCTGGCTGACAGCTTTGTTTCTTGGCTACCACACGCAAGTACTGAGCACAGTGGGTGGCTCAGATTTTAACAACACTGACCCACTACGCTCCATGACTGCCACAATCCTTACTGAGTGCAGTGTGGGCGGTGTTGAATTTAAATAACACCGAGATGCTCCTGTTGCATGACCGCATCACTCCCGTGCCCATTGATGGTCACTCCAGCAGCACCACCTGCCACATCCCTAGCTGCTCACTTGCACAAGTGCCAATAAATAAACAGGTGTGCCGATTGTGACCTTCGGAACCACACTCACTGAAAGCCACAGCTTTTACTGATGCACTGAAAAATGTGACTTTCACTGTACACTAGGCACAGAGCTCAGCAAGGAATTGGGGTGGGGGTGTGTGGGGTCAACAATATAGTTGAGTTATCAAAGGGAAAAAAAACAGTAATGCAGTTTGTTTGTTTTTTTATTAGGAGGGGGAGGCAGGGAACGTGAAGGAAAACTAAATTAACTGTGGGCTATCGAGCTTCTAGTGGCATAGGAAGCCTCGACACAGGCTGTGCTGCTACCTGCTTTACTGGGAATGCAAAAACAGGAACCACTTTTCATCTAAAACAAAAAAAAAACTTTCTTAACCTAATATGTTACAGTTATGTAAATCTGTGCATTTCTTTTATCTATTTATTATACAAGACCCATTGTGTAAGTGCAGTAAGACACATCAGGAGTATGGGTTGTTGTCTGATAAGAGCATGCCCCAGGTGCTGAAGGCACTCAGCACAAGTGCTTTGTGCTTCACTACGCACCTGGGGCATGCTCTTATCAGACAACAACTCACACTCCGTCGTGGCTTATTGCTTACACAATACATGCACAGTATGAATCCAGTATGTTAAGTCAAAAAGTAACCTTAAAGGAAGGTGGTGTTAAAAATTGCTAGTGGTGGCCATCTTTAATGACTTGAGTCATTAATAAAATTAGTAATAAAAGCTGTTTTAAAAATATCTGAGAAATACAAATATGCCGATGAATCAGATTATATCAGAAATATATTAATACTGAAAAACTGTATAATATTTTTTGCTGACTAACCAATACTGCAGATGACCCGGCTTTTGGAACAAGCCTGGGACATTGAGGGTTGGCTAGGGGGAATAGGACTGAGTGACCCACTGGACATACTAGTTCTCCAGGGATGAAGCATTTGCATGCTGCTGGCAGTACTGCCGCATGGCTGACCATGGGTTGCAGTGTGGCAGATCACACTCTGGAAAAGGGAGGGACGTCACCAATATCAGTGGCTGGCAAACACCCTTATGTATGTGTATGCGACATCCTTTGGGGTTTGGGAGAAAAAAAAAGAGAACCCCCCCTTCCCTCCAGCAGTTTGATGCCTGCTTCACCACAGACCCCCACACCATTGATCGCGGTACTCTTCTTCCACACTGCCTTTGAGGGACTTGAGGGGCCTGGTCAGCCCTGATGAAGGAGCCTCGCTTTGGGGGTCAGAGGCGGTAGGCCACGAGGGGGAGAAGAGGAAAGGGTCAGGCCTGCAAGAAAGCGGCATGAACAAAACTAAAAAAAAAAAAAAAAAAAAGTACATCAATTACCATGGCAAAATTAAGACATATCCTTCAAGTTCTAATCTTTAAAGAACTTTAAATTATGATTGGAAGAAAAAGAATCAGCATTTATATAGCGCTTTTCTTCACAGTTTATCCCAAAACACTTTACAAGCAATGCTAGACTGGTAGTGAAGTGTCTGAATGTGTAGTGGCGGCCAAATTGCACGTCAACACCCACACACAGACTGGACAATTGAATGAACCGGTTTATGGGAAGGGGAGTGTTCCCTACTCTTTGCGAAGAGTGCCCTGGGTTCTTTTACTTCCACCCGGATACCTACCAAGACAGCACCAGGATGGGTAGAAGGGACCTCGGTTTAACATCTCATCCGAAGGATAGCACACCCCAGCAGTACAGCAACCCCCTAATACTGCACTCAGATGCCAGTGTTTTAGGTGCAAGTCCAATCCCAGTGTGGGGGATGAAAGCCCATGATCTTCTGGTCCAGAGGTGGATGTGCTACCAACTGAGCCACACTGACACCTGGACGGAAGTTTGGTTCAGTGGATAGCACACCAAATTGTGAAACAAGAGCTCCCAGGTTCAAATCCCACCATAGCCATTGGGATGACATGATATTGAGTAGTTCACATGACCACCTTGTGGTTCAGTAATCTGTAGAAGCAGGGCTCCAGTGAAAAATGACATGCTCTTTCTCAGTTGGGCTATCCTGGGCAAATAAAGTAGAAAAGTTCCTTGGCAAGAAGTTCTGTTCCTCTTGATAATCCTTCTTTTTTTTTCTCCCTTGGTTGTCAAATGGATTGTTTCATTTACAAGTATTTTTGTTCTTAAGTACCTGTTAGAAATAGATATATTTAATGTACTAAAAAGATTAGATAAGTTACTTTCAGCCTTGATATTTTCATTCTACATATGTTAAGGTTATTTAGCCAATTTGTAGTATAGCTATTATTGCCGAAACAATAATTTGATTTGTGGCCGTGGTGATGATAATTAGAAATGTATTCTCAATAATAAGAAAAAAAATGAACTCTAATAATGTTAACTATATCCAGGGGCTTCCTCCCGCAGAGCAGGTACATTACAGGCTTGCTCCAGAGCTTATGTGGGCAAGATGACAGAGATGTCGGAAATCAAAATGATAGCAATTTAAACATGACTCTCTTACCTTATTGAGTCTGCTCATCCACAGTTGCTTCGTGGTTGGGGGCGGAATGAAAACAGAAGAGTTAGAATGATTCCATGTCAAGCAGGAAGCATGAAGTTGGGTTCTACACCATCACTGGCCAATGTGTATGGTGAATGCGCTCTGTATCGGAGCTCCACAACTGCCCGAAAGGGTTACTTCAAAAGGTTTGTAGATCACGCCCCAAACATTCACCCTCAGCACAATGGTTGATTGCGGCCAGTGTGCCTACCAAGATATTTCTACCATGCAAATGACAAACTGCCAACATCCCCCCTTCCCCACTGAATGGCTCCATGCTGTAGGGCAACTGGCCACATTAGAAAAATATATTTATTTATTTAAAGAGATTTACCAGGAAAGAGATACTGAGCCATGAGACTCGTTTCCAGATGTGTGTCCTGGGGAAAGGGAGAAGGGGATAAGTACATAATAGCAAGCAAAAAAAAAAGGCATGACACACCGCAACATACTATTCGGCAGTTTATGTAACCAGCAAATCACTAATCTGCACTTTCCAACCAGTCTACTTACCTGGTCAATACATACGTACATACATAGTAAGCTAAAATTCCTTCATGGTGATTTGCATGTATTACCCATGATGCAGTGCACTGGGGAGATGTCATTTTATAATTCTGAATATGAAACTACATCCTGTCTTCATATTTATCAATCTCCCACCTTTATGGAGCACCTGAACAAACTTCCAGTCTCCCTTTGCCTTTCCTCCTCCTATCTGTCTCTTAAATCTTGGCTACTAAACTTTATTCCACCCTCTTGCTCCTGCCCCTGTTTCCTGTCTCCACTATAAACCTCTAGGCCACTCTGCCAGGTATTTCACAGGACACTAACTGACCTGAACTGTGTGCACAGTTCTTAACTTTTGGTCCTGTCCTAACTCTGTATGTAAATATATGCTCTGTCTTATTTGTCTTTGCATAATTGTACCTTATTGTTTGTTTATTTTTATGTAGTACCCCTTTGTTCCCCCTCCCCCAGGTTATACCTGGAAATCAGCCTAGGCTCAGTGTGCTTTTTCTGGAAACCACTTTTCAATACAGAAGCAATCCGTTTTTTTCCATTGTTTCTTTCTGCACCTTAACACACACCTGGCCCTGCAGCATCCCCCCGCCCCCAATCAACGACCTCATGGACTTACGGTTATATCCACCCCTTAGCCAGGATCACACATAATGGTGAGTGGTCTGTCGTGGTGGTTGTACGTGGGCCTGCAGGGGGTGCTGGATTGGACTAGGGCATTTTCTTTCATTTTGTTTGCAAGGCACCGGCATACAGTGATGCACATGTATGTGTGCGGTGGTGTCTGGCAGCGGTCCCTTTCCTGCATTGTGTGTCCGCTTGTGCTCACACCTGGCCTCCTTCACGTGACAGTCAAGCAGTGAGATGCAGTGGTTCCCCCACCCTGAGGGAGAAGAGCTGCCCCTGGGACACTTGATTCCCCCTTCCCGGATGACCCAAGCTCATTTCTGAACCCTGGTCACCAGTCGTGACTGAGCGGTAACCCTACTGCTGTGCCGACAGGTTGGCTACAAAAAAAAAAAAAGATGCTGTTCACTGCTGCAGGACTTCATGATTATTATGATGTTGTGTTTTCTGTTCAGTGAACTTAGCATTTTGTATAATGCAGTGATCTCTTTGAGCAGTAGATGTCACCCTTTATCCACTGGTTCTGCTTGTAAAGAAAAAAAACAATATTGGCAAAAACGTGTGTAGCAGTTCTCGGTGGGGGTGCTTTTCAGATGGATACAAGCAAATTCTAATCTGGCTGTACCATAATTCTGTTCCCAAAACTATACTGATAGGCAAACTGCATAGCAGCTATAAAACAGAAACCGTCTGAATTATGCAAAGTATAAGTGAAGAGTTGGGGAAACTGTTGTACAAGGCAGTGTGATCTAGTGGTTACAGCACTGGTCCAGGAAGCAGGAGAGTCTCAGATTCAGATACCACTGCAGCCTCTGATTCACTTTGTCACCGTGAGCACTTCTCCTCTCCATGCTTCAGTCCCTCCAAGCCATCAAACTAAGATATCTGTAAGAGATGTTGAATGGGTGCACTGAATTGGTAATGCAAAAGGTTTCCTGACAGGAACACGGTACATAGTAATTAACCTGAGATACGCAAAGTGCAGGGGTGGTCACAAAATCAAACAAAAAAAAAAGAAAAAACATACATATAAAGTAACATTCAGTATTACAGGTGTTGGAGTTTTCCATAGTGTGTCATAAATCCAGTGTCCTGATTCCACTCTCCTGTGTTTTTTTGAAGTTGCCTCTTAGTATTAGGACAGACAGATCTGAGAAGGAGAGGTCTGGTAGGGAAAAATGCTGTCCTACTTGTGTGCTGACAGCCTAGTTTAATATTGTGTGCTGGTGATGATTCATCCTGGTTTGCAGTGGTTGCCTTGTTAACCCTACATAGAATCCATTTGTGCACTTCTTGCACTGAATTAGGTAAACCATATTGCTTGATTAATGTGTAGGAGCCTTTATTTTTATTGTGCTGTTCTGTCCTGCTGTGATGGTTGTCTGGGTACACATGTGGGTGCAGATCTTGCATCTTGTATTGTTCCATGGAGGTGTTCCTCTCATTTCTCAGTTATTGAACTATTTTGAGGGGTTGTTATGAATTATCATTTTAGAAAGGTTAGGTGGCTGGTTGTAGGCAATGTCAGGTAGTTCAGGGAATATGTCTCTAATGTTTTTCATCTTCACTCAACATTGGCTGTAGTTCTTCAGTGATTTTCTGAAGAGGTGTCAGCATGGGACTGCATGTGACAACAAGGGGTGTGCAGTCAGTTTTTTTATTTTGGTAACCAGGTAAGCCCTGATAGGCAAAAGGCCTGTTTTCCGGGCAACCCAGGAGCACACACAGTATGCAGGTGGAAGTTGCAGGAATCAAACCCAGGTCTGCTGGAGGTACCAAGCGAATTCACGGCTCATTATGCTAACCTCAAAGCTATACCCCCTGTATTCCAATAGATTTTCTCCCGGTATTTGTATAGCATGTTTCATTTCTCTGTCAACTTGGCTTGGGGAGTGGCCCTGCTGGATGAAGGAATAATGGAGTGAGGTGAGCTGTCAGTTTCTTGTTATCTCATCTGAACAGAGCCGATAGTGTTGACTTGCCTAACTGTAGACTCTGTAAAATCTCATCCTTGCATCATAGGTACTATCAGAATGATGAAAACAGTTGAACAAGTACCTAAACAGGAATTATTTCCAGATTTTCCCAGTCATATCTGGAATAACCCAACCCTGAATTTAGAAGATAAGACAGATCCCATTCCGGGGGGAAGTTAGTATCAGTTTTGAAGACCTGATTGATCCTTATTCAAAGGTATTCCTTTCCTTTGATGAAATTCAACAATTTTAAATTAATAAATTTTAACTTGGAAATAACCTTCAAATTAGAAACGAAGTTCTAGACAGGGATTATTTAGTCCTGCCATCTCCAAGTTAGTGTCAGTTCCAAAAACTCTCAGGCTTCAAGAAAGGAACTGGTTCTATTTACAAAGTTCTTTAAGACCCAGATGAAGATTTGACACAACATTCCAAACTAAAATGGAAAAATTTAGACATATCTGTAACGACCAACAATCAGAACAAACTCTGGGAAATGCTTATAACAGCTGTAAGGATGTATGGGGTTAACGGGTTCGGTTCAAAATCCTTTAGTGCTATTATTTTTCACCTAGTAAATTAGAAATGATGGGACTTCTTAAGGATGGTCCATTTTGGAAATGTGATAAACTCCATTCTTCATTGGGGTATGTGTTGTGATCTTGTCCCCTGATTCGTAAATTATAGAGTAAAATTATATCTGTGTGTTACAATATTACAAGAATTGGTGTACCTTTAAGTCCAGAGATATGAACACCTTGGAGAATGCTCAAAGGTCCCCTCGATAGATAAATGCCAGGAATCTTTTGTATTACCTGCAGCTTCATGCTTTAACAAGCCCCTGATGCTGTTGTGATAACTTTGAAAAAATGAAATATTTAGACAAAATTCACCTTATATTCAATATTTTTCTGTAATTCTAACCCTTACTTCATTACTAAGGAAACACAGAAACATAGTATTTGATGGCAGATAAGGACCGCTTGGCTCACTTAGTCTACCCATTTCCCCTACCTAATTTATAAGCTGCAGATCCTAGTTAACCAACAGTCTGCTTCCTCCTACCTCAACCAGAATTGCCTTATGTCTGTCCCATGCATTCTTGAATTCCCCCACTGTTTATGACTCCACAACCTCCTCAGGAAGGCTGTTCCATGCATCCACAACCCTCTCCGTGAAAAAAATACTTCCTCACATTACCTCTGAGCCGTCCCCCCCTCTATCTTCAAATAGTGCCCCCTTGTTCTTGCACATCTGTTTTTCTGAAAGATGCTACCCTCTTGGACTTTGGACATTTGCATGTAAACAGGATTGGTACCCTTTCTGTTCTGGCTGCTTGCCTACACCTGACATCGCAGTATTCTTTATGACATCACAGTCTGTTGCTGTGGAAATAATTATGATGCCATAAATGGGATTGTTTTGTCAGGGGTAGGCAAAAAGAAAGAGCAGATCAAGTCTAATGGACAGTAGTCCTCTGTTGCTAAGGACAGTTGTATGACAAAGAAAAAGAGTGATGGAAACTACGTGCAATATAAACTGAATAGTGTCTGAATCTCTCATTTATTTCAAGTTTTTCTAATGGTGTCAGGGGCCCTTTAAAAGGATTATTTTATCTAAATGGAATGAAGCTAGTAGAGCGCAGTACTAAAACCCCTCCACTACTTCAAGTCTGCAGTGAGACCCCTCCCCCGCTCATTTTTAAGTGATCTTTGAGTGCGGTTACTTGGCACAACTTGGTTGTCAGTTTGAACCTGCATCAGTGAAGTTTTTTTTTTTGTACAGGGTGGCCCTTGTTCTTCCCTCTAAATGAAAAGACCCTTCTTCCCTTGTTATTGGAGAATGGTGGATAAACATGACTAACTTACCTTCCAGTGAAACATTTTAGTTACTCCTTAGCTGGAAAAATGCAGTTTTTTGAAGTAATCTTGTCAGCTTTCATAGGGAAACTATCTCCCTCTCTCTTCTCCCCCTCACTCCATACACCACCCTTTACCACCTCCCCATACCCTTTCCCACCCATCCCCACCTACTCCCACATACCCCAGTAGACCTTATAGCCAATTTTCAAACTGTTACTGAATAAATGATTGTATTTACTTTCAATGTTATTTTTATCTTTATAAGTTTAAGGATGTTAATATATTTTTAGAACTATCTCCGTTACACTTCCCCATATATTATATGTGATTGTATGCTTTGTTATAGAATAAGATGGATTTTATAGTTTAGGTTTTAGTTGATTAAGCTTTTAGACTTTAAGTCTACCAAGCACATTGTGACATGAGATAATTTCTGTTAATATCTTTCTCTCTTTTTATGTATATTTATTTGTTAAAACATGTGCTAGATAGATTCTGACTACTTGTTATGAGATGATAATCTTTTAATAAAAACAATAATAATAAAAAAAATGATAAAGTATCCTTACACCCCTTGGAAATGCGTCACAAATTATTGTGGATGGATTGATAGTAACTGTGTATGGGTAGTGTTTAATGCACAGTCAGTGACATGTCTGACCAATAGTATCACTGCATATGTTTGTACCATTTAATAGCATACCTTAAGCCACACTGTGTCATGTAAGGATAAGACTTGAAGAAAACAGGTGGCAGAATATACCTATGGTGCTGAAGGCAAGGAAGAACTTGGTGGACTGCTAGTCTTCTTTCCCCACTTAATATGCATGTATGTATTGTGTGTATGTATGTGTGTGTATATGTATTTATGTATGTATGTATGTGTGTGTGTGTGTATGTATGTATGTATGTGCCTGTGTGTATGTGTTTATAAGCATGTATGTATATGTATGTATGTGTTTATATGCATGTATGTGTGTGTATGTATGTAGTAGTAATAATGTGCTTTATTAGACAGAATAAAACATGTAGGCCCTAAAAGGACCTCTTTACAAGGCTGTCCTGACATAGGTACACTCAGTTTCGGATGTAAACAATATGGACAAAAATTATTTGTACAATACATTCTCATACTTATTTTTATAAGTACTATACCGAATTACTATGTACAAAAATGCTTAAAGGTAAAGGAATATGACACACACTATAATATATGTTTTCTAAGAATTTGCCTGGTCTCGATTTTATTTCCCTCATAGGTTGAACTTCAGTAAACTAGGACAACTAAATAAACTATCTAAGGATTGCAACTGTTACATTGCTCTTTCATATACAGATTGATAGCATGTTTAAAACTATCTAAGCTATCTGTGTGTTTTTATGGTGTGTGTGTGTGTCTGTATGCAATATGTGTTGCAAAACCAGACATAAATTATCTGATATGCCATATGTGAGAGCTGCATAGGTTTGAATAATAGGATCGTAAGGTACTTAGTTTAAAGTTTTATGTTATTGTATGTATTACAAAAAAATAATCGTAAGAAAGCCATCAAGCAATAAGGGTTCACTGTTAGGGTTTATGATGTCACTAAAATCCCTTGGTGTAATTACAGCCCTATTACAGATGGTTTCCAATGCATTATGATACCACACTTCTAATGGTTATATATGTTTTATTCATATTTTATCTATCCACAACAATCAAAATCATATTGGCCCATTGGCGCAGTGGTAGCGCTACTGCCCATGACACTGGTGACCCGGGTTCAGGAACGAGCCTGGGTCATTAGGGGCCAGCTGGGGGGAAGGGGTTTGAGCGTGAGATGCTCTGCTTCTCCAAGGGGGGGAGGGCTGTCACATTGCTCCATTACCCCAGCCTGTGTATGCATGGGTGATGGCATGAGATTCACAGTGTGGGGAAGGGAGGATGCCGTTAGGCACTTGGCTGAGACATGTGACAGCACGTCTACAGCCTGGACTCGTGCTTTGTGCTGGTGTTCTCAGGGGTGAGGCTTCAGGGACAAGGAAGCAACAAGAAAAAAAACACAAAAATAAAAATCCAGCCCCCCACTGCCACGCAGCAGGATCCCCAACTGCTGAAGGGGGGATGGAGCATGGATGGTCGGTATAACTGTCACCAAGCTCTACCGGCAGTGGGAGATAAAATATAATTAAAAAAAGAATGATCATACTGCTTAAGGAAAATTCACCATTAGTTGGGAGGTTAGATAGCCTTTAACTTCGTGCAATGCAGTCTTAGCAGCCGCCACCAGAGGTCCCTTGGCTGCTACTGTGTCTCAGCACTGTAGGACTCTGTCATTTACAGCTCTTACATCTAGGTGGCACTCCTTTTCACCAATCTCTCTTTCCACATATACCAGTCTGTCCATTACTACTTCTTTTCAGTAGGTTTGGTTGACGTAAGTGTTTGAATCAAATTCACTGCTGTTGGCCTGAATGCAGCAACGACAGAACACTGAGAAATTGGCAGTGCACACTTTGTAATGTTTTGAGGTGCCTGTCTCATAAATATTTAAAGGGGAACAGTCAGCACAAAGAGCCCCACACCCAAGTGTGGGTCTGGTCCCGATTTGCGCTTTGTGTGCAGAAATTTTTTTTTTTACTTACTGTTTACTGCAGTATAATATGTCATTTGTATCAGGCTGATTCTGCTGGCTTCCAGGCTTACATTTTATGCAGCTACAAATCCCAGAATCCTCTGCAGCTGACAGTAGAGCAGGACTGCAGCAGTGAGGGATTCAACAGCCTGTGGTGCATGTTACAGATTTTATATGCTCTGATCTTTTGTTTGCTGGTCCAGCTGTCCTCCCTGGACTAAGTACAGTCACAGAGGCTGTTTAACATTGCTGAAACCAATTAATATATTGCTGCACCCATTATGCATGGGGGATCCCTCATTTGCATGGGCACAATGGTATTTTTTGTGTAGTCCCGCTATCGGGTCACCGTGGTGCGCTGGGGCCTCTGAATGCGGTTGTCAGCCAATGCTAATGACAGATTGATGCTAACACAGTTAGTGCTGTGCTATTCATTTGAATATGGGGGGCCTAGTGTGCTGCTTGAAACTAATATTAGTCAGGGCCGGCCCGGTGGCACTGTGGTCTGAAGCATTGAATGCCACACCTCGCGCCACACTGGCGACCTGAGTTTGGAAGCGAGCTTGGGCCACCAGGGGTCAGCCGGGGAGGTAGGGTGTAGAGCAGGATTGAGACACCGCACGACAGCTCTCCTCTCTGGGGAGGGACACGAGGGTTCCCTGGCTTTGGGCTGCCACCCAGTGGAGGCTAGGTGGTAGCACCAAATCACAGGGAACCCTGGCATTAGGCCCAGGGGTTGGAAGGGGCTGCCACTGGAGCCACAGAGCACATCTGTGCCTCCACATGCATGTGAGACTGCAATCCGGGGTTCCAGGATAACAGGAGGAAAAAAAACAGAAACCTGTGTCTTTCCCCATTGTCAAGAAGGTGCAGGTGGTAATGGGGGGAGCAAAAAGTTATATAAAAAAAACAACTAATATTAGTCTTTAAGAGTAGTCATTTATCACCTTTCATATCTGAGGCACTTTTTCTTTTCCCTTTGGTTAGTTAGAAGATCTTTTACCTGATGTTAGTAGGTGTGATGTATAGAACAGCTCTCTGTCTGGCAGCTGACCTATCTAGCTGTTATTCCCATTACATCCTCATCATTATGACCTCACTGACTGACATCACAGCTGCTTAAGAAGAGCCACTCAGCAGCTGCCAGATCGCTCATCTGTGATGTCACAGTTAGTGAGGTCACGGTCCTGATGATGTAAGGGGAGGAACAGGACTACATTTGTCTGCTGCCAGACAGAGTGCTATTCCACACATCCAGTATAGCACTAACACACAGAAAACTTTATAATGAGCAAAAGGAAAATACTTATGAAATAAAGTGTCAACTGACTACTACTTAAAATTTGTAACATTTTCCCTTCTGCTATTTTTGTTTCTACTAGTTCTTTAATGTTCTATCTTTATTGACCTTTGTGTAAATTCAGTGGCCCTTATGCACTAATGGGCAGGTAATACGTACCAAAGACACGTTACCTGCCCATGGAACTCCGCACCTGCAGACAGGTGTGCACTAGCCATCACCTGTCCATGGCCCCAGCACACAGGACACTGCAGGGTGGCTGGGGGCTGAGTCACAGACCCAGCTGGGCATCCAGTCAGATGCCTAGACCGGGTTGCAGAGTGGATCCCCTACGTGGCAGGGCATGTGTTGGCAGTGCATCCCATGGATGTCTGAGGGCCGGCGGCTATGGAGGTGAGTGGAGGGCAATGCCACTGGCTCCCCCATGATACGGCACTGGAGCGTTCCACCGGTATGGGGTGGGGTTGGGGTCTGTTTGGCAGTGCGGGGGGGGGGATGTAGATACATAGATACAAACATAGACACTGTCGGCAGATAAGGGCCTACAGCCCACCCAGTCTGCCCATTTAAGCTTGTAAGTTCACTTTATGTTTTCCTAGAAGTCTATTGCCCCTTACCCCTGACCTCCAGAATTCCCTTATGTCTATCCCATGCATTCTTAAATCCCGTGATTGTTTCAGCCCCCATTACTTCCTCTGACAGGGTGTTCCATTTATCCACCAACCGTTCTGTGAAGAAATTCTTCCTCACATTTCCTCTGAATTGCCCTCCCTCCAACTTCATCCCATAGCCTCTAGTCCTGGAACATCTTTTTCACTGAAAAATAGTGTATTCCTGCATTCTGTTCCTCCCTGTAAGATACTTGTATGTCTCTATCATATCCCGTCTTCCCTTCTCTCCTCCAGGGAGTACATATTCAAGACCTTCAATCTGTCCTCATAGGACTTGTGATGCAATCCATGTACCATCTTTGTTGCCCTCCTCTGAACCTTCTCTGCCCTGTCTATGTCCTTACATAGGTAAGGTTTCCAGAACTATACACTGTACTCCAGGTGGGGCTTCACTAGTGTCTTGTATAGTGTAATTATGACCTCCCTTTTCCTGCTGGTGATGCCCCTGCCTATGCATCCCAGCATCCTATTTGCTTTACATGCTGCCTTGTCGCACTGTTTCCCTACCTTGAGATCATCAGAGATGATAACCTCAAGACCCCTTTCCTGCTTGGTGCATGCTATATCCTCACCCCCCCAACTGATGTACCCCACCATATACCTGCCGGGGCCAGTGCCTTTCTGGGGTGAGCCGCATCCCTGACCCGATGCCCCAGTGTGGGGTGTGTGTCGGTTGGGGGGTGCCAGGTTGGGGCTGCCCACCGGTGTGTGCGGGGGCCGGTGGCCATGTGGGGTACAGCCGCAGTGGTTTCTTAGATTCATAGAAGTGATATGAGTTTGGAGGTCATGGACCAATAGAAAAACTCACCACTATTTCTAGTGGATGTAGTTAAATTTACATTTATCCATGTGTCTATCCAGAGCCAGTTTAAAGGCCTCCATAGTTTCACATGTTACAACCCACCCTCTTAATGAGTTCCATGTAAGTGGTCCTCATGCATGGGTGGGCTATCTGCCCTGTCATTTCGTGTCCCTGCTGTGTGTGTGGGGCACATAGGGGGCTTACGGTAGGGTTCTCCCTGGCATACCCTGCGCCCCCCTCTGCACCCTTGTGGCCAGCACTGCGGCAGCCTTGGTGCATGGTGCATAGTGCTGCCCGCTCCTGCCTGCCTGCACGTACTCACGCCGCCAGGGATCAGGCATTATAGGTGTGCAAGTGCCCCACTTGGTGCATCCCATGTGGTGGGTGCATTGGATGCAGAGTGGCTATGCGCCCCAGATGCGTGGCACATAGTCACGCCGCCTCTTTGTGCATAGGGGCCACTGTGTGTTGCAAATTTGCACACTGGTTTTAAGGATGATTTTAATCCATATCCTTGTTAAGCTCTTGCCATGCTGTCAGAGTGCATCAGTGTTTTACTGTAGAACTCTGTGGTTGAAATGGATGCTTACCTCTGGGGCTAGAAGATCATAAGGTTGTGGGTTGTAGCCCCACACCAGGAACTTGGGGAAATATCCACCCCTGATGCCATAGGGTGGTAACCATAGAAACATAGAATTTGTTGAAAGAAAAGGACCTCTTGGCCCACTCAGACGATCTCTCTGTAGTCTGCCTCCACAAGCCCTAACTGGTTTCTTGCAACCCTCCCCTCCTCCAGATAATATTCCCTTATGTCTATCCCACACATGGCTGAAGCACCCTACTGTTTTTCCTCCACCACTTCTGCTGGCAGTCTATTCCAGGTGTCTGTCACGCAGTCAGTGAAGTAGTACTCAGGTCCCTCTTTAACTCCCTCCCCTCCCCCCCAATTCATGCCCCTAGGTCCTGGTGCTCTTTCTCTTTTGAAAGAGACTCCCCTCCTGCACCCAGTACACCTCCCCAAGGTACTTGAAGGTCTTTATCATATCTTCTATCATCTCCTCTCTTCCAGGGTGTACATGCTGAGTTCCCTCAGTCTCTCCTCACAGGGCTTTTGGTGCAACTCCTGCACCATTTATTTGCCCTTCACTTGAGTGCTTCCACCCTGTCTGTGTCCTTTCTGAGGTGCAGCCTCCAGAACTGGAGACGGTTCTCCAGGTGGGGTCCCACCAGTGAGCGATACAGTGGCAACACACCGCCTCCTTCCTCCTGCTGGAGAGACCCAGCATCCCACTGGCCCTATCCACTGCTGTGTCGCATTGTCCTGACATTTTGAGGTCATCAGCTATGATAACCCCAAGGTCCCTTTCCTGCTTAGCAGCTGGCTGTATGAGGGGGTGCTGCACTGTTGAGGTGTCATCCTTCGGATGAAACATTAAACAGAGATCCCTTTTTCCCATCTCTGGTCACTGCTCAGGTGGAAGTAAAAGATCCCATGGCACTTACTGAAGAAGTGTAAAAGAGCTCCCCCAGTGTCATGGTCAACATTCCCTGTGTCAATAAATCAGGTCCATGTAACAACCCCACCCTCCAATGCACCTGGAAACAAGCTGTCCGAGCTTAGTGTACCTTCCCTGGTCAGAAGTGACAAATAAATAACTACATAAAATTAACTACATCATACAGTTTTAAAATGATCCCACCAATGTGTGATTTA
Source organism: Neoceratodus forsteri (assembly GCA_016271365.2). Lineage (NCBI taxonomy): Eukaryota > Metazoa > Chordata > Ceratodontiformes > Ceratodontidae > Neoceratodus > Neoceratodus forsteri. The sequence continues at coordinate 143,079,213 of JADMNL010000031.1, read as the reverse complement.
GAAACATAGAACATAGAAACCGCTGTCTGCCTTCCATCGGACATCATCTCCTCACACAGGAGCAGACTGAGGGAAGCTGTAAAGGAGCCCTCAGGAACTCCCTGAAGTACGCTGCCATCTGCCACCCGTCGGACAGCATCTCCTCACACAGGAGCGGGCTGAGGGAAGCTGGAGCCCTCAGGAACCCACTGAAGCACACCGCTGTCTGCCACCCATCGGACAGCATCTCCTCACACAGGAGCAGACTGAGGAAAGCCATAAAGTAGCCCTCAGAAACCCCCTGAAGTGCACCGCTGCTCATCCTCCTACTGCACTGACTGTGGACGGGTGTTTCTGGTGTCTCTATCTGGACTTTTAATTGGCACAGCCACACTGATTGTTTTTGCACAAGGCCAACTATGCAGTTTGGGTGGACTTTCGGGTGTTTTTGGCTTGAACTTTAATTGCTAGTGTTGCTGTATGCATAGGCTATTTTGGGTGACTTCAGTACTGCTCTCACTGTAGTTTGGGCATGTTTTGAGGGGTTCTAGTGTTGGGTTTGGCTTTTACATCAGTACTGTAAATGTGTGGGGTTTGTATCTGTTGTCTCTTTCACCTGCCTTTTTCTTTGCTCGCCTCTATTTTCCGTTCTCTCTGCAAATGTCCCAGACTACTGCGCATGCTCAGTGTGGTCCAGGTAGCCCTCCATTGTTTGTCTTCCCATGAGAGAGAGTCTGTAACCTAATCACTTTTCTTTCTTTCTCTCTCTCTCTCCCTCCCTCCCTCCCTCAGGAACCCCCTGAAGTACACCGCCATCTGCTGCCTGTTGAACAGCATCTGCTCACGCAGGAGTGGACTGAGGGAAGCCATAAAGGTAAAGGCTTGTCCTCCTACTGCACTGACTGTGGAAGGGTGTTTATCCATCAACGCTTTACGTCAACTCCCGCCCGCCCCAGCCACCCTCCACCTAAGACCAGCCCTCCTCTTATTGACGACCTAGATCATCTGACCAGTCATGTGCCTTTTCCATATTTTTTCAAATCCCTATAACCCGATTAGCAAGTTACTGGACCTCACCACCAGGGTCTGACTTGCTCTCAGAGCTTCCCTGTTTTGTATCCCTGCCTGAGTTTTGAACCCTGTACCTCTTGCACCAGAGTTGGGTGCCTTGCCACTGTGCTACGTAGCCAGCCCATCTCTCTCTCCCTCGTTCATGGTCTCTTAGCCAATACTATTTACTCCCACCCTCAGCCATGCCCTCCCTTTGTTGCCTACTTCTCACAATCTGGGTACTGCCCCCTCCTCATCCTTCCCACTGCAACCCTGCCTCAATTACCAATAGCCCCTTTCGGCCCCTGATTCTTGAGCTATATGGCACTTCCTGCCTGACCCCCCATGCACTTTGAACCCAGCCCCCAACCTGTTGCCACACCCCCAGCCCCAACCACCTTACTCCCCCTTGCCCTTCTAGCTCAATTCATCCACTTTCTCCCCATCCCAGTAACTCCCTCTAAAACCCCTCCTCTCCTCTGCCCTGCCCTTTTAAATCTAAATACCTCAAGGCTGCCCTCCTTTGACACACCCTCCTTCTTCTCCTCCTATCAGGTAACATTCATCCCAATCCTGGACCTCCCATCCCGCACCCCTCCTCCAATGACAGGATGCATGGACTCTGTTTTGCCTCCCTCAACATCTGCAGTCTTCAAAAAAGTTTACATTGCTCCAGGGGTGGCTAGCCCAGCACTCCCCTGACATTCTGGCCTTGTCTGAAACTTGACTCTCCAAAGGCACCCGGGACTCGTCCGTGGTTTACAAGGCTACTCACTCTTTTGGGTTGACAGACAAGGTAAAAGAGGAGGTGGTTGTGCCCTCTACATAATAGGATACCCTACAAGCCCTGCCCATCCCCCTCCCCTCCTCGCCCATGGTGCCCATGCCCTCACCACCAAGGTACTCCTCAGCAACCCTGGCAAAACCCTGTATGTTATGGCACTCTATATCCCCCCTCACAACCAAAAGTTTGCCTTCCCATAAGTCATGTCCTGCATCTTGCAACTTCTCTCCAACTGCAAATTAGTCACCATGGGGGACTTCAATGTTAATTGGCTATCCTCCTCCTCCACCCCATACAAGGACTCTAATGCAGCATTAGACCTCACTCAAGTGGTCCAAAGCCCTACCAGACTTAATGACAGCTCAAGCTCCTCGACACTGCTGGACCTCATCCTCACAAACTATCCCAAAAAAGCTCACAAAAGTGTAGGTGCTCCCAAACACCCTAAGTGACCATTCCCCAGTAATCTGCTGGTGGTCCAACAAGGCCCCCCTAACACCTCCCAAAGTCTCCTTCCACAGGAGACTAAAAAAAGGATTGTTGCCCCATTTCAAAACCTATCTAGTAAACTGCGACTGGTCCCCCATATAAAATGCCCAGTCCATCAACACTGTCCTCTCCCACTTCATCTCTACTTTCAACGTTGCCTGTGACACCTTTGCTCCTGTAGCCAAACAGGTCACTAAAAACCGTAACACTCCCTGGATATCCCAACAACTACTTGCTTAAATGCAGCTTTGAGACAATCTCTAGCACAAGGCCCCGGACTCCCATCTCCCACAGGACAGGCGATGATACAGAGAGGACAGAAACAAATACATATGGGCTCTACGACAAGCCAAAGTGACCTATTACCAGAAAACACTCTCTTCCACCTGGTGCTCTGGGCGTAAGTTCTGGGAGAACATCAAAGAGTTGTGCAGGAAAACAGCTACCCCCCCGCTCAACTCTCTAGTGATGGCTCCCTCACCCAAGACTCCCTGGCCATAGCTAATGCCCTAAATGCTACATTATTTGACCTTAGCTGTGTCCTTACCCCTAACTTCTTCGCCCCCCCCAGAACCTTGCACCTGCCCATTGACCTCCTTTCAACATCCCCCTTTTCCATCATCCACATCATCTCCACCTGTGAGGCTAGGCGATACCGCCACAAAGCCCTTGGTAAGTCACGCTATAGTGGTGACTCCTTAGACTTGAAACTCCTCCATCTTGCCCTTGACGAGGCCCTACACCCTCTTACCAAAATACTGAACATGTTTCTTTGTCTTGGCCAATTCCCCGCACTCTAGAAATGTGATGTAAATTAACCCCATCCTAAAAAGTGGCGACTGTACCTCCCCTAATAACTATCGTCCCATATCCCTTCTCTCCCCCCCATCTCCAAGGCTCTTGAAAAAATTGTCACTGACCAATTAGTGGAGTATCTATCTAAGCACAACCTGTTGTGTTCCGAACAACACGGCTTCCAGTTGGGCCACAGTACCACCACTGCCCTCCTAGAATACTCCTCCTATATCCATAATGCCCTTGAACGTGGTCACCTTGTGGGGTCAGTCTACATAGACCTCACAAAGACATTCAATACCATCAATCATGCCATCCTCCTAGACTCCTTGCCTTCCTTGGGACTCTCCCCTGATGCCATATCTTGGTTTAAGGATTACATCTCCGACAGATCCCAACAGGTTAAAATTAACTCCACCTTATCAGCCAGCCTCCTGGTCCACTCTGGGGTACCTAAAGGCTCCATATTGGGGCCCCTCATCTTTAGCCTTTTTCTTAACTCACTCCCCTCCTTCTGCTCTAAACTCTTGCTCTATGCGGATGACACTGTGATTTTTTGGAGCCACCCGCACACTGACTCCCTCAAACTAGCCCTCCAAGGCTGCTTCACAGAAACTGAAGCATGGTTCTCTGTCCACTGCCTTATCATAAATTACAAGAAAACCAAGTCTATGATCTTTGCTTATCGGCAGAGCTCCCTTAGAGATTTTCTGCTGACCACCTTTAACTCACAAGGCACCACCCTGGAACAGGTGGCCACCTTCAAATACTTAGGTGTTACCCTGGACACCTCCCTTAATTACCATGCTCATATCCACCTCTTGTCTACTGCCATTAACTCCCAACTTGGGGTCCTGTATTGGCACAAACACTGCCTCCCCCCGGAGGCTGTCCAATTAGCCTTATCTTCTGTTCTTTCCCTTATAGATTATGACATAGTCATATATGGCTCTGCTGATCCCATGGCTCTTCGCTATATCAAAGTCACCCTGAATAAAGCCTGTTGGCTGATCACAGGGTGTGACAGATGGATCCACACCTGCGAGCTATACAAGTTCACAAACTGGTTAACCTTCAAGGGGAGTCTTAAGTACCACACCTCTGTTCTCACCAAGAAAAGCCTCCTTAGACAAGCTCCGCCTGGCTACACCACCTCATCCAACCTTCCCCTCAGGTTAGGGTCTCCAGAAGCACCACCAGGGCCTCTCTCCTAGTTCCCCCTGGGCCAAAGGTCATTCTTATACAGAGCCCCCCCTCTGGCTAAATGGCTTTCCTGCTCCCATATCACTAGAACCTAAGCACGGTCTTTTTAAATCGAACCTTAGGACGCTTCTCCTTGAATCCTCAGTCTGTGACTGCACCTAACCCTCTCTGGCTCTGCACTTCCTTCCCCCTTCCTCTGAAACTTATTCTTATGTTATCTAAAATGCTGAGTCCTCTATCACCCAAGGAACATGGTTTTGATCCTCCTTCTGTTTGTTTCACAATTTAATTAGAATGTAATGCTTTACCATTGAATGTATGCATCTGCCATTGTTTTGTGTGTTTTCTACTGTATCTTGACGTGGAGCCTTTGCAAAGGAGTTTATAACTCAAAGGTTTGTAATTCTTATTGTTGTTAAATAATAAAAAAAAAAAAAAACAGGAAATGGCAGAAAAAGACATTCAGTCCATCTAGTCTGCCCTACTTTACCTTGCCCTACCCTGGAACCTTATGTCTAGTCAGGGTTATTGGTCTCACCTCCCCCCCCCACCCTACTGCTTTCCCCCTGCATACATAGTAAGCCTTTTACTTGGTCCCAGCTGTGTTTAAAACCATTAATGGTGCTTGCACCCACTCCCTCTGCTGGTAGGCTGTTCCACGGTTCAACCACTCTCTCTGTAGCATAATTTGGAGGACCAGTATTTAAGAACACAGTTTCTAAAGAAAAAAAAAAGAGTTACATTATTCCATGCAGTTCTCTTTTAAATGAGTCAAATGAATATTAAAGAAGGTAGAAAACATACGAGGTAAGTATAGAATGGGTGTGGAAGGGGTGGCTGGGTGTCTCCTAGAACTGTTAGCAGATTGAAACAGAATTAACAGTGACTTAAACTTTGAATGGGAAGGCTTAGTCAGCCAACACAGCAGGAGGTGCGCAAATGACAGGTGGGGGCTGGGGGGCTGTACAGTCCGTGACTGGGAAGAGCATGGCTGGTCCCCACCTATCTCTAGAATGGGACTGTGTGTCTCTCACACACATGAACCACAGGTCTCCCAGGTTGGAGCCGCATCTGCACCCTAGGGCCAACCCCCGCCATTTCACATTTCTAATCACAAGGGTCAAATACCTTGGAAGTACCCAACAAAAGTAAAATACAGATTTTCTGCCCCAAAAAATCATTAAAAGAAAGCTATACACAACCTGGCCTCTCGCACCTGAAAAGCTTACCCTCCCGTTTAGCTTTTAACAGCAAGAGTGGTATTTTTCTGGCACTGCAACTTGCGGTATTTTAATTTTAAAAAGTCCGAAACCTGGAAGTATGGAGGATGCAAGGGACGCTCCATTTGCTGAAAAGGTGCGGCGATGCAACACTCGCTTCAGTACAAAATTGAAGCGAGTGGTGCGTTGCCACACCTTTTCAGCAAATGTAGCGTCCCCTGCATCCTCCATACTTCTGGGTTTTGGACTTTTTAAAATTAAAATACAGCAAGTTGTGGCACCAGAAAAATCCCACTCTTGCTGTTAAAAGCTAAACCAGAGGGTCAGCTTTTTGGGTGCGAGAGACCAGATTGTGTACAGCTTTCCTTTAAGGGGGAGGGTTCACTGTTAGGCCACACTGACAGAAACTGGGACTTAACTGCAAATTCATGTTATCAGAGGACTCATTTTTGCAGGTTTTTTTTTTAGTTATTTATTTATTTGTTGAGCAGGCAGATACACTGGTCCAAGGGACCTTTTTCAGAAATGACCCTGGCCTAGGTAAGCAAAGAAAAGGAAAGAGATGAGAGATGGTTATAAACAAGCTAGGAAATACATTGTCAAGAGTAACTGAAAGTAAAGATAAAAACAAAGTTACAAAAATAGATACAGTTTCAATAAAGTGCTATAAAAACAGGAGTTCATTTGTTCTGTAAGAATGCAGTTCCGGTGCTAATTATAGCATACTGGGTACAAGCAGTGCTAACATAGCACACATAAACTGACAAGACAGTAGCTAGTACTGTAATTTGCACAGTTGCAATGGGATGCACACAGTAGGTGACCCAGAAGCTGTGTAGATGACCCAGAAGCACACAGTTCATCTCAAGAGGAAACACAGCACACAGCAGATGACATCCAGATAAGGGTGCATATGACTTGACTGAAGGCAGAGCATCACAGACATTAAAGGGCGAGAGGCTGTGTCTGCATGAAAAGGCTGGTTCTTGTACAAGCCCTTCTCTGCTCCTTGCCCTCGTTCCTCTGCTGGACAATCTGCCTTCTCATGTCGCTTGCCACTGCTCTGGAACCAACTCCCTCATGCCACTCGCTACTCAACCTCTAAGGGATGCCTCAAACATCAGCTAAAACTTCTTTTTCCACTGAACTGCACCTGTTTTGACTGACATGTTTTGTGTGTTGGCAACCTCAAGTCATGCTTGATCAAGATTTTATGCATCTCATTGTTACTAAGCACTTTATTCCTGCTGCTTGTTTGCACCATTATTGTACTTTTATCAAATTCTCTGTTGTTTTTCATCATTTTATTTGTGGTACTGATGTACTGTCTACCCATATTACCCTTCCCTCGGAGTGGCACCTGCAAACAAGCCTAGGCTCAATGTGCCTTTCCCAGTCACCAGTTTTCAAATAAATAAATATATCACTATCCGTGTTACTACCACAGGCCTGTGTCTGCCAATCAGGGTCACATATGAAAAAGGGCCTTGGCTCATATGTTTACCCAGTAAACAAAATAAAAAAAAAATCCATTCCTCCCACATCTCTGTGTCTGGTGACTTTGGTATCATCTAGAAGAGTTAAATTCAGATCCAGCAGACGTGGGTGGAGGAGGGGATTGGAACCCATGTCTATGCATACTGTGCAGTACATAAACACCCTGGCCCAGATATTCAAACTGCGCCCAAAAAGTGCGCAACAGCAGGAGCAAGCGCAAGTCCACTGCGCCCATTCACAAGAAGCGCGATATTCAAAAACTGCACAGGCCAAGATGCGCCTACGGCCGACGACTGAATATCGCACCACCTGTGCCATAGCGCAACTAGGGAGGTGAAGCTGAGCATATCTGATGCACCATAGCGCAACAAGGGATGTTCAGCTGAGCAGTCCAGATGCGCCATAGTGCAACCAGGGACACCCCCAGCAGCAGGGCAGAAATGCAACAGCACAACCAGGGATGCAGGGGCCCACCACCCATGCCACAGATGGGCAGAGGAACACACGGCAGAACAGACATCGTCCCCCACACCCCATGCACTGCACAACCGGCGAGAGCTGGAATAACCACTGGCCTATGGATACCAGCAACCAACCCACAGCCGGGCCATGGTGCCCCAGCACACCCCCTAACAAGCTGTGACCGGCACACAAGGATGGCTGACCACCCAACCACACCATCCCACCAATGCAGAGCACACCCTGTACCATGATCCCCATATACCCTGCCCAGGGTAGCACCCAACAGTGCAGGACACCCCATGCATACCACCACCCCCACTGTGACAATGCAACCCTGTGCACCATGGAGCCATGCAAGCAGCCCCACCATGGACACCCTGCAGTGGGCGGCAGCAGACAGTGATGCAACAGATGCATACACAGTGCCGCCCTGCACGTCCCCCCCGAGGTACAGCTGAGAGACTGACCATGCGTCAGCACACGAGGTACCCCACAGGCAACAGGGCATGCCCCCGACCCCATCTCCAGTGGTACAGCACCCTGCACACCCTCCCAAGGACACATCCCATCCCAGCACTGGCCACAACAGCCAGCACAGACACGCACAATGTAGCATGGAGGCATGCACCACACAGGATGCAACACAGTGCATGGACAAACACCCACCCATACCCAAGGGCACAGCAACACAGGGACACAGTAGCGGGTCAACCAAACCACTGGCATGTGCCCACGGCTGATGTGTACACACGGCCAGCACCCCTACATTGCACAGGTGTGCCAGCCACCCTGCGCAGGCACCATGAAGCTGTATGCCACCAGCATGCTGCCAGAGCACAAGTGACAGACACTGGAGCACATCCCCTGCAACAGACACAAGCGACAGCATGGATGGTGGACAACAACAGCGGAGGCCACAGTGCCACCGGAGGCAGACATGCACCATACTGGTGATGGCGGTCAACCTGGCATTGTGCCGGGTACAGTTGTTATCCAGCATGGACAGCCACCTCTGACATGCCAGCAGACCATGCATATCACAGACATGCAAGGGTGTCAGCTGCACAGGCCATGGACGGTCTGACGGGGTGCCATGCACACAGTGCAGGCCCCATGGACCACTGCACACAGGCATCCAGTGCACAGAGAACAACACACAAACCACAGACAGTGACTGATTCCCCTGTCCACACCATAGTTGGCTCACCTCTGCGCACACACACACACACACATGCCCGCCCATGCGTGCACCACCCCTGGCACCATGCACACCACTGCAGCTGAGCAACTGTAGCCCACTGCAAATCAGAGACCACCACAGTTGTTATAACAAAATGTATATATTGAAACTATGTACAGTAAAACTATATACAAAACTATATACAATAGTGGGGGAAGGGCCACATAACAGGTGGGGGAGGGTAAGGGGCAGGGGTGAACATATGGGAGAGGGAAGAAGGGGTGTGAGGGTGGGTCCAAGGGGGAAAGGTGGTAGTTGGGGCATGGGGAGTTCACTGGCCACCCCGGTCCTCTTCCTCCTGACGCCGATGAGATCTCCACCTCCTCCTCCTCCCACCCGTGGCGGTGGATGTGTGAGGAGCTCTAGGTCTCCCTCCTGACCCGCAGCAGCTCCTGAATGTCCTGCTGGATCTGCAGGAGCCCCAGCCACCCAGGGACGAGGGAGCAGAGTCAACAGGGTGTGACTGTCCATCCCCTGCAGCCCACCCATGTGCATGGCATACGGCCATGTGACACGCCCCTGTGATGGTGTGCGACCACCCACAGTGACCGTGTCCACAAGACCTGCCCACCCAGGCAGCCACAGCCATGTGGACCACTGCACACACCCACCGCCCATGTCCTGCACAGCACCACCATGGCCGTACAGTGACTTGACTATGTGGTGTGAATGTAGTGTCACAGCCATGTGCCCGGTGCACGCATGGACCATCACTGATGCACTCCCAGACATGCAGTGCCACTGGACAGTGCTGACTGTAACAAGTTGCGTGCATGGCAGTGGTGTTAATGGATGGTGGCCATGGCCCACTGCCCGCCCAGTTATACAGCATGCAATAGTAATCATGGATGTAAGGCACTCACCATCAGCAGGCTGGTCCACGCGACGTGGACCACCTTCATCCCTCCTGTCCCTCTACTCCAACATGCGGTGCCTCCCCTCTCGGTTGCGCCTCCGTTCTTCTGGCCCTAAGGTGCAAACATGGAGAGAGGAACATCAGTACAATCCGGTAGCAATGTCCCCCCGCCCCCATGTGTGCAATCCCACACAGCAGACCCACCACCCGCGATACCACCACCGGCCAACACTGGGCGCTCCCCATGTGCCAGACACATGAACCGTGATACCCGTATGGATGATAAAAGTGTATGGATGTTGCACCTCCCTGGCCGTGGCACCGTGCCCCTCCTGGCACGTGCCCGCAGGTGGGCAAGCAGGTTCGGGTCCCTGCGCCTCAGGTCCCCATAATGGTGGTGGCACTGCTTCGCCGTCCACCCCATACCGGTGGCCTCCTCCAGGGCGTCGGCCACCTCCTGCCATATCTCACTCCTGGCCCTGTCCAGGGGTGCCTTCCCAAACAAAGCCCCAACATGAGGCTCAACTATGGCCACAAGGTTTGCCAGCTTGATCTGGCTCCACTGTACAGCCCGCCTCTGTGCCATCTCTGCTGCCCAGTTCAATCAAAATGGCACTCTGCAGTGCGGTCCTGCCACGTGCAGGTGCTGCGCGGTACAGCGCTGCCATTCCCTATCACGTTGTCACTGAACAGCACAATAGTGGTGCACCCATGCCTGATGCATGGTGCCTAGGGGGCAAAGGTCGGGCACAGGATCAAGGGTCTCTGGCGCATGGACAGCCACAGTGCGATTGGAACCCAATGCGTGTAGCGTGATTGGGTGCCTGTGTGCCACCTCCTGTAGTGGCCTACAGCGCTGTTGCCCCAGTGCGCCTACGTCGCCACAGTGCCATATAGGTGAACAGCTCCGTAGCGCCACTGGCACAATGGTGGCCGTGCCCTGCATTGCCTCCCACGCACAGCACATCAGCAACGCGGCAGCCGCCTGCGTCATCAACCCGAGCATGCACAGTTAGGTGTGTACTGCGCATGTCACAGAACTGCGCCCTTGGCTCAGCACGTTCAACACAATTGCGCAAAGCGCAACAGCGCGATATTCAGCCGGCATATGCAAATCATCTAATCAGCCATTCAATGGTGCAGTCACTGCATTTGCATCCACTTAAAGATGTGCCTTTCCTCATTTGCATGGGTTGCGCTATAAAAGTGCGACATTGGGCTGCACTGGCCATAGTCGGTTACTGCAGTCTATTGCGGTGAGTTGCATGCTGTTTGGGAGTGTGGACTGTGGTGTTTGGGACATGCATGGGACTGCACAGTCTGGTAACACCTGTCATTCTCACAGGATGAATCATGACCGAGCGTGTGGTGGAGGAAAAGGAACAAAGTCGTGGGAGGAAGAGGAGGCCAAATTTCACTAAGGCCAAGACAGATGCCCTGTTCGAGGCCTACCTAGACCAGGAGCTGCTTCTCAGTGGATGCCAGGGAACACCACAGGCCCATGCTGCTGCACGGGAGGCAGTGGCGCGTGTTGTAAACCTGCATGGCAGCCACCAGCGCTCCGTGCAGGAGTGCAAAAAGAAGATGGGCACGGACAGGCGGAGGATTAAAGAGAAGGTGGCTGCCATCAGGGCAGCATGGTCTGCGACCGGTGGGGGGCAGTCGGAGGTGCTATGCCTGATCCCACAGGAAGAGCGGGTTGCTGGCAGCATGCAGCGTTGCGCCATTGAGGGTGTTCCGGGTGGTGGATTCCAGATGGGTGGTAGCCCGTCACTGCATGGTAGGTCATGGTCTGTCTATTGGGGGGGGGCAGAGTAGGTCACATGCAGTAATGCTACTTTTTTTCCCTTACAGCTCCTGAGTGTCTGCATGGGTCAGCGGTGGTGGGCTTCCCACTGAGGCCAGTCACATGGAGACGGAGGAGGGCCCATCCACTTCCACAGGAATACGGGGTTCAGGGCTACAGTGGGCCTGCCTGGATGTCCAGATTGATGTTGGTGGAGCAGGTGCGGAGGAGGCCCTGCCTGTGTCCCAGCGTGCCAGCGTCCATGGATGCCAGTATGCTGAGACTCTGGCTGGTGCCAGATCCATCACCGATGATGATGGAGCTTACGTCATGGGCAGTGACACGTGTGTACCACAGGATGGCCACACAGCAGGTGACATCACAGCCATGGCTGTGGGTGGTGCCACTGTGGAGGCCTGCATGTCATCACAGTTCCAGCCTGTGCCTGTCTGCACCAGTGGGGCAGCACTGATGTGTGTCCAGGACTGTGGGACTGTTGCGGCCACTGCGGCAGCACCATTGAGCCCTAGGGAGCGGCAGCCAGAGGGGCAGCATCAGCAGTCAGCCAATGGCCATGGGGGTACAGTGTCAGGGGGCGGCGTCAGTGCACTGCCTGTGGACATGCCCAGGCCTGGCTGTGGTGTGCAGCGCCCACCCTCAAGGGGTGATGAGCATCAGGGCCACGAACACCCTGAGGGACAGCATGCCGATCAGGCAGATGACCTCTTGGATGAGCACACCCGCATACTGCAAGCATCAGTCAATCAGCAGATGCGGCTTGTGACCGCGGTGGATGCACTGAGTGTGGCTCTGTGCCAGGCAGAGGAGCATCGCAGCAGAGACACTGCTCTGCTCCTGGCAGGGATGGTCCGGTTGCGGGAGGATGTAACTGTTGCCATTGACAGGCAGACACAGGCATTCGCTGCTGTCATGGCCACAGTGGGCACACAGTTATTTGCCCATGTGTCGCAGACACCACGCAGTGCAATGTCCACCTCCCGTTCCCGGCGTCGTGCGATACCATCCTTGTCGACACCGGGTTCAGCTGTGGGCATCCCGAGCATGCCTGGCACAGGCATGTTCGGTATGCTGCAGACCCTCAGCGAGCACGGTCACATTCATGCAGTGGAACTCCTGGAGGACCGTCGGTGCCACCCCATGAGGCCAGTGGTCAGCCTGTCACTGCTGGTGGGTCTCGGCGGGGCCACCCACGCATCCGTGGTGGCCGTGGCACTGTGGCGCATGACTGACCTGTCTCCCAGCATGGCTACTGTCTGATGCTGCCCTGTGTGCATTGTGTCGTTCAGCGGGCAATGCACGGGTGGGTATCCGGTCCTGCACACACACACACACACACACACAGTCCATCTGCACACCCTCCCGGCTGCTGTCTGCAGTTGCGTGTGCATGATGATGCCTGCAGTGTGCTGTACGCCACTGTGTAATGGTGCCCAGCGTCTGACACACACACAATGACAGACAGTGGGCGTGGTGGTCTGTGGACATGTGTGTGGCAAGGAGTGGCGGTCTGGGTCGGCGTGCCTCCTACCCTTTGTGCATGTCTGGTGAGGTGTGTGTGTGTATGTGTGTGTATGACCGCGTGCCATGTTAGACCTCACCCATCCCTGGTGGTGTGTGTGGTTCCATGCCCGGCCATTTCCCCTTGATGGCATGCACCCCTGGTGTGTGTCCATGCGTGTTTGTGGGTTGTACCTTTGCCACTGGTGGTTGCACATGGCCCCATGACTTACCTGGGTTGGCTGAAGTGCTCCTCCGTGATGGTGTCCCGGTGCAGCTGTGCCAGCTGGAGCAGTCGGGGGTCCCGTCACCCAAGGGGGGCTGCCCATCACCGGCGTCCTCATCGTCCCCATCGCTGTCCCCCTCTTCGACCTGTATGGCTATCCCACATTCGTTGACCATGTTGTGCAGGATGCAACAGGCCAGGAATAGCCCGCAGGCCTTTGAGGGGCTGTACGGTAGGGCACCGCCAGAGGTGTCCAGGCAACAGAAACGTGCCTTCAGCATCCCGAACACCCGCTCGATGACATTGCGTGTGGTGGCATGTGCCTCATTGTAGCGTTGCTGCAATGGGGTTGCGGGCTGCCAGTATGGTGTGAGCAGCCAGGGATGGAGTGGGTATCCACTGTCACCTGTGTGTAGAGGGTGGAGGTTAGTTTGGTGATCAGCGTCGCCCTGCCTCTGGCCATGTAGGTCACTACCCATGTCACCTCTAACCATGCCCCTCCCAAGCTCTATGTTTGTCCATGTGGTTTGCATACTCACCCACTAAGTGGCCAGTAGGGATGTCCCCACTCTCGAATCTGTGGCACAGTGCCGACTGGTGCCAGATGAAGGCATCATGTGCTCCCCCAGGGTGCGTGGCACAGACATTGATTATGCGCCCTCTGGCATCGCACACCACCTGGCAGTTGATACTAGCATAGCCCTTTCGATTAATATATGCAGCCCCCTCGGGGCCAGGTGGTGTGCGGATGGCCACATGGGTGCAGTCCATTGCCCCTAGCACGCCGGGCATATGTGCTACCCTGTGGAACTCCTGTATGTTTGCTGTGTGCTCGCGGTGTGCTGGGGAAATGGATGTACTCTCGCATGTAGGCAGCAGTGCACTGAGGAATTAGGAGAGGTGGTGTGTGCGGCCGACTGGTTATGCCTGTGGTGTCCCCTGTTAGTCTCTGGAAGGTACCCGTGGTGAGAAAGCACATGCAAGCTGTCACTTTAGTCTCCACTGACAGAGCATGGCTCCATCGTGTGGGTGCCTGCATCACATCACTGCACAGCTCAGAGAGCCGCCTCAGAATTGCCCGATTCAGGCAGTACCGGCCCACGATCTCAGTATCGCTGTACAGCTCAAAGCTGGTGCGTGCTCAGTACTGCCTGTTGGGGGCATACCACCGACGGGCCCTTCCATGGCCGCGCCCTCCTACTGCCTGCCTTCTCACCCCCCCTCATTACTGCCTCCATCTGGATGGTGGCACTGGCCATGTCCATGGCTTGTGTTCACCCCGCTGTCCTGGCTGCTACTTCCCCTGCACCGGGAACACCTTCCTGTGGTGGCCTCTGTGCTGTGTGGCACTTCCCCCTTCTGCACTGGCTGTGGCTCCCCACACCTTCCCTGTGCCTCTCTGTTCAGGGTGCCCTTTTCCTGGCCCACCCTGTGTGTCCCTCCTGCTCTGTTTGTGCAGCTAGAGTTCAGCCTCATGTGCCTTCCCTGTAGCGTTCTTGCATCTCTCCCTTGTTCCTTTTTATTTTGGCTCATTTCCGTTATCGCGCAACTTCCGCTTGCTCCCCTATTGCGCATGGTGCATGTTGTTGAATATCGCACTGCGCCATTTATGCATGGTTCCTCTCCCTTCAGTTGCACATACATTCATTATCATTGCGCTATTGCTCAGCGTGATTTGTGGGCACATCTGCCTCCTGCTGAATATCTCAGAATGGCGCAATTTTGGACTTGCGCTGGAGCAATCCTATTGCGCATGGTGCAACCCTTTTGAATATCTGGGCCCCTGTGTAAACGCAGATAAAAAATGGAGACAAACATCTCACCAGCATAAAATCTTTAAAACATGCCAGAATATGATAATACTTTTTATATTTTGCTGGGGTCTGATATCCCTTTTCCCTCGAGATCCCCCTATCTCTCACTTTAGCAGTCATGGGTGGGTGGTGGATGAGGGCTCAGTCTCAACCACAAGGGGGAGCAGTGGCTGCACCATCTGTGATCTCTGATGAGGCCCACGCATAATGTGACCATGGGGATGCTGCAGGCTGACACGTTCCCATAGTCCTCTCCTCCCTCCTCACAGCCCTTCTTCTGCTTGCTGTGCCCACTCCCCACTGGCCCACTGAAGGAGGGATCTGAGGTTGCTCCGAACACAGTAAGAACTCTAGGAAAGATGGATGACTGGGCAACAGACATTTACTACCCAAACAAAAACATTTTGAGACTGGGGATTCTGGTACATAGATTAATTAAGAGCAAAAATAAATCTGCTGCCCACTGACCATGTATTTTTTTAATTTCAATTCTGTTTATGTGTTAAGCATCACTTTTTGCCCAGCTTTTTTGCCTTAATGGAGAATTGCACTGAATCTGTAGGTCCATTTTCCCAGTAGAGGCTGTTTTGTTTATACTGGTTCCAGTTCAGTTATTGTTCCATCAGTGCAGGCCTTTCGGTAACCTCTGTGGATGTTTTTGATTTACACTCTGGTCATAAGTACCATTTTAGAGCTGTATGCTGTAGTTTGTGTCCCACTCAACCATAGAGTTCTGTAGTGGAACACATATGTATTATGAAAATGTAAGAGCTCAGCAAAGTCATGAACTACATCACAGAGTTCTAATATAGTCCTTACCACCAGTGTGTATTTCAGAAATATCTACTTGGATAACTAAAAGTCTGTACAGATAGAACAATAATAGAATTTGAACTGGTTCTTAAAAACAGCTTCTACTAGGAAAATGACTTGCAGATTCAGCATAGTTCTCCTTTAATATGGTCATTTCAAATGAGTGGTTCTATGTATGTATGTATGTGTATGTATCTGTCTATATATATATATATATATATATATGTATTTACTGCAAAAACTACATTAATGCAGACATTAGGGTTGAAGAATGCAAAGCACATAAAGCAGGGAAATGAAAAACAGCAAGGTTTTAAGTCTCCACAGTCTTGGTGAATCGGTGTTGTAGCCTTCTTTGGGGTTGTCAACCCTAATGCACACCCCTTCACCCCAGCCTATAACTTATGTCCAAAGCTCAAGGTACAGCTCCGAGCCAGTGCTTCATAGTGATGCACTCTTAAAAGGTAGAGAAGTAGGGCTCAACACATGTTGCCAACAAAATGAGTCATAGCTTTTTTCATGCAGGGTCCTGTGGGAAGAAAAGAGATCACGTTTGACCTTGTTTGCTCAGGGGAGGGAGTGGGCATTAGGGTTGACAACCCCAAGGAAAACCCCTCCACTGATTCACCAAGACTCTGGAAACCCAAACCCTAATGGTTTTTCATTTTCCTACTTTGTGTACATTGTATTCTTCAACCCTAATCCTAATGTCTGAATTAACAGTGGGGTTTTTTTGGAATGATTTTCCCTTCTTTGTGTTATAATGGAATTGTGTTGTCATTTGTGCAGGTCCCAAAGGGACCTGTGTGAGATGAAATAAACAGAATAGTGGCGACAGTTACCGACCAACAAGTGAAAGCATCTCAATACTTGCACGTTTGCTCTGTCCCATTCTAGCTTTGATACTGTACTAATACTAAAGATTTCTCACCTGGGTCCTGGGGATTGTGGGTGGGACTTGGTTGGCTCTAGGGAACATCCAGTCTTACCTGTAAAATAAGAATAGCAGTGGGGTCACAAAGGATCTGCAGTTCTTTAATAATGAACTGGGACAATCAAGGTACTCCAAACACAAAATAATACTTATCTGATACACATGGTCAGTGTCCTCCAATGCCAGGGCTGGTGTTTTGTTGCACCATTTTCTTTTTTCCACTGGACTGGTAGACAGAAAGTGGAAAATGGATAAGTATGATTAATAAAAATACCAATCAGCTGTGTCGAGTAGAAAGGGATTGTATTTTTTGGGGCGGTTTAAAGTGGGTTGGTCAGGAGGTTAGATACCAGTACCATGGCAGCAATCCAGGTCCAGGAATGGACTTGGGTCACTTATGGAGACCAGCATGGGGGATATGGACAAGAGTCAGTGTCCCTGGACCCACTATCCTCTTGGGGGGGGGAGATTTGCTCCACTCATGGACTGCCACTAGGAAAGGATGAAGCCACCACCTTTCACACGTCCTGCAATACTGACAGGGTGACAGACCGGCAAATTGACTGACAGTCAAAGGGGGCAGACATTCATCCCCATTATGGGGGGAATCTGTGTGTGGGGGGGGTACCAAATATACAAGGTAAGTTCCTGAGATGGAGGGTGATAGGGCTGGGTGGCTGACAGCAGTAGGGGGCCTGTTGATGGTGTGGGGCCCGCAGCGACACAACCCTCATTCTGCCAGGTATACTTTCCCCCAATTTTCTTGCCCTCCTACTTGCTGTGATGCAGTGCATGGGCCTGTCAGGCTTTGACATGCTCCCTTTTTAAGGAAAGCTCCCCTGCCCACCACAAGGTGTTGTCAGCACACCAGAACACTGATGTGTTCCTCACCAGGCTGGGGCCATTGCCGAATGCTGTAACACCTTCCCTGCAGCTTTGGCCCATTCAGCCAGCTCACTGAGCTCACACTCAAACTAAGGTCACTGGCACAGGAAGACAACATGGTCCACACTGGGCCAATGGCCATCCCTGCAAACAACGTTACTACATAAATTTTATTTGCGACATTTTGACCCCCAAATTCTCAACATAGTCTTTTTATGACTACCCCTCCCAATCTGAGCATGACAGGTGTCATTTATAAAATACTGGCTGAAACGTCATTTTGCACCACAAGTGTGAAAACACATTTTGGCCAGGATTTGAAAAATGACACCTATCACATTCACGAGGTGGTGTGAAAATATGGTTATGTTGAAAATTTGCTGCTGAATTACTATAAATTACCAACGTTATGAGCAAACATTGAAAAATGACAGCACACCTTCCTAACTTTGTTGTTTTTTAATATTCTGACTCCAAATGTTTAATATAGTCTTCATGTGATCCCTCCTCAGATGACAGTGGACCATTTTCTACATTACAGGTTGTAAGAAAAAAAGAAGATATTGAGGTACTGTTTTCTTTATTACAAGTAAGGACACTGGGGATTGGGCATTCCAGTGTTGGCTTCATGTTTGGTGGCACTGGAGATGGTCACCCTGGTGTTGCAGACTATTGGGTTGGGGGAGAGGATTAGTCAGAGCCGACACCAGCGATTGAGCATCCTGGTGTTGAGATGTTATTGGAGTGGATGGGGTACTGAACCGGCACCGGGGGTGGGCACTCCAGTGTTGGAATTGTTGACTATTAGCTGGCACTAGGACTGGCCACCCTGGTGTCCCGTTTTTAGGAACTAGTCCACTGATGTGACTAATGGCCACTGAAGTACCAGTGAAGGGAAAAAGGAAGCACAGTTCTGTTCAGCAGGGGTGGGGCTATGCACTGACGTGTAGCCCCAACCCCTGCTGAACAAACACAATAGAAAGATATGGATGATGTTTGCAGTGTTGGGATAGCCCTGCCCCATCATACACACAGGCATTTTCATCAAAGGACCACATTGTTTAAAGTGGTTATAGAAATGTAGTTACCTTTAGAATGCTTCTTTTTCTTAAATATTTTAAAAACGACTTTAGTTTGGGAGTAAAAACCACAAAAGCACACACATTGGGCCAAACTCTATCAAACCTGCAAGTTTCAGGTTTGCAATCATCCTATTTTATTTGTTATAGGTGCGCAAAAAAAGGGCTTAATTATAGTCTTTTTTTACTTGTTTTGCACCTCTGTAACTTTACCCCTGGTGAACTGATTGCCATGAAAGTTTCAGAATCCAGGGATTCTGGCCCCAGCTATGTGCCTTCCAAATTTCAAGTAAATCACATGAATGGGGGCAGAGTTATTAAGGTGCATGAATCAGGGTTTAACATTAAAGTGCTTACTCAACCCAAATATACAGGTGTTACTGTGCTTGTATAATAAATATTATATCTATATATCTATTTATAGTATCCTATATCCTATTCTCTCAATTCCTTAAGTAATTTCTGGATTTTTGAGATGAGAAACCAGTTTAGACTACGGACTTCAATGATAGCATCAATGCGCCTGCCATACTTTTTTCTGAATTATAAAAGGGTCTGAGAAATAGAACTTTCTGATTGGCTGCAAACATTCTAGTAGCCTTATGTTAATCTTTTATTAACATACATGTAGAGTTTAACCATATGTTGAACAAGGTTTAACACTGTTTAAAAACATTTTTTATTATAATAGCAATAAGGCACTCCCAGGGATTATGTTACTGGTCAGTTAATCACCCTCTAGGGGCATGTGGCACTCGGCTACACCTCGTGCCACGGTACACCCCTAGAAGGTGATTAACAGACCATTAACATAACCCTTGGTCATGCCTTATTGCTTAATTAACATGTTTCTAGAGCCATCGTACCAGCGCAGCAATACTTTGAATAAAGTCCCTCCTCTTTACCAGGATTCTGTTTATGGAATTAATAGCCGCCATTATAGCCACCGTCGGCATTGTTACCAAGACCGTTGAGTGAAAATATTTTTAAAAAATCACAACATTTAAAAGTAAAACAAATCTAAGAGAGAGCCTACCTCTCATCTCCAGTCATCTAACACACTTTGTTAGCTGGCAGGACAGAGCAAGTGTGCTCCTCAGTATTGCTGTGAGAACCAGCGCAGACAGTGTGCACTCAATGGATGTCTGCACAGGTGCCAGCAACTACCAGTTCAAAGTAAAAAGCTCACAGAACAAGTTCGGTTAATCAGGTCAGTATTCTACTTAAACTGCTCACAGCTCTTCAGTGTTTTTTTTTTTGTTTGTTTGTGTTGTTACTTTTTCACTTAAGCGTTCCAGAGTTTACAGTATGTTCGGTAACAAAATAAAACTCACTTCTGTTACCGAACATTGTCATGGCACCCAGGGGTGTAGCCAGGGATTTCAGATCTGCACACCAAGTGGACTCACTGCTACCCCTCCCCCCGTTAGGGTGTGCTACCCCCACAGGGGTGTAGCCAGACAATATACAAATGTACACCAGGACCGTGTTTGTTGCCTCATTTGGCACAATAAATACAACTTTTGTATCTCATGACAATGGTTGCTGCCATGCATGGGTAAATACAAATGCCATGCATTGTTCCCTAAGACACCCACATACCAGCCCAGAGCCTGTAAAGTTGTATTGTCCTTGGGATGCAAAGACAGTATTAGTGACCAGTCCTTCTCGTTTCGATTCCTAGGAATAAAATTACAGAAAGGCTCAGCATTTTTTGTTAGTTTTCAAGGAAAAAGGAAGCAGTTCAGAGCCTATTTGCTACCCCCTTAAATAAAATTGCACACCATGGAGTACTTGGAGTATGCCTGACTACACCCATGATGGCACCAGAGGACTCGTCCTATCGCCCAGTTCATACCATTACTTTCAACAAGCAAAAAACTGCTTTAGCGTGGATGATGATGGGAATGATTTAGCGAATGTGAGGGGGTTTGCAACATAAACTTCACAGTACCGCTGTTAAAAATTGAACCCTCCCCCGACCTCAAACTGGCACTGCAAGTAATCTTGCTTGAGTTTTACAGTGGCTATAAAGTGAACCACCCCCTCCCCAATCTCATCTCGATAAGCCTGATTTTACATTTAAAAACGCTGTTCCCAGTGTTGCCTCGATCATGCTAACACCGAACAGCTGGATGCTTATACAGGTGCCGTGGCTCAACGTGACAGCGGCGTGAATCTGTTTTCCCTTCAGTTGGCAGTTTTGATGCCATGCAGTCTGGCTTTTTTTTTTTTTTAAAGAATGCACAGAGCTCTTCGGTTTTGGAAGTGAATGTTGAAGAATGACGTTTTAAATGTACTGTATCACAGGTAGGGGCTGTAATTGCACTGGGGCAAAATGTTTAATGGTCACCAAGTGTTTTTATGCCATGCACGTGGTCCCATTCGGCCCAGAGTTCGAAACTAAATGTTAAGTGTTGGCTTTTTTTTCCTGAGCACCACTTGCCAAGTGGTCCAGTTTTTTATTACTGGAGGGAGATCCACTGCGTATCACACTGTCCAATTTTGTTTGTGCATTCATCAACTTTTTCACTCCTGTCAGCCATTCGTATGGTTGGGACATTATTTTAGAGGCAGTTACAATGGCGACGACTTATGCAGTCTGGCAAACTCATGAGCACATTCACACTGCTCTCAGGAACGCACAGCATGGCTCGGTTCAGCGGATGGACTATTTTATCAAAAAATTCCTCTCTGAGTTTAAATACTTTTAAAAAATTACATTTTGAACAACTGGTGTTACTGTTATGTTTTTATAATAGCAATAAGGTACTCCCAAGGGTTATGTTAATGTTCAAGTAAATCACCCCCTGGGGGCAATATGGCACTCGGCTGCACCTCGTGCCACATTACATCCCCGGGGTGATTAACTGGAACAGTGTTGGGCAACCTAATGTAATCAGAGGGCCGCAAGTGTGGTCCTCAAACCCCCTCAAGGGCCACATGACCCCACATGGACAGCACAAGACCCGCTTTACATCAGAATGAAGCAGAAGTTACAGATATGAACACAGTAAACTTTATTTAAAGGATTGTAATCATCATTAAACCTTTTAAACGGTAAAATTAAGGTACACTAGCATGCTGCAGTCATTCAATTTAATTAAATGTAATTTGACTGGGGGCTCATGAAAAAATAATGTCCCAACTTTTAAATTGCCCACAACACATGCTTCCCTATCCTGCATCCTTCCATTTTATTAATGTCTAAATCCAATTTTATATATCACATTAAACAAGCATCATTTCCTGTGCGCCTGATCCTGAGTTTCAGCAACACATAATTATGTAAAATGCCTAATAATGAATAATAAAGCACATTAAACAAGCATCAGATCATGCCCACCCAATCGTGATTTTCAACAACAAATCTAGAGTATTGCTGTCTATTGCAAACACCACTATTGCAAACACCAAAAGCACCAAACAGGACTTTCACCAACACACCTGTTGCCCACCACCAATTACTAGAACATTAACATAACCCCTGGTCGTACCATTTTGCTTAAGAGTTTGGTTCTTTTTTTGTTTGTGCCTCTGCTATTTAATGTTGTTTTCAGTGCTCCCTTTGGGGCTTTAAGGTTTATGCTGGCTGCAGTTGGGGTTTCCTAGTATATGTAGTTTATGTATAATACATGAACACTGCTTACTGAAGAAGCTATATGAAGGCGAAACATTGGGTAAAAGATGACACTTTTAACAAATAATTGAATACAAGTCACAATGCCGCATTACTGCAGCCTGTGGCTGCACGGGTGGTGGCAAGGCACTCACAGTGTGGGGAGGGGAGGACGCCGTTAGGCACTTGGTGGACACATGCACCAGCATGTTTACAGCCGGACTTTTGTCCTTCTTGCTGGCATCCTTAGGAATGGGGTTTAGGGGAACCCCCAAAATATTGGTTTGTGGGCGACTGATTTTTAAAAAATTCTGTTTGTGTCCTCAGCATTGCTGCATACCCTGGCTCTTCCAGGGCCATCATGGTGCTGTGGATTGCCCCCCTAAGGTGGGGTCAAGGGTAGGGGTATGCCTCAACAAGATCTGTGTTGTGGCCCTTCATTGGAACAACCATTTTGAGGGTGAGGGGGCGAGTATACTGAGCTGTTATTCCCCAGTGCCATGGCCAATGATCTTTTTCTCCCTCTTGGGTCATGAGGCGGTGGTGTGTAGTGACATCATGACGTGTGCATGCCAAGCATGTCAACATGTCGGTGTCTACCTCTGCCTCCTCCTAGCATGTTCCTTCAGCTACATTCAATAAATCAATCAATCAATCAATCACTTTATTTAACCAAGCATAAACACCATTGCCACCAGGGGTCACACAGATGGCAGTATTGTGGTGGAGGAGCCCATGGTGCCCCATGATCTCTCATGATTCTGGGTTGCCAACATCGTGAGCAGTAGCACTACTGCTGCACCAATGGTCCAGCCCCAGCTGATTCATTCTGCTGTTGTTTATGACCTGATCTCTCAGATGGCAGCACATATGGCTGCTGCCACATCACTGGGCTGACCAGCTTCTGCACTAAGCAACACATACACAAAGTCACTTACATGTGGCAGAGGGTGGCAAGGGGGGAATGTAGTGCATGGCTGGGAGACACTGGCTGTTCATACTTATGTAACTCCCAGCTGCAAACCCTAATGGGAGCTGGACGACCCAACCTGACAGTACCATCCTCACCCATCTCATGCACCAAGGGGTATGGGGCACTGGCCTGTCAGTATCGTCAGGCTATTCCCTGATGTTTAGAGGATACAGAAGTTGCTGCCTTGGGTGTACACAGCCCAGGATCCCCTGCGGTAGCACAGCAGGGGATCCCCTTGATGGCTGGGCCATGCATCCCACTGGAAACCAGGTGTCACCCCCATGTCTGTCCCTGCCCATGATGCTGAGCTCTGTACCAGCATGTAGGTACCCCAGTGGTGGTGCATGCCACTAGCGCACACACACGTATATGTGCAGCGGCATCCTGGCACAGACCTCTGCCAGCTGAAAATGTGTGGATCATGCATTAAGCCAACACTTTTGGTGCATAGGGCCCAATTGTGAACAGTTGTCCAGCAATTACTTTGTTTATTCCATGAAGAAATTTGAAAGTTTCAATCATGTACTCTCTGTCTCCCTTATGGTTTCTAATGTATACATGTAAAGGTCCTCGAGCCTTTCCATATAGGACCTCTCTTGCTGCCCCTGAATCATCTTTGTTGCTGTCCTCTGCACTGCTTTAAACGTGGGCATTTAAGAATCATCGTTGACTGCTGTAAGTCATTATTGTTAGCTGGGAAGGTATTTCTTCCCCGATTCATTCCTCCTGAAGTCACAGGGTCACGAACACAGGGCCCAGCCCTACTTCCCCACCCCATCATATCTGCTAAGCTTGCATCATCTGGGCACCCCCCCCCGGTGGTGCACAGTCGAGGGGGATCGGTATGTTACTTATCCAGAGGAGGAGTGTCCTTTGGGATGCTTGATCCTCCCATCGCTGAGTGGCCACTGATGACTTTGGCTCATTTCTGAACCGAGGTGGGCATCATCACGAGCAGTAACCCTACCTCTGTGCCAACAGACCTGCAGAGATCATATGCAGAGTGGAGCCAGATTTCATCATATCCTGTTAATGCCTCAATATAAAGGCAATGTGAACAAGGATGGAGCAGGGATAAAACTCAAGACAGGAAAAACCTGATCCCTATACCCCTACTGTTTTTTGTTTTTTTTCCCCCCTTCACCAGCGAGGCCCTCCTTCATAAGGCTCCCCCAGCCTTGTCATCTGGCGTCTTGTGGGCTCACTTTCCAACTCCGTCTTCCACATGTTGCATCCTTTCAGCAGAGGGTGGTGGGCTAGGCTTCACCTTCACACCATTAATTACAGCATAAATACTGTACCAATGAAATCAAAATACAATTGCTCAGGAAGATTTCCACCATGGTTCTCATGGAAGGTAAAAAAAAGTCTAAAAAACAAAAGGAGAGCCTATGCTGGAGCAAAAAGTAGTGGTAATCAGGCCTGTTGGGACCATTATAAAGAAACCCTAAGGATTTCAAAAGCTAATATAAAAAATGCAAAAAAGACCCATGAAATAAACTTAGCTTCTGGGGTGATGGACAACTATAAATCCTTTTATGCATACATAAACCAAAAAAGGGTACAGCAAAAACAGTTGGTCCCATAAAAAATAATGAAGGTAAATTAATAACCGAGAATATTAACATGGCCACTGAGTTTTTTTTTTATACTTTATGTTTATTGAGGTTCATAATAAGCATACAGTCACATTCCTGATGTAATATTTAAGGATACAGATAAGATCCACACGAGGGCGCCACCCCTCTTAATACACGCAATTAACAAAACCATCCTACATCTATACGATACGATACAGCATGGGGGAAATTCAAATGAAAAAACATTTTGATGTACATGTAGCAAATGTTTTAGGTTGTGTTTTATGTGCCCATGAGTCGCACTCTTGATTAAACTTATACATTAATCTAATCCGAGATTCTATTTCCTATAAAGAAAAACATTAAAGCAGCATGCTTAACCATAAGAAATGTACCAGTCTGGTACTTTACAAAGGGAATTATAGGTGGCCCTCTTACTCCCTCATTTAAAGCGATATCAGTGGAGAACAATATAAGACATAAACATTACAATCTCTTAAGAAGGAAAGTATTAAGAGAGCTTATGTAGTCATGGATCTGAGAGGAAGAGGAGAACCCCCTTCCCCATCTATAAGCCAGCTTTACTTCTCACGAGCTTCACTGTGTTAATAAAAATAATTATACTGTCCAAATAAAAGTAAGTGTCCAGTTGGGAGAGAAGTAAACACCACAGTAACCATTAGTGTAACTATCAAACCTGACCATAATGGCCCAACAATGTCTCTCTCTAAGAGTCCAATTCTTCATCTTCTTCCGATTCGGATTGAGAGAGTTCCCGTCTCCGGCTAGTTGGCTTTGCACGTTTTGTGCCCAAGTCAGAGCCTCCGCAGCATCAGAAAAATTATAAACTTTCCCACTGTGCACCAAATGAAGTCTGGCTGGAAACAACATGCTGTGCGGAATACCTACTTCATGGAGCATCGCATGTATGCCATCAAAACATTTCTTTTTCTGTCTTGTCGCATAACTTAAATCGGGATATATGGAGATTCTCTGTCCATCCTGACATATGGTACGTTTTTGCCTGGCCAACTAAAGAATCAAATCCCTGGTCCCCATATTGTCCAGAACTGCCACAGTTGTCCTCGATGCGTCTGTGTCGCTGGGCCTTCCACGAAAGGCCACTCTGTGGTACTTCTGGATTGACCACTGTTTATCGATCAAAGACTGGCCTAGCTGTTGTTCAAGCCAGTCTTTTAAAAAAAGGCTGAGATGGTCACCTTCACTGCATTCTGCTATGCCGATAATCCGAAGATTGGAGGTACTGGCTTGGTTCTCTAAATTTTCAAGCCTGGCCCTCAGATGTGTGTTCTCCTTTACTAAACTTGCTGCAGTGCCTATTGCCACTTCCGATTGCTTTTTAGCTTCACTCTCCTCCGCTTTGATCGTAACAGAATCAGTCTCCAAAAAGAAGCTCTGTTGGTCAGGGTATCAGACCAATCTGAGAAACCTACCATAGATGCTAGCATTTTCTTCATTTTCTGCCCCAATGTCTGCAAGGTCTCTTCTTCAGCCTCCGTACGTAGCTCCTGAGTAGGGCGGCCTTGCACCAACCGCATTGTTTGTGGGCTGGGTCAACTTTTACTTTTTGCGCTCTCTCTACCCGACTTATCTATTTTTGGGTTCCCCATTGTTGGTCTTGTGAGGTTCCGAAGCCCAAATATATGTTTAGCGGGTTTCTAATCGCCCACTGAGCTGCTAAAAAAAACAACTTTAAATGCAAGGTTCAGAGGAGTCTTAAATTTCCGCAGCCTTATTGCTCAGGCTCCACAGCACCCCATGGCCATTGAGTTTAATGAATTTGTTTCCTCAGTCTTTAATAAGAGTAGTACTACCACCCAAAGGCATTTAGAAAGTTCTGAAGAAAATAGATTAGTAATGAACCAATCAGACATTAGATCTAAATTGCAAAAGTTAGACGTGAACAAGGCACAAGGACCCGATGGCATTTCACCTAGGTTAATCAGAGAGCTGGAGAAAGAACTAGCAGATCTCCTAATGCATCTGTACCAAGCCTCGATTGCCAGAAATTTGGAGACAGGCGGATGTTGTCCCAATATTTAAATAGGGTGCTAGACACTCAGTGGGGAAATCATAGGCCGGTGAGCCTGACCACAGTATTGTGTAAAGTCCTTGAGGGTTGCATAAAGGAATTCATTATGGAATACCTGGGAGATATTGATGGGACCCAGCACGGATTGAAAAAGGGATGGTCTTGTGAGACGAACCTATTGGAATTCTATGGCAAGGTTAGTAGGGCAATGAATGACCAAAACTCAGTGGATGTAATTTTCCTTTATTTTTCGAAGGTGTTTGACAGGGTCCCACGTGGGGAATTAATAGATACCCTAGTTGGATACAATTTACCAGGTAACATAACCAGATGGATTGAATCCTGGTTAACATCAAGAAAGCAGATTGTGTGCATTAGAGGCACCTTCTCGGAATGGTCTGATGTGTCTAGTGGAATGCCCCAGGGTTCGGTGCTGGGGCCTTGCTTATTTAACGTCTATATTTATTATTAAAATGTACATCAGATGCCTGACTTTCAAAATTTGCAGACGATACCAGATTGGGTCACATTGTAAATAAAGTATAGTTACATAAGAACTTGCCATAACAGTAGATCTTCGAGAACAGCTCTTGCAGCAGGTTACACTATAAGAACTGAAGCCAGCAGGCAGCAGGACCCCACGGAAAACTTCTGGCTAGCTATACCCAGCGGGGGACTGCCCCAATGTCGGCCCTTCCCCCAACGTCAGATACATCATAAAAGGGGCAGTCCCCCAGCTTGCCTCAGTTCTCCCGTCGGAGACTCCCGGCATAACAATGTGATTCAGACGGGAGACCGAGGATCCACTTCCAGAGGAAGACTAGTAATTCTGATGCATCCGAGACGCTATGAAGTAGAACCAAAACTCCTGAGGGGAAGGTGGGAGGGAAACTACCTGCTGCAAGGGCTGTTCTCGAAGATCTACTGTTACGTTAAGTTCTTACGTAACTGTACTATCTTACTTCGAGATACAGCTCTTGCAGCAGGTTACACCATAAGGACTGATTCCCAAGCAGTAAGGGTGTAATGCTAACCCCGTCGGGAGGAGGATAGGAGAGATTGAGGCAAAAAAAGGGACCTCTCAGTACAAAAGTCCTTGGAGGACTGCCAGGCCAAAGCCCACTCTATGCCTGGAGGAGATGTCCAAACTGTAGTGTCTCATGAAAGTGTGCACCGAACTCCAAATAGCTGCCGAGCAGATGGCGGATGTCGCTACATTTTTCAAGACAATGAAGGAGGTAGCCACCCCTTCTTGTAGAATGGCCCTTTACCGGTCCCGGTAAGGGTTTGTTGCATTTCTGGTAACAGAAAGCAATGCAGTTAACAAGCCACTTTGAGAGAGTTTGTTTCAATACAGGTGCACCCATCATCCTTCAAGTGAAGGATAAGAACAGTTGTCAGATTATCTGTGTGAACGGGTTCTGACCAAGTAGAACCTGAAAATCCTATGCACATCTAGAGTATGCAAGAGGGCCTCCCCTCTGTTCGTATAGTTGGGGGAAGTACACCGAAGGTCAATATCTTGGTTTAAGGTGAAGGCTGAAACCACCTTGGGAAGGAACTTAGGATTGGTCCTTAAGGACACCCTGTCCTTATGGAAAATTAAGTAAGGCTCTTTACACAAGAGCACCTGAAGCTCAGAAATTCTCCATGCTGAAGTAACGGCAACTAAAAATAACGCCTTCCAGGAGAGAAGGTGAAGCTCGCAATCCTCGGCTGGTTCAAAAGGAGGCAGTGTAAGCTGCTCTAAAACTAAAGGAAGGTCCCAAGGAGGAATTGAATCCTTGATCGGGGGTCTGAGATGCAAGACACTGCACAGAAAAGCATGGGAATCCTCTAATTGGGCTAATAAATGCTGACCAACTGATGTGTGGTATGCCGAAATGGCACAGAGGTGTACCTTCAGGGATGAATATGCTAATCCCAACTGGAAAAGGGACAGGAGGTAGTCTAAAATAGACTTCTCTGGGCATCGAAGTGGATCGAGGTCACAGGCCTGAGCCCATAGACAAAATCTCTGCCATTTCAAAGCATACGTGGCGAGAGTCGAAGGTTTCCTGGCTGCCACCAGAATATCTGCAACCCCATGAGAGACCCCGTGCCTAAGAATGGCTACGTCTTTAGGAGCCAGGTGTACAGGTTCAGGGATTTGAGGTTCAGATGGATTAGGGAGCCAGCCTCCTGGGAGAGCAAATGAGAGCTGACCGGTAATGGTAAGGGAGGTTCCTGAGCCAGCTGGAGAAGCAGCGGAAACCAGATCTGTCTGGGCCAAAAGGGCGCTACCAAGATCATTGATGACCATTTTGATTGGAGCTTGAGAAGAACCCTCTGGATCAAAGGGAAGGGCAGGAAAGCATAGAGGAACCAGCCCAGCCAAGAGATGGACAACGCGTCTCACCAGAAAACTCCAGGCCCTGGATCTAGCGAGCAGAAATTGGGCAGTTCTGCATTGTATGGAGATGTGAACAAGTCAACGTTTGGTGTCACCCATCGCCGGAACAGGTTCTTAGCAACCTCTTGTAGCAATTCCCATTTGAGAACTCTGGCCTTCGACCGGCTCAGGATGTCTGCGACAGTGTTGTCCGCACCTGGAATGTGCACTGTGATAAGCATGGCGCCGTGATGTAGTGCCCATTCCCACACCCGCTTTGCCTCTCTGCAAAGGGGGTTGGAGTGAATGCCTCCTTGTTTGTTGATGTAATACATCACTGAGGTGTTGTCCGTTTGGACCAACACATGACCTGGTGGAATCTCTGTCTGTAAGGCCTGTAAGGCATACAGGACTGCCCTCATCTCCAGGACATTGATATAGAGGTGAGTCTCCAGGGGCAACCAGGTACCCTGGGTCCTGGTGTCTCTCAGATGAGCTCCCAGCCGGACCCCGAAGCATTGCTGGTGAGGGTCAGAGATGGTACTGGCACCACGAAGGAGACTCCCACGGAAAGATGTTATGGGACCAGCCACCACTGCAAGTCTTGAATGACTGGCCTTGTGAGTCTGATTAGCTGGTCTAAGTGATCCTGCCTCTGGTCCCATTGGGTTCTCAGCATCCACTGAGTAACTCTCATGTGGAGGTGAGCATGGGGGACCGTGGCAATGGCAGCCACCATATGTCTGAGCAGGCAAAATATGGTCCAAGTGGAGACCACATTTTGTGCCGTGCTAGTCCTTATTAGTGACCTGATGCATTCTGCCCTGTCCCTGGGCAGGAAGGCTGTCCCCTGATGGGTATCCAGAATCGTGCCAATGAATTGTAGTCTCTGCGAGGGAATGAGAGAAGACTTCTCTTGGTTGATGGTGATCCCTAGAGACTGAAATAGGGAGCAGGTGTCGTGAATGGCCTTCTCCAGTGCCTCTGGGGAGGAGGCCATCAGGAGCCAGTCATCCAAATAGGGGAAGACGTAATGGCCTTGTGTCCTGAGGGCTGCTGCCACAACTGCCATGCACTTGGTAAAGACG
This sequence comes from Neoceratodus forsteri, assembly GCA_016271365.2. Classification (NCBI taxonomy): domain Eukaryota; kingdom Metazoa; phylum Chordata; order Ceratodontiformes; family Ceratodontidae; genus Neoceratodus; species Neoceratodus forsteri. Next base: position 143,048,899 of record JADMNL010000031.1, on the reverse strand, counting down.
TGTGGCGCTGAGGACAAGCCGAACGGGAGTGCTCGGAACTGGTAAAGGCATCCCAGAAACTCAAAACACAGAAATTTTCTGTGTGATTGGGTGATGGGAAGATGAAGATATGCATCCTGCATGTCTAGGGATGCTAGCCATGTCCCTTGCTTGAGCATGGGAATAAGACCCGGAAGGGTAACCATATGGAAGCGCTTGTACATCATGAAGATGTTTAGGTCGCTGAGGTCTAGGATCGAGCGTAAGTCCCCAGTTTTCTTTGGAACCAGGTAGAAGTGGGAATAGTATCCTCCTTCTCTCTGGCGCCTCGGTATGACCTCGATGGCATTCTTGGAGAGAAGTGCCAAGATCTCCTGCTGGATGAGCAAAGCATGCTGTCCCGAGTAACGGGAATGCAGAGGAGGTCTTGACTTTGGGTGGTCGAGGAACTCTATAGAGTGTCCTCGACTGATAAGCTGAAGAACCCACTGGTCAGAGGTGATCCTCTGCCACCCTGACAGGTGGTAAGTGAGTTGACCCCCGACCCTTTCTTCCCTTTGATCCAGAGGTGGGGGAGAGGCGAGGGCTGGGAAGGAGTCATGCTGTGGCAGTACTGGCTCTGGCAGGTTTGGTAGGTTTGGTATATCTCTGACCCTGACCTCCGGAGAATCTCTGCTGGTTTTTACAGCTGAAATTGCCCTGTGTTGTCCTGGCCTGACCGAGGTTGTTTGCTCTGTCGGCCACGAAAATGGTTCTGTGGTCTGTGAAAGGAACCAGACCTTGATTTATACAAGGCCTGAACCATTTTGACTGCCTTCCCAGCATCTTGGAGTCTGGTGATAACCCTCTCGGAGTCTTCATCAGATAACACAGAGCCATTGTAGGGGACATCCAGGATGCCTTTCTGGACGTCTGAAGTAATCCAGAGACCCTTAACCAGGGGTGTCTCCGGAAGCAAATGCCTGTTGAGGCACCTCTTACTGCTGAGTCTGCCGAGTCATAAGTGGCTCGGAGGACTTGGGTCCCAATGTCCGAGCCCGTATGGAGGAGATTAAGCAGCTCCTCCTTCTTGCCATCCAGTAAGTCCTTTAGTAGCTCTTGGCCATGGTCCCACAGTGCATTTTGAAATTGCACCATGTGCGTCAAATAATTGAAGGACCTAAGAGAGCACGTGGAAGCCACGCACATGCGGCGGCCCAGCGAATCCAATTGTTTGGATTCCTGGTCTGGTGGCTGGGTGCTGAGGTGTTGGGGCCTTTGTGAGCAGTTGTGCAAAGCTGTTATGATGACCGAGTCTGCCACAGGTTGCTGAGCGAAATAAGGAACATCCAGCGGGGCCCAGTAAAGTCTGTCGGCCTTCTTGGGGACCACTGGGGTCGAATGTAGGTGCTTCCATGCAGCCTTGGTAGCGGCCAAAATGATATCCACCAGGGGTGGAACCACAACAGCCTTTGGGTCTTTCTGCCTCAAGTAACGTGCTAGGCATTTCCGTTCAGGATCTAAATCCTCCGTCTCCCATCCTCTGTTCTCATGAGTGTGCCTCATAATGTCGGAGAATGATGGGTCATCAGGTGATGACCTAGGAAGCTCGTGAGGCTCTGGGGAAGGGGTACCCATAGGGGAGGGAGATCTGGAGGTATCCGAGGTTTCAGAACGTGAGTCGTCGTCTGATGAAGAGTGGGATCTTCATCGGGGCCGCTTGCATCCATGATCGCTAGGGGACCCTGAAGGGGTCCTGGAGTGTGGAGGTCTCTTGGCCTTTGCCTTTCTGTCCCTGGACCTATGCCTGGGTGGTGGTGGTGGTGTAGAGTCCTTAGGCTCAGGCGTTATTGCTCTGGGAGGTGCTCCAGGGGATGGGGTCCCTCCGGGAGGTTTGATGAGTACCACATCTTTTTTGATGGTGTTCCACCAAAAGGTGAACAGATCCTTAACCTCCTGTAAATTAAGGCTGGACGTAGGGCCTGGCGTCGGTGCTTGCCGTCGATAGGGGCGGGTGCCGTGGTTGAGGCGTCATTGGGTCCGGCGTTGGACTATTTGGTAGACCGACGTCAGGCAGGCCGACGTCTTCTGTGTCTCCTGACGTGTGGTTGTCGGTAGTGTGAGCTCTGACGTCCTCCTCCGACATCCCCCTGTGACCGGTGTCCGGTGGCAGAGGTGGGGGTGGTGTCGGGTTTCTGGGGCATTTAACAGACAATGGATCCAGCGTCTGCTTAGCCTCCGATGTCCACTTAAGGGACACGAGCTCCAAAGTTTTTCTCGGAGGTACGTCTGAGGTCTTCAGAGGTTGGGAGACCAAACATTCAGTGTCCCGGTGTCGGTCCTTAGCGTCAGTGCTAGGCCTAGTTACAGACTTGTACTTGTGGTGGTCGGAAGCCTCTGACCTGGCGGCCAACCCTGAGGGGTGGCTGTCCTTAGACTAGGTTCTCAGCAGTTGCAGAGAAACATAGCTGGAGCCCCCTGAGGTCCTAATCTTAACTGGGGGGCTGAGACTTAACCCGGGATGGAGATCGGTCTGACCGGGTGGAGCTGGAGCCGGCCTGGAAGTCGGAAGCCCAATTAGGGGATTTATCCCTATCCTTGTCCCGGTGCTTATCCTTGTGCTTTCCCAATTTTTGTGAAGGTTCCCCTTGAGAGGATGGGTCTTTCTCCATGGTCTTAAGTTTCTCTTTTAAGGGGAAACTCTGGAGTGCTTTCTGGTGGCAGATCCTGGTTCTGCTGGCAGATGGGGCAGGCCTGGGTATCATTGTCCAGGCCTAGGCACCTCACACAGGCCAAATGCCTGTCTTTGAAGAGAATCTGCTTGCGGCAAGTGCACTTAGAGGGGTGCCCTTCTGTAGAAGAAGTTGGGGAAGCAGACATGTACTTGTCAGTTTTGCTATGAAAAACAATGTAAAAATGAAGAAAATTATTTCTGGCGTTGTTCATCTGCTGAAGGCATCTGTGGAGCCAATGCGTGTGAGTTGACGGTGGGAAAAGAACTGAGGTATGCTGGGGGACCGCTCCTTTTATGATGTATCTGACATATAGCTAACTAGAAGTTTTCTGTGGGGTTCTGCTGCCTGCCGGCTTCAGTCCTTATGGTGTAACCTGCTGCAAGAGCTGTATCTCGAAGTAAGATCAAGGGAGATGCAAGCACACTTCTTGTAAAAGAGCAATCCACTCAGCCAAGAGCAATTTCTGCCAGTCAGCCCTGCTTTCCACGGTCCAAAACCTGAAGAGTTTCTAGCAAAACACTAAAAGCTTAGTTGGCGGGTCTGCCAGAACCCAGGTCTCTGACCTTCTCATTGAAGGGACGAGTTGCAATAACCCCCTTACTATCGCCAATGCTTTCAACCATCAGTTCTCTGACCTGACTGTCCCATCCTTTCAACCCCCTGCTCCTCCCTCCCAACCCCCTGTCCCCATGGTCACTGGTCCCCCCTCAGTGCGACCCCCAGCCATCCTCCCTTCTACATAAAAGCAGTCACTGTCCAGGAGATCCAGAGGCTCCTTGCGGGTCTCTCTCCTCACATGGGAGCTGGGCACGACGGTGTCGAGCCCAAACTGCTCTGTTTGGGGGCTTCCCTCCTTGCCTGGCCTATCTCCCACATCTTCAATGCCTCCCTAATTTCTGGCTCCATCCCGGACGTTTGGAAGGTGGCCAAGGTCATCCTGGTCCTCAAACAGAGGACCTGAAAAATCTTAACAATCATCGTCCCATTGTGATCCTGTCTGTTATCAGCAAGTTACTTGAAAAGCTGGTAGCCTCCCTGCTCACCTACTACCTTCAGAGCTATGAGCTCCTCTCTCCAGCTCAGCATGGGTTCAGAAAAGGGCACAGCACTTCCACTGCCCTTGCGGTGGTTACCTCTGCTATCTGGCTCACCACTGACCAAGGCAAACTTACTGGAGCCATCTTCGTAGACCTCTCCAAAGCCTTTGACCAGGTCGACCATTCACTCCTGAGATCCACCCTTTGGACCATGGTCTTCTCCCCCCCCCTGCCCTCACCTGGTTCACTAACTACCTTTCAGGTAGGCAGCAGTATACAAACTTTAACAAGGCCCTCTCCGACTCCGCTCCCGGGACTTTTGGTGTCCCCCAGGGCTCCGTCCTCGGGTCCCATCTTGTTTTCCCTCTTTATAAATGAGTTACCCTCGGCCTCTGCCTATGGGATCTCCACCCTGTATGCGGATGACCTCATCATCCTGGCAAGCTCTTGGGACCCAAAGACCATAAATACGTGGTTAAACTCTGACTTTAACCGTGTCCAGTCCTGGCTCAAGGACCACAAGCTTTCCATTAACCTCAAGAAGACTCAGGTCATGCTCTTTGGCTCCTCTGCCAAGTTAAAAGCCTGCCCTGCTTCTCCTAAAATCCTAGGAGCCGATGGGTCCCCACTGCCTGTTACTGAAGTGGTTAAGTACCTGGCGGTTACTCTTGACCCTCAGCTGGATCTCACCCTGCACATCCGCAACATCTGCAAAGCTACAAATTGCAAGCTGGGCCTGGCCTACAGAGCTAAATTGTGCCTCACCCCTGAGGCTCGACTGGCCGTAGCCAGGGGGGTCCTCCTACCCACGCTCTGTTATGGCCTTGTATCCTTTGCCCATGTCCCTAAATCCAGTCTCTCTAAATGGGACACAGCGTACAACAATGTATGCTGCTTTGCTCTCGCTGCTCCCCGCCTCGTACATCAATGTGACCTTTACTCCCGGCTGGAGTGGCTCCCACCGGAGTGCCACCACACCTTCATCCTTGGCAACTTTTTAGACAATGTCATCTGTACCACCACCCCTTTTGCACTTGCCCTGTCCCTCACTCCTGCCGCTCCCCCCTACCACCTAAGATCCAGCAACTCTCAGGTCCTCCTGGTTCCTAAAACCCGCACTCGTATGGGTGACCAGGCCTTTTCTGCCTTCGGACCGAAGTTATGGAACTCCCTGCCAGCCTGCACTCGCACCTCCCCATCACATTCCCGCTTCAGAACCTCCCTATGGGGCTTCCTGAAATCAGCCGCCACGTGTCTCTGTACCTGAGCTGCTTTCACCTGGTATCTACCACTGGGTGGCCATTCCGTGACTATTACCTGCACTTTGCCCAGTTGGTCGAGCCCGTGTCACCTGACATACCCTGTCTGGTGCTCTATTACCCTGTAGTGACTGGTCCTGGTTGGTAATCTACCTGATTCTCTTTGTACCCCTGTTCTGACTTATCCTGCTGCCTTGTACCTTGGTATTCTGCAAGATCGTTGGGAGTTTACCGTCACCTATTTTTCCTGTACTCGGCTGGTTGCCAACCCATGTAGTTATCCATGCTACCTCACTGATGATTCTATTCAATGTGCTCGGTCAAATTGTGATCTATGTACCTCCACTTTGTACCTTATTCGTATGTTACATAAGTGCCTTAATCTATGTACCTTATTCTTATGATATATCATGTGCCTGAACCTAATGTATGTTAACCCTGTTTATGCCTGATGTTCATGTATTGTACCATTGTAATGTAACCCTCCCAGGTCGCGCCTGAAAATAGGCACTTGGCTGTCTAGTGTGCTCACCCAGTAAACAAAAGCAAATAAATAAATAAATAAAAAAGCACTGTTAGAGATGGAAGTTTGGTCAAACAAATATAAGCTGGCCTTTAATTCAGAAAAGTGCACTGCGATGCATCTGGGAAGGGGAAACCCCAAAATAGCTTACAAATTGAATGGAAAAATGTTACGAACAGTAATAGATGAAAGAGACTTGGGTATTAGAATAACTCAAGAATTAAGTTTTAAGCATCATAATAATGCCATAATTAAAAAAAGCTGGTGGCATCCTACATTGCATATTAAGACACATTACTAGTAGAGACAGACAAGTGATAGTGCCATTGTACACTTCCTTGGTGAGACTCCATTTGGAGTATTGTGTGCAACTCTGGTCCCTGGGTTACAAAACATAGATCCAGGCATTGGAAAAAATCCAGAGTAAAGCCACTCGCCAAATTCCAGAACTGAAGGGATTGGAATATGGGGCTAAGCTGGCACAGCTGGGTCTGTACTCCTTGGAATTTGAAAGACTAAAAGCAGATATGTGTCTAGTGTACAGGGCAATGCAGGAGGAAGAATTAAGAGACCAGCTTGGTATAATTATCAAGAAAAAAGGTTATAATACCAGAACTCACACCATACAATTAGCAGGGGAACGCTTTAGGACAAACAAAAGGAAACCCTGGTTTAGTACCAGAGTGGTGAACATTTGGAATGGACTGCCGGTGGAGGTGGTGGAGAGTAAAAATATGACAAAATTCAAGTAACTACTGGACATCTACCTAATGCAAAACAATGTACAGGGATATAGTTAGCTAAGACGGCAAGCTGTATGGACTGTGTCTACTATGCTTTGCAAAACCTATGAAACAATTCAGACAAGGTTCCAGATCGGAGAAGTACCACGTCACCGATGCGGGGCCTCCATGAAGTTGGTATTCATCCTGCCTTTTGCCATGGCTTTCTGCTTTTCTGGTCCCATCTCTCAGGACACAAACAGCACAAGTACACATGCTTACACATGACACAATGCTTGGCACCTTCCCTATGTCCCCCTCCCCCATACCACTTCGGCTGCATTGCCACATGTGGTCACCCAGGTGGCAGTAAAGCAGCACGGCTGTCAACCTTCCTTCCCTGGAGGATGAGGAGAGCGCCTTCTGGGAGGCTCGATCATCCTCCACCTGGCCAACCCCTGATGATCTGCGCTCATTCCCGAATGCAGAGTGCTGGCGTCACGAGCTGTAGCGCTAGAACTGCACTGATGGGCTGGCTACCCCTACCCTATTTTTAGTAAAACAAAGAGATCCCTGGTTACAATGACATTTTATTAAACCAGACACTGGAGAAAAATAATAATAGCAATAACAGCAGCAACATTAAGCACACAAACGAGGAGAACCGCTCCTTAAAAAAGTTTGAGCAGTTTGTGAATTTGTTATGTTTATCCCCTCTAGTTATTTATTAGTTTTTGGTGTTTGGGTACGTCCACTGGAATACAAGTCCCATTTTCAGGACCAACCCAGAATTAAAGATAACACTAGAAAACAGTGTTAAAACATTAGGTGCATTGTACACATAGCAATACATTGTACAGAGAATTATTTAGACAGGTAGTTATATAGTGGACATAGAAACACAGACTTTGACGGCAGATAAGGACCACTTGGCCCACCTAGTCTGCCCATTTCCCTACCCAGAGGATAAGCTGCAGGTCCTATTTAACCAACAGCCTATTTCTTCCTACCCCCACAAAAATTGCCTTATGTCTGTCCCATGCATTCTTGAATTCCCCCGCAGTTTTAGACCCCACAACCTCCTCAGGAAGGCTGTTCCATGCGTCCACCACCCTCTGTGAAAAAATACTTCCTCACATTGCCCCTGAGCCGTCCCCCCTCTATCTTCAAATTGTGTCCCCTTGTTCTTGCACATCTCTTTTTCTGAAAGATGCTACCTCTTGGACTTTGTTGATTCCACTGAGGTACTTAAACGTTTCTATCATGTCCTCCTCTCCTCCTTTTCTCAAGGGTACCGTATACATATTAAGCTCCTTTAGTCTCTCCTCGTATGGTTTCTCTTGCAGACCCTGCACCATTTTAGTTGCCCTCCTCTGAACTGCCTCCATTCTGTCTATGTCCTGGCGGAGATGGGGTCTCCTGAACTGGATGCAGTACTCCAGATGGGGTCTCATCAACTGTCTGTACAGGGGGATAACAACTTCCTGTTTTCTGCTGGTGATACCTCTCCCTATACATCCCTGTATCCCCCCAGCCCTCCCTACCGCCGTCTCGCATTGCTTGCCAGCCTTAAGGTCATCTGATATGATTACCCCTAGGTCTCTTTCCATTTTTGTTGTTGTTACTACCCCCCCCATTGTGTAATCTTCCCCTGAGTTTTTGTTTCCCAGGTGCATTACTTTGCACTTCTTTGCATTGAATCCAAGCTGCCATACTTCTAACCATTCCTCCAACCTTGCCAAGTCCCTTCTCATCCTTTCCACGCCTCCTGTGTATCAACCCTGTTGCAGATCTTGTGTCATCTGCAAAGAGGCATACTTTTCCTTCCAGTCCTCTGCAATGTCACTTATAAAGACATTTAAAAGGACTGGACCCAGTACTGAACCCAGCGGTACCCCACTAGTAACCCCTCTTTCTTCAGAGTGAACTCCATTTACAATTACCTTCTGTGTCCTGTTGTTCAGCCAATGTTTTACCCAGGCTACCACCTTGGGACCCACTCCCAGGCTGGTTAGTCTGACTACTAATCTTTTGTGTGGGACTGTGTCAAATGCCTTGCTAAAGTCTAGGTAGGCCATGCCCACAGCCCCTCCCTGGTCTACTACTTTGGTCACCCAGTCAAAGAAATCAGTTAGATTCGTCTGATATGACCTTCCCGCTGTGAATCCATGCTGCCTCGGGTCCTGTGCCCCACTGGCCTCTAGGTACTCAACAATTCTTTCCTTCAGAAGTGATTCCATCACTTTCCTACCACAGAGGTCAAACTGACAGGTCTGTAGTTTCCTGTCCTGCCTTGGTCCCACTTTTGTGAAGGGGAATCACATCCGCTTTCTTCCAGTCCTCAGGTACCACACCATCCTCCCATGATTTGTTAAAAAGCGTAGTCAGTGGTGTCACTAGTTCTCTGCTTAATTCTTTTAGAATTCTGGGGTGAATTCCATCTGGCCCCATTGCTTTGTCCACCTTCAGTTTTAGGAGTTCTTTCAGAACCCTTTCTTCTGTGAAAGGATTGGGATCAACCCCCCTCTCCAGAATACTTCTGTTAATTGGATTAGGCACCTCCCCCACTTCCTCTTTTGTGAATACTGAACAGAAGTATTCATTCGGTATCCCTGCTTTATCACTGTCACTCTCTGCCCACCCACCACATGAACATTGAGGAGCAAAGTATAAGGACAATTTATGTAAATACAGTTAGTGCTGTCAGGCAGGCACTCCCTCCAGTTCTTGCTGTGAAAAAAAAAACTGAAACTGCAAAACAAGGAAAGCAGCTGCTGTAGCCATTCATTTGAAGATAAATTCAAATATTTGGGCGGTTTGAAGGTTCCTTTGACTTTACACATTGTAACCTCAGTGACCACCAGCAGAGGTCTCTCTTGTTGTAACTTATATGTTGTTTAAAATAATTTATTTTATTTTATGTATTTTATTGTACAGGCGCCTTGGTTTTAGAAAGGCGCCTTTTTATAAATAAAACTGATTGATGATTGATTGATTGATTGATTCTCAGCATTGTAGAATGCTTTCCTAGTTCTCCCCACTAGATGGCGCTGCTTTGCACAGACTGGCCAAGCTCGTCTACATCAGAATGCAAGTAAAACAGCATGCAAAAAAAAAAATTTTTTGATTAATTCATTTAAACTTTTAATTAATATTCCAATATATACCATATGCAGTATATATAACTTTTTTTTACAAAATAGACATGCTATTTTAACTTGTGATGTAGATAGTATGACAACAGCATGTCATTTTCACACTAGCTATGTCATCACTATGTTATTTTTGCACTTTCCTCAGTGTTCAAATTATTTTTTTTATATTACGCATCACATAAATTCTGCATGGCCTAATTTAAAGCTTATTATTTATCTCTGTTAAAAAGTCTTTATAAACTTTGTGATGTAAACCTGTGCCTTTGTTTTATTATGCCACTCGTTCCTTAGGGCACAGAATTCATAGATCCCTGACAAAAATAAATCATGTATGTAACCTTAAGCCATGCAGTATACTAAATATAAATATATATTATTAAGTTCTAATAGAGGTTTAAAACAATAGTCACATTTTAGTGGTTAAAATTAGAATTGGCTTAAATCTGAATTTTTTCAATATTGATTTTATGCTGCTTGGCTAGATGCTTTCTCTCGCTGACTAACCCCAGCCCCATTGACCCTTACCTGACATGAGGGTTCTCCATGACTCCCTATGATGGAGCTTGGTGGGTGGGTGGGGGTTCATCCATCCTCCCAGAGCAGGATCTGCATAGGAGCAGGTTGGGTTGTGGGGCCTGAGTCTATCAGAGCCATCGTCCTGGCCAGGACATGCCATGAGCAGTGCTCTTTCCAACCTGGCTGCCCTGATGTTGGTGACCCAGGCTTGTTCCTGAATCTGGGTCACCTACTTGGTAGTGCAACACACTACCACTGGTCCACTTGGCAGCCCTTTGATGTGGAATTTTAAAAGGTTTGCCCACTCCTAGTCTCAACTTCAATCTCCATGTCACATTGTTCTTGCCGCCCTCCTGTACCACAGTTCAGGAAAACTTCACCCTTTTCCAGGTGCGACTCCAGAAGGGAGCACGGGGGGCAAAATCCCCCCTTAAAAATTTTTCTTTAAATTACCCTATTGTTTTGGACCAATAATACAATTTTTATGAGCTGAGCCCTCCCCCTCCCCACTGCTCTTTAGGTCTACAGCCTCCCCTGCCTCCTGCACATCTAGCCAAAATTTCCTACTAAATTTACATATTGGAGGGGGGGAATTTTTATTGTCAGAACTGCAAGTTCAGCCCTTTGTGTGAGTCTGCAAACATAGGGAACAAGCACAATTTTATATTATTGAATTTTAATTTTGGTGGAATCCAAGCAGCCTTATATCAGATGCTGCTATGATAATAATTTGGCCCTATTTGATCAGAAGTATTAGAGGTGTTCTGCTCCACCAGTCTGGGACAATATATAAAAAGACTGACAGTGGTTATTATCTGGACCAAGCCAGTGCTGACCAGTTCAGTATTTGTGGTACTCAGGGCATGTGGACAGGGTGAAGGAGACCCTGATCCATTGGGTAAAGGGGAAAACTAGAAAGCAAGAAAAAAGTATAAAATTTAGATTTGTACAGCTGCTTTCACACAGGTGATGTCTAGGTACTGTAAGAGTGCAAGCTAACAGGATGACAGTGGCCGCTGTGCAGGTCGCAGTGGGAATGGGCTGATGAGTGGACAGTTGGCGACTTGTTACTAGCTAGACACCCCAACTAATGTCAGCTTGGCAGGCTGTCCTCATTTTCTGCCCTTGAGCCCAGTAGTGAGTTCAGTAACTAGTCCAACAGAGGGGTGGCAGAGATTGACCAGATGTTGAGTCCAGCAGACAGGGACCGGCATGACCAGATGGGAAGGAGCAGAGGAGTGATGGACTAGTTCTCCTCACCCACACCCACTCTGGACATCAGGTACCGCGTCTCAGAGGAGACACGGGGGTCATGCCAATAACAAAGGGGGGGGTCTCAACTGTTGCAGCCCTTTGTTCAAGCTAATAAAACTGTGGCCTACTAGGACTATTGGTGTGTGTGGGGGCTAAGTGCATGGTTGTGTCTGAGTCAATCCAACCTCTTCTGAAGATCTGGCCATTGTTTTTAAGGGTCAACCTTGGACAATTCCTGAACGAATTGTCATATTCGTTTGCACTGCTCTAAATTGTGTGCCTACTATGGTGTGAAAATGACTCTGCCCGGGGTGTGGCCATCACCTTGAATGACTTACCTATTGCCTTTGCTTTCCTATTTGCAGTTTCATATTAAATGTGCGTTTTCTTGGAGCAAACTGTTAGAAATTGAAATTACTAGGTTGCTCTGTAGTGTGCAGGGGGAAATTTAAGGGCCATGACTGTAGGATTTGGATCATGGGCCCCCTTTGTTCACTTACATTAGTAATTAAATAATACAGAAGCAGTGTGCCCTCACCCATCCTCCCTCCCCTGACAAAATTTAAGAGAGAGAGCAGAAAGCCTGCATAATACGCACACTTCATATTCAGAACACTGTGTGTGTGTGAACTTCTGGAGGGGTTTCCATAGCACTAGTCGCAACATTAGAAGCTTTCTTCTTTCATCCTGGACACTCAATAATACTTAATATTCTCTGAAGTCCCTTTGAGTTGACATGCTTTTCTTTTTGAATAAGATGGGGGGGGGAGGATTTTAGCAGAACTAATTAGAAGTGTGAATCTAATCAGAGTGACACCTTGAGAATAAATTTTTTTAAAACAAGCTTGTGCAATTTGGTTACTCCGGCAAATTTTAAATCAAGTTTTGTTGGGGGAAGGGGATGTTGTGTGGAGGGGTGGGCATAAAACTGCTGACCCAGAACCTCTAGAAACATCACCAGTTTAGAAGAGTTTTAAGTAGTAAAGTACACAGGAGGCAACTCAAAATACTGAGGGACAGAACTTAAACAAATACATGATGAACAAGCTGCAAAGGAAACTCGGCTGCACGGGCCAGACTCAAGACAAAAGTCCCCAAGATCTGGGAGTGGTTAAACACTTTATTAACCAGATAAAAACACTGGAGTAGCACCCCCTCACAGTTGCCAATGTTTCATATCATGTTTCAAGACCATCTTGAAAAAGTGTTACGTGTCATGTGAAACATTGGCACTGCTGTGTGTGTGTGTGTGTGGGTGCTACTCTGGTGTTTTTTTTTTTATCTGGTGAATAAAGCCCTTAACCACACCAGGATCTTCGGGACTTTTCTTTCAAGTCTGAACCATGCAGCTGAGTTTCATTTGCAGTTTTTAATGGTGATGTGGTGATGATAGAAATTCTGGACAGACATTTTTTCACTGTCACTAAACACTGAAATCTGCTGGAGTAAGAAAATTGGAAATGTTTAGAAAATCATAAAAAATTGCTATCTACAGCAGAAAAAGGCCCAAAGATCCATTGGGTCTGCCTGTTACCTTCCTGCATCTGTGCCCCAGCCTAATGGGCCAGAGCTAGTCTACTATAGCTTTGACTGTATTTTGACCCCCCCCATCTCACTCATTCCCTCTCCTTAATGGCCCACCCTCTCTCCCTCCTCTGGTTCAGACTATTCCCCTCTACTTATTCCACCTGTGTGTGAAGCTGGTGATGGACTCTGCACTAACCACTTCTTTGGCAATTCATTCCACCTCTTCACTACCCTTTTGTAAAGAACTTCCTTACATCCCTCCTGACTCCCCCTCCCAAGCTGCCATCCATGGCCTTTTTCTCCCCTTCTCTCACTCCTTGTGAACAGGCCACCACTGTCCACTCTATTTATTTATGGATGTATTTATTTTAATTTTTTCAGTCTATTATTTCTGCACCTGGTCTGGTGGGCAGCCCACATCTGGCTGACCCACCCCAACTCCATGACCCACTATCCCCAGCTACTTGCCCCAACATTCAAGCTCTCCTGTGGCTTGCTGCCCCATGGTGAGGCCCTCTGGGGAGCTTCCTTTTCCCAGTGAGAGCAGGATCCCATCTGCATGTGGGTGTCTGGTCTCTGGTGCAGGGCCTGAGATGGGCCGGTCGCAATACTGCTACTGTGGGGGGTTTCCACAGAATTTCTGCCCAGGGAACTGCCAGTTTGCAGTGACATGGCATGCAAATTTGTAATTGTGTGCAGAATGCATTGGCATCTGCAGTATGCATATATATCTATATCTATATCTCTGTGTCTGTGTCTGTATCTATATGGGATATGACATGGCCTGACTGACAATATCTTACCTATCTTCATGAAAAGCACTGATATGTGGTATCTCACAATTATACTACATTACAAGAAGGTTATTTTTCAAATTTCTTTGTTAACTTTTTGAAGAAATTGCTACTGGCTTGCTCAGACTGTTCATCTGTTTGTAAAGCTATCTAGCTGCGTGTGGCATATGTATCAATCTGTGATGCTCGTGTAAATGGGCTGTACATAAATCAAGAGGTTTGCTTAAGTCTCAGCTAATATTGCCTAGCGTCACCAGCCAATCACAGTCTGCCTCCCAAGAGCTGCCCGCTGACTGGCTGACTTGCCAGCTATGCTGTCTTATAGACAGTGAGTCATGTAATATTTTTGAGCTGTAGAGAGGCAAAAGGAACTGACTTCGAGCACAGAGGAGAAACACTTGCAGAGATAAGAAGCCTGTTTTGGTGAAACAGACCTCTCAGCCTCACAACCAGAGAGACAGAGACAGAGACAGAGAAATCCCAAAATGAACCACACAGATATGCAAGAGAAAGGACAGTCTGAATTTTTGAAATATCTCAGGTAAGACACAGCTGTTCTTAAAGACACATGACCCATTTGTAATTCATAGTAAATGCTGGCGTCTGCATCAGACATGGACCTGATTCTCACAGCTGACTGGATTATTAGCAAACTGGTTGTGCCAGAGATCTGTGGAAAAGAATAGGGAGTCAGATCTGTATGTTAGAAGACTGCATGGCTCAGGGCTCAGAAGTCTTGTTTTTCCACCTAACACTGCTGTTGCTACTTCTTCTAATGCAAGGCACATTAAAAAGAGTGCAATGCATTTTAAATTATTGATCAGCACACCACTTCTATGTGAAAATCAATGCAGTACCTCTGGTATTGATGAATTTTTAAAATTAGATTTGCGACAGCAGGAGTCATGTATGAATTCTGCAGCATCTGTAGCTGCACAGACTATCTTCTCTGCGTTGCCAACAAGGGTTAGTCAGGCAGTCGGTTTACCTGAGTGCTACAGGTGCATGCAGTGACTGGCTAGTTGGAATGCTTGCGCTTGGACCAGCGTACTTATAAACTAACCTGAAATACTAAAGAGGGGTCCAAATTTGCAGCAGTCTCAGGCTTCCAGTATATTTGTCAGGGCTCATAAAATGCCAAACTGGGCTACTGCACCGCCATTCTACCCTATTTCGATAATGTCAAAATAAAACTTTGTACTGCACTTGGGACACTGCCATAGATCATATGTTGTGCTGTGACTCTCTATATGTATTATATTCCTGCCCAGTGAGTGTACAGCTTTGTGACATTAGTTTTTATTTTGATTTTGTATAGCACTGTGACTCTTCGCATGTTGTAAACTATTGTCCTATGTACCCTTCCCCGAGTTGCCCCTGAAAAAGGGACTGCATAGTCTCAGTGGGCTTACCTGGTTACCAAAATTCAAATAAATAAATAAATTCTAGTGGCGACCCTGATGTTGAAACTTTTTCATGGGAAGCAACTGGCCAGGCATCTAATTGGCAATTTGCACCATAGTAAAAACATAAAATCAGTTGAGCTCCATTTTTGGCAGATATCAGAGTAAATTATTCAGACACTGTTGTGAGTCTGGCTCTTGGGACTGTATATTCTGATTTCAGTAGTCTTCCTGGGTGCCAGTCACTGTGATGATCACTGCGATAGGCTAGTAGCCAAACTGCAACACCAACTTGTGGTTTGTGAGCGGTGTGGTCCCCTCCCAATACCTGTGCACCCCTCCTTATTGGGATTTCGCAGCTCTTTACTTGTGGAACTGTCAGAGACCCCCCCCCCCCAACACACACACCGATTTCTCTTCTGTGTGTCTGTGCTGTGTATCTGTATGTGTTGCTTACTTGCATGATCGACTGGCCCTGTGGTTCTCAAGCCTTGATTCCTTGTGGCCACCAGAAGTTAGTAATGGCTGCACTCTTTACGTGCTCCTCCCAATTGCCCAATACAACAAACTTTCTTTTCACATGCTACACAATAAATCAAGTCCCTGCTGTCTTTTTTCCTTGAAAGTCATCCTCCGTGTTTGCAAGATAAGATGTTGGCGACCCCTCCCAATTTTTCTTGTACACTTTAAAGTTCTGCATGGCCATACAAAACTGTGCTTGTGGGTGCATTTGGCCTGTGGCCTGATTTTTTTTTTTAATTTGTACTGTTTCCATCCTGGCTGTGCCCCCAACCCCACTGACTCCAAGCAACCACCCAGCCCCATCACTCATCCCTACCTGCCCCCCCCCCCACCGAGTTGGGGTTGAACCACAGTGGGCTCATTTGAGAAATAGTGGACTAAAACATAGTTGGTGCTGTCCTTTAAAAAGGAAACCCCCCTTCTGATGGAGTAAAAGATGCATTTTTACTTCCATAATTTGCATAGGCACAACTATTGGGGGTGGGGGATATGGGGAACATGTCAGCCAAGTGGAAATCATGTAGCAGACTAAGGGTGCTTTCCCCTACCTCAGAGGAGGAGAGTTGTCCCTGGAATGCTCAGTCCCCCTTCCCCTGGTCAGCCTCGAGCAAACCAAGTCCATTCCCAAACCCGCATCCATGGTATAGTGGGTGGTAGCACGGCACAGGGTCATAATGTCGCAAGACATTATACCGCATGGCAAAATCACGTTGCCAATACAGCGCAGCTGCCATGAGGCGTCTTTTTGTAGAGGACTCCTCCCACCCCCCACGCTATGGTGGGCTGTGCCCCAACCTCCCACTAAAGATTCTCAACCTGGGGCGGGGGTGCTAACTCGGGAGTGCACAAAATCCAAAAAAAATAAAAGTTTCTGGGACTGGGAATCAAACCTGGTCCCAGATGCAGTGCCTGGGTTCCTACTGCTGTGGCTCAGTCCAGTGAGCCACGGCAGCTGCTAGGCAGAACCCACTCCCAGCAGAGGTCTTATCCTCTACCTGGGAAAGGGAGAATGGTGCAATACCGTGTACAGCAGTATACACGGCATTGCACCATTCACTCTTGCCTACGGCACTGTTCTGGGTTAGCCATAATGTCATACGCTATTAAGCACGCGACATTATGATCTGGTAGGCGGTAGGCAGAACCACCAGATTTTTGACAACCTGAGTTTATCTAAAATTCAGCTTCTTTTATTTTTTTTCAGTTCTTTGGTAACCAAATTAGGCCAAGTAGGCACAATGCCTGTTTTCAGGGGCAACCCAGGAGCACCGGGAAGATTAAGTGACTTGTTCAGAGTCACACAGTATGTAAGTGGAGGTTGTGGGAATCAAACCCAGCTCTGCTGGATGTACCAAGCTCATTCACAGCTCATTATTATACCCTCTAGGCTATACTGCCAATCCAGATTTTATTTTAGTTCAGTAGTTGCTCCTGATCTTTCTCTCAGTTATTGTTATACATGATTTCACCTTGGTTAGCTTCGGGCATTGTGCTACATGTGTTTCTTTAAAGGGAAAAACTTTCAATTTCCTTAAAAGAAAACTGCACTGATTCTGTAAGTCATTTTTCACAGTAGTCACTGCTTTTTGAATACTGATTCAAATTCTGTTATTTCTCTAGCTATACAGGCTTTTTAGTTAGCTTAGTGGTTATTTCTGATTTATATGCTGCTGGTAAGAACCATTTTAGAACTGTATGATGTAGTTTATGTCCCTGTTCTACTCTTCTATTGTTGGCACAGTGCACCTATATATGTTCTATTTCCGAACTTTCTGGTTGTTTGGGACATAAATTACATCATACAGTCCTAAAATGTTACTTACCAACAGACTTCAGAACAGAAACAACCACTGAGGGTACTAAAACACCTGTGTAGAAGGAACAATGACAGAATTTGAACCAGTACTTACAAACCACCCTCTACTGGGAAAAATGACTTACAGGTTCGGCGCAGTTCTCCTTTAACTACACTGTAACTACATTGCAATTGTAGTGCAGTTAAATGCAACAAATGTATAACTACAGTGTAATTACCCCTGTTGCATGTATTTAATGATGACCTACCCTGCAGTTACACTGAAACTGACACTTAAAGTGTGACCCTTTAATGATAGGAGAAGAAAGGTGGGGAAGGGGGTTGTGACCCAACAGTTTTGTCACACACTGAACAGGAGAAACCCTTTTGAAAATAGAGCCACATTATTCATAGGGTTTTATCTGTGTATTATGTTTGCCTCCGGCAGACAACCATGGGGTGGGGTGGGGTGGGGGCTACCACACTGCATGAAGATATGGCATTTAAAAAAAAATCATCCATCAGTTCCTCAGAGGAAAATATAAAAAAACATTAAAATAGTGACTTTTTTTATAAATAGTATGGGCACATACTTCTCACCCCCTTTAGCATTAAAATGTAGGACAGTGCCCCCCCCAAATATGAGAAAATAGAATGTACTAGGATCCATCATGATATCATGGTGATGCAGCTTTGAAGACTGCGGAAATTTGTGCTTCAGCGTTCAGCGCACCATAGCATCCACACCATATGGGACAGAGGGGCACTGAGGGGTAAAACGAGATACAACCCTCCTAATGTGGCATGGGCATCTTAGCAGCTGTAATCACCCCAATGCTACCTTAGACATACAATCTATTGCAGTGCCCTATTAGCTGAAATACGAAAGTCCAATTACAGCAGATCCTCTGGCACCTGCTATGTATTTTATAATAGTAAATCCACCACCAGCTGCATTTATGGAAGATTCTAGTCTTATTTCTTATTCCAGATTTTTTTTCTTAATGTGAGCCACAGAACGAAATGAGCATGTGTGTGGGAGGGGGAGGTATACAGTGCAGGCTGAATCTGCAGCTAAATATGAGTTTGTTTCCTAATATGGATGAATTGTGATATCTGCTACTGTGGGAAATGGGATAGCTGGTACTGTTTACACAATTTCTGGCTTTGGGGGAGAAATTACAGAGGGCAAGAAAACTGTGCAATTGGTGCAGTCTGGTAATTCAGTTCTGCAGAACTAGTCGTAGGCTTTGCTGCTGACGTGTGAGCAGCTGTGGATGTGAGTGCCCCTGTGCTGGTACTAAAGTGGAACTCCCTTACAGGTGTTACTTATTACTTGTATAGTGGGGTGGGGCTGGGGTCCTGATGGGTAAGAAGGCAATGCTGCTGCCATGGATGGAATCCTAAATGAAAATGACAAAATAGGTTCTGGCCCACTGCAGCTGGATAGCGAAGGTGATGGATTGGATATTAGAAGTATGGAGAAGATCACTGCAGATGTGAACCTTAGCAGGGAATCCTTTATGGACTTGTGGGGCCCAGGGGACATATACTGGGACTGGACAGAAATACTTAAAATGCAAAAATGAGGTAGGATCATGGGCAAAGAAAATAAGTTACCCTCTGAGGGTGGGCCAGTAGCCAGGTCTTTGAACTTACATTCTTAACCTGGACTCTGGAAATGAGACTGATTTATCTACAGTGTGAACATCTTGTTCAATGTAGAGCTGTGTTTGGTTCCAACTTTTGTTGTACTGTGTACAGTTTGTCTTTAGTATATTCAGGGGTTGAAATTAAGTTTTGCAGCCACTCACCAGCAGGGCTTGTGACTGGGAAAATGCACTGGCCCCACAAATCTTTCCACTGGTTCAGTTGGTGTACATACTGAAGTGTTGCCTTCTCCAGTACAAGCCTGCAGGGCTAGTTCAACGAAAATCCTACTAGCCCCATACAAAATATACCAGCATTTGGCTAGCGGGCTGGTGCCAATTTCGAACCCTGATGTTTAAATAATGCTGAGATTTATCATTTTAAAAACAATGGGTTCTGGCCAATCCTGAGTAGTTTGAAACGAAGCCCAGCCATGTATGAGTTGGTTAACATAGCATATAACTTGCATCACAGGGACAATGGTAATATTAGCTTGCAGGAACATGATTGACTTTGATCAGTCAGCGGCTCCGGATGCGGATATCACTACCCACATGGGCTATGACGATACGGACATGTGAAGAAGTCAGCAGAATAAGGCCATTAGGTCTGTCTAGTCTGCTCATATTGCAGGGTCCACAGCTTAAGCTACTGACCCTGCCCCCCTCCCCAGTTCACCCTGTTACTGTTGTTGGCTGCTGTGTTAAAGACAATGGAGAAACTTCTCAATCTGCTCAATTTTCACTAAAGTAGAAACCTATCTTGTAGTGGTGTGAGTGTCAGAAACCACAGAATGATAGTAACCAGTGATGACCTTACACAGCTTTCCCTGGTAACTGCCTCTCCAGTATTCTCACTTCAGGAGTTCTAAATGGCCACTGCCTTGGGACTCTGTTATGGTACCTGGTTGAGACAATGGCGGTAGTATACTGAAGAGTACCAGCGAGGAGGAAACATGTGCTGGTACCTTGTTATTCTCAGCCGATACCGGATCAGATGTACAAGCCTGTTTAAAAGGCAACGGCCAGGATATTCGACACCTGATAGGGGTCGCAAAATGGGTTAGTGACTCGCTAACATCCCCTAGCTCCCAAAAAGTATGATAGGAGTAGAAAGTGGCATATTGGATGGCACCATTAGTGAGTCAGTAAGCTGTTTGCAGGCAGCCCTAAATTATGCTGGTGCACCTGTGCAAAACGGCTTACTGTGCCTTGCATAGAGACACTCTGGCGTATTGGTAAGTTTGAAAAGGCAATAACTAGACATTAGTGCTTTGCTAATTACCGCCTCCCTGGACCAGGTCTTATGGTCTGCACCTCCCTAACCCACCAGTCTGAGAAAGGAGTAGATATTCCCTGGTGTCCAGTGCTCCCCCCGAAATGCCCATCCATGTATTTGTTTTATATATGCCTTGGTGTCCGCTGGTTCCACCCCATCACCCTGAACACATGCCCAGGTACTTTGTATATGCCCTGGTGTTCAGTGGTCCCTTCAGTCCCTGATCGCCTGCCCATGTGCGTTCTATACATGCCCTTGAAAATTGTGCGAAAGCATTCTGACACACGTGCAGTGATGTGGCTGCAGCTGAGCAACTGCTGCAAGTCCTGCGTCCAAAGTTTTGAAAACCCAGCCCTGTTTTCCAAGGTTTTTACAGAGGCATCAGCAGTTCCTTGGAAAGAGAGCTAGCTGCAGTAGAAGTTACAAATGCTTATGGAAGAGGGGGGAGTGGAATGACCGAGGAAGTTTTTTTCAGCAGGGGGACAGGAAGAGAAGGCTGCCCATCCTCCCGGCTGGGGGCTTATAACAAGTGGTTAGGCAGGTTGGAGCCCCCCATTATGGTGGTGATGGAGTCTATCTGTATAGAACTTATTTTAATGACCAGAGAGACAGAAAACAAAACCAGGGAACCAGATACAGAAAGAAATCGGGTAAGTAGATCTAAATTGTGAGTGCTATGGTGCTCCTTTTATGTATGTATGTATATATGTATGTAAGTATGAATGTATGTAAGTATGTATATATGTATGTATATATGTATGTAAGTATGAATGTATGTAAGTATGTAAGTATGTATGTATGTATGTATGTATGTAAGTATACATGCATGTATGTATGTATGTATTTGTTCGGGTAGTTGCACTGGTCCTAGGGACCATTTTTAATCATGACCTGAGCCATAAAGATGGCAAAAGCATACAGTACCAGTAGAACCAAATAAAGAGAACTCTGACATATGTACAAAACAAAAATGTTTACAGTAATAAGATCCAGAAGTCATACATAATGAGACTGATTCATTGAAGACAGCAGGAAATATTTAACAAGGCTACAAATTTGCTGGTCTGCACTGAAAGTCTAATTTCAGTCTGCTTGACAATGCTGTAGGGGTATTTAACAACAACAGAGGCTACTTTACAAAATATCTCCTTTTACTGTGTTGTCGCATGCTCTCTAGAGGTTTAAGATGAATCATTTGCCTAGGTAAACCCACTTTGCCTTGATGTGACAATGTCTGTAAAGCCTAGGGACATACCTCTCAACTGTACCACATTATGAGGCACGTTCCTCATTTTACTTCAGAAAAACTCCCTTTTCCACATTGTGAGGACTTGTCCCACATTCAGTATTAACATTTTAAAGCAAAAATCTATAGTAAATGATGCAAAAATTATATTATTCAAGTAATAACAGACTTTCTGAACATAAATGCAAACATTTTAATAGTGTTCTGAGCTTCCTAGGTAAAGATTTGATTAAGTGTTCCACATTTTGCTAATTTGTTCCACATTTTGAGAGGCATTGTTCCACATTTGGGGGACAAAAGGTTGAGAGGTATGCCTAGGGAGGTATGAGGGAATGGTCGGAGTCTGCGCAAGGTTTTTTGATCATCACCAATCATAGAAGTCATAAGGGTCTCTTTATAAAGATTTTCAGGGAGTAAAGAAATGCAAGTACACGTTAGGAATCCTAATGGGGCAATGCACAAGGGCTGGAGGATGCAGACACACAAACCTGCCACGCCTGTGTTTGACCAGTGGTGTCCTAGCAGCCCTGTAGCTCTTTTTGAAACGTGTCTGTTTATGACAAGAAGTCATAATTTGCAGTGAAAATTGACACTGTTGCGATTT
The DNA here is from genome assembly GCA_016271365.2 of Neoceratodus forsteri. Lineage (NCBI taxonomy): Eukaryota > Metazoa > Chordata > Ceratodontiformes > Ceratodontidae > Neoceratodus > Neoceratodus forsteri. The sequence continues at coordinate 143,026,921 of JADMNL010000031.1, read as the reverse complement.
GCATAATTTTCTGTTGCAATTGTGTGTTTTATGGACTTGAAGTTCAAATGCAGTTAGACAGTGTGATAGAACATCTAAATGTTTGGCGGGATATCCAGTTTGGAAATAGCAGTGGGCTGTTCCTTATGAAATTCCTGACCCAGGGGTCCATCTCCATGCATCCATTTATAAACATAATGGGCTGGATTGGAATTGTGGGTAATTTTCACGCCCGTGTTATAATTTCCACATGACTGTTAGACCACATCAAAGATGGGCTAACTTCATGCTTCATTTTTTCTGCCATAAAGTGAGAACAGTGTCACAAATGCAAAGCAATGTTTGAGAATCACACGCAAATATTATGGTGCCTTTGCAGTGACGTAGCTGTGGCAGAACCACTGCCACAAGTCCTGCATCCAAACCTTTGAAAATCCAGGCCCCACTGTTCAGCTAATATGGTTTACTAGAGAACACATTTTTTTAATTTCAGTTTTTCTTTCCAGGACAGAAACATAGAAATTGTTGGCAGATAGGAACCACCTGGCCCATCTAGTCTGCCCGTAAGCCCTTGTACTGGATTACTTCTTCTGATCCACCCACAGCTGTACCTCTATGGTTCCCCAATGCCTGTCCCAAGCGTGCTTAAATCCATCCACAGTGCTCGCTCCCACCGCCTCCTGAGGCAGACCATTCCATGCATCCACCACACTCTCTGTGAAGAAGAACATCCTTACATTCCCTCTTAACCTCCCACCTTCCAATTTCATGTTATGCCCCCTCATTCCTGTGCTCCTCCTGTATGGGCAAACTAGGTGGGCCAAGTGGTCCTTATCTGCTGTCAAATTCTATGTTTCAAATTCTATGTCTCCCTTCTACACCTTGTTTATACCCTTTAGGTGCTTGAATGTTTCTATCCTGTCCCCTCTTTCCCTCCTCTCTTCCAGCGAGTACATATTGAAGTCCTTTAATCTCTCCTCGTACGTATTGTGTTGCAAGCCCTGTGCCATCTTAGTTACCCTTCTCTGGACCATCTCCAGCCTGTTAATGTCCTTACAAAGGTGTGGCCTCCAGAACTGCACACAGTACTCCATGTGAGGCCAGACCATGGTTTTATATATTGGCATCTCTGCTTCCCTCCTTCTGCTGTTGATACCCCTGCCTGTGTACCTGAGCATGCCACTGGCCCTCTCAGCTGCCTTAGTACTCTGCTTTGACATTTTCAGGTCATCTGAAATAATAACCCCCAGGTCCCTTTCCTCCTTTGTGACTGTCAGCAGCTCCCCCCATCCCATAGCTTACCCCAGGGTTTCTGTGTCCCGGGTGCATAATTTTGCACTTCTTTGAATTTAACTTCAGTTGCCAGTCCTCAGACCATTTTTCAAGCTCCCCAGGTTCCGCCTCATTTTCTCCACACCCTCTGGGGTATCCACTCTGTTACAGATCTTGGTGTCATTTTCAAACTGGCAGACCTTTCCCTCTGGCCCCTCTGCAATGTCACTAATGAAGACATTGAACAGGACTGGCTGCAGGACCAATCCCTGAGGCACCCCACTGGTAACCTCCCTCTCTCCAGACTGCACCCCATTTCCACCACCCTCTGCTTCCTGTCTGTCAGCCAGTTTCTAACCCAGTTTACCACCCTTTCCCCCATGTCCAGCCTACTCAGCTTGTTTATCAGCCTCCTATGTGGCACAGTGTCAAAGGCTTTATTTATTTTTTAATTTTATTTTTCAAGAATCGGATTTACAACCTTTGAGTCAGAGACTCATTTACAAAGGCACCTCATCACAGGGAGGGTAGACAACAGTAGACGGTGTGGTACAACATTGGAAAACAATACAGGTGAGATACAGTGAAAGAGAACACAGCAATTCCAGTAATACTTAGTAGTACAGATGCTTAGAAATAGTTACAGTTTGATGTAGCATTTAAACAAATAGATACAAATAACAAGGTACACACTAGCATATCTAGGGAGCAAGACTAATTGGGGTGTGGTGGGGGGGTGAAGGACCTGGGTTGCTGGGAGGGGAGGGAGAGGAGCAGTCCGATGGGACATTGTCAGATTGCACAGAGCCAGGAAAGCTCAGGCTAATCGGCAGTCAGGGGCACTTACAGCTCCGTGTGTCAATGAGGTGGTTTTGGAGGGCGATTTTGAATAGGCCAATTTTTGGAATTCTTGTGATATGTGGGGGGAGGGAGCTGAACCAGGAGGGGGCTTTGCTGAAATCAAGGTAGGCGACGTTCACTGCCCCATCTGATTTACTTCCTTTGTCACCTATTTGAAGAAATCAACCAGATTTGTCTGACATGACCTCCCGGTGAGTCCATGTTGCCTATGGTCCTGGACTCCAATGGCTACTAGATGTTCCACAATCCTTTCTTTAAGCAAAGTCTCCATGATCTTCCCAACTACTGAGGTGAGGCTGACCAGCCTACAGTTCTCCACCTCCTCCCTGCTGCTGGATTTGTGTAGTGGTACTACATGTGCCCTCCTCCAATCCTCTGGTACCACCCCTGTGTTGAATGACTCGGTGAACATGGCTTCCAGAGGTTCTGCTATCTCACGTCACAGTTTTCTTAATATCCTTCGGTGTATGCCATCTGGTCACATCGCTTTGTCCACCTTCAATTTAGTGAGCTCCTGCAGGACTCTTTCCACTGTGAATGGACTACTGTCCACTTCTTCACCCCCTTGGCAACTACTGTACTGCTGTGGCCCCTGTCCCTCCCTCTCTTTTGTAAATATTGAACAGCAATATTTATTCAGTATTTCTACCTTTTCCGTGTCACCCTCCTTGCATTCCCCTTCCTCTCCCTTGAGCCTAGCAACCCCCCCTTGTTTTTCCTCCTTTCGCTGATGTACCTGAAGAATGTCTTGTCCCCTTTCTTAACTGACTGTGCTAAACCTTCCTCATTCCATGCCTTTGCTCTCCTTACTGCCTTTCTGCTTCCCTTAGTTACTCTAGGTACTCCTCCCTTCGAGTCTCCTTATATTTGCTGAACCCTTTCCTTTTTGCCCTGACCTTTTCTGCCACCTTTCTTGAGAACCACAGTGGCTTTCTCCTTCTCTTGCCTTTGGACACCAATCTGATGCATTGGTTTGTTACTTGCAGTGAGGCTTCCTTTAGATGCTCCCACTGTTCTTCCATTCCCCCTCCTGCCCCCGTTCTCTCCAGGGCTCTTTTGATATCCCTCCTCATTTCAGCGAAGTCAGCATTTTTGAAATCCAAAACCTTTGTCCTAGTATGACATGAGTGAGTCACTGTTCCTATGCTGAACCACACAATGTTGTAATCGCTGGATCCCAGTTGCCCTTCTACCTGGACATCTGCGGATCCCCGTTGGTCATTACTAGATGTTGGGATCAAGCACAAGCTGCCTGAGTCCAGCCTCGTGAAGTGAATCAAGGATGCCTCTGCATCTGGCTGAAGCAGCTACACTGGTGTTCCAATCCACGTCCGGCATATTGAAACCCCCCATCAGTAGAATTTCGCCTTTCATTGCCATCTCGTGTATTTCCTTCACTAGCTCCCTGTTCTGGAGGCCTGTATATCACCCCTGTGTGTATTGCTGTGCCATTTCTAGGTTGAAGGGTGACCCACAGTGCCTCGGCCTCCCCCTGCCTACCCTGTACATGTGTTGCCATTATACCTTCTCTGACATACAGGGCTACTCCCCCTCCCTTCTTGCCCTCCCAATCCCTCCTAAATAGAACATATCCTAGTACATTTGTTTCTCACTCATGATTAGCTGTGTACCAGGTTTCAATTATTGCTACTATGTCCAAGTCTGCTTCAGTTATTAAAGCCTCCATGTCTGAGACTTTATTTCCCAAGCTGCGTGCATTTGTCAGCATGACCTTCCAAGTTTTACTGTCTGATCTCTCTCTCTCTTCCTATTTTTGGTCCCCCGCATGTTCCCCCCTTTCCTGATATTTTTCTCTTGTGTTCCTGATTCCTCTCCTACTCCCTTTCTGCCTGACCCCAATGACCTTGATATCAACTCCTCTCCCCGCTCCATTGTTCTGCTTTCTCTGTCATGTGGGGGTGGGCTGCCTGAGTATCCCTGCTCCGGTTACCCTCCCCCTCTGGCTAGTTTAAACACTCATCAGCAAAGCATTCAAACTGTCCATTGAGGGCTGCCTTCCCCTTGCTGGACACATGCAGTCCGTCCCCACTGTACATGGCTGCATCACTCCAGGTGGGTCCCAGTGAAGCCATACCCCTTCTCATTGCACCAGCCTTTCAACCACGTGTTGAAGTTACTAATGCAGAGATCCCCCCCCCCCCGGCGTGGACTGGCAGCACCTCTGAAAATGTCACAGAGCTTGCTACCTTCCCAACACTGTAAAATCCTTCTTCGCCTGCTCCAAGCTTGCCATATCCTTGGATAAGTAATCTGTCCCCAGGTGGATAATGACCTCCAATCCTCCCCTCCTTGCCACAGCTTCAGCAATCCTCTGCATGCACGCCCCTGCATCCAAGCTGTGCCTCCTGGAAGGCACTTTACCTCCCTTTCCTCTCTACTATCTGTGCCCAGATGCATTCCCCAGACAATTGAGTCCCCTAATAAGAGTAACTTATTCTTCCTATGGGGTTCTCTTCCTCCCACCACTGGGGCTCCCTGCTGGAGGACCCTCACCTCCTCCATGGTCTCAGCCTCAGGTTTCCTTACAGGGCTGTCTTGTTCCTCTAACACTGTGTAGGGGTTCATGAGCTGGACCGGATGAGAGATGTGTCTCTGCCCCCCCCACCCCTGAACCTTCCTGAGCCCACTGTAGTCCATCCTGCCATCTGCTTGGGTGGCCACTGTGGCATTGGCTGGGGACCTGGTAGTCTCTGGGTGGGGTGAAGGTCCCCAGTATTCCTGCCAGCTCGGCTGGGAGACTGGTGACCTCCGCCCTCAGCCCACAGAGGTGCCTGTAAATGGGGCAGCACTGCAGTACCCAGAATGTATTTCTGAAGACTGCTGTACCACAGCCAAAGATTTAGAACACATCTTGGTGGCCTATCCAGTATATCTGTATCACTAGTATTGTACTGTCTCTGACTGACCCCATAGTGCTTTGGTATAAAACATCACAGTGCTATCTGTTGCAGTATATTGTGTGATGTCACACATAGAGCAACTGTGGGGTCAGTTGGGAACAGTCAGATGAAATGCGTACTGCATTATTTGAAATATTTTGAAGATCAATGACAGGAGAAAGTAAAAAAAAAAATGACCAGACACCATTAATGTTAACACACTGTTGTAAAAATCATTATTTCAAACCTTTTGTTTTAGTTACCTGCTCTTTAAGCTGTTTTTGAATGCAAAGAAAACTAGTAGCAAGCTGCCTAAATCGTACCCTAAAAAAATATAGTAACATAGTAACTTAGTACTGTGATGACAGAAAGGATTTATGGTCCATTATGTCCACCCCTCCGTTCAGATAAATTCTACATTATTACTTCTCTTGGCCCCGCTCAACACTGGAACGGGTACACTCCTACAAATCCCTTGACCAAGTCCTAGATAGCCATCTGGCCATCAGACTACATATTGAGCCTCTTGTTAAGAAATTATGAGTAAAGCTGAGCTTTTTCTTGAGAAATTAAATCCTGTTTATCTGCAACCACATGAAAGCAGTTGGCACTGCTAAACGCTTACTCATCTTTTCATCCCGGACTTCAGTGGTGACACAGTCGACAAGACTGCCTTTAGTACTACTGTTTTAAACTTAAATGAAACATAGAAACATATAGAATGTTGGCAGAAAAAGACGATTGGTCCATCCAGTCTGCCCTGTTTTACCCTATCATACCCCGGGACCTACAGTAATTAGATACATAGATGCATAGAAGTTGACAGTGGATAAGGATCTGTTAGCCCACCCAGTCTGCCTTATTTATCCCTACCTAGTATGAGGTCTGATGCACAAACTGAACTCCAGAGAGATATTGTTTGGGGTTTTTGCCTTGGCTCCTCCTCCTCCTCCCCCTCCCCCACTGCTATCCCCCTGTGTAACTATTAAGCCTTTTACTCAGTCCCAGCGGTGTTTGAAACAATTAATGGTTTTGCACCCACCTCTTCTGCTGGTAGGTGCTTCCATGGCTCAGACACTCTCTCTGTAAAATAAAACTTTCGCATGTTTCTCCTAAATCTCCCTCCCTCCCCTGCCAGCTTCCACTCATATCCCCCTGTTTTTAATTCGCCATTCTTGCTGAATATTTCCTCGCAGTTTACTGTGTTCATTCCTTTCAGGAATGTAAAGGTCTCTGTCATATTGGCCCCTCCCTTCTGGTCTCCACTGAGTACATGTTCAGAGCCTTAAGGTGATCCTCCTAGGCCCCTGAATCGCTTTGGTTACCCTATGCTGCGGTGGCACCATCTCCAGCTTGTCTTTGTCTTTTCTTAGGTGGGAATCAAACATTTAGAAAAGACCAAAACATTTAGAAAAGAGTTCATTTGTGGGTATTGGCTGCAGCATGCTACATGCTTCATAGGCTACTGTCAACATACAAGCCTGGACCAGGAGAAATGCTTGCTGAATTCTCCTTGATTACAAAACTGTTGTCTTTGTCTGCAAAATACACCCTATTCATAATACACTTTTTTTGTGGTAATACCTTTCATTGGACTAACTGAAGAATTTTCACACAAGCTTTCAAGACCTCTCAGGTCCCTTCACTGGGTGCAGAGAAAACTAATCAACATTTCAGAAACAGAATACCGTCAGTTTCAGTTGTACAAACCTGCTGAGGGAACACAAATTTTGTGCACATAACCAAAACTGAGTAAAACTGACAAGGAACGAGAGAAACTAGTACCTTGTTTCACTTAAATCACACGCTGCAGACTGTATATTGGTTTTAACCAGCTTTAATTGGTTTAATAAATATAAAAGTTAAAAATTAATTCTGGCTAAAAGAAACTGTTCTTGTTTTTATTCTTTTTTTTAATATATAAAATCCATTGTTTTCATGCGGTGCGTGTTTTTGGACGCCAGTCTCTCCAGCTAGCATTCAAATACATAAAACCAGTTGTCATCACTTTCCTCCCTTGTCTCAATATAGCAGCATACCTGTCTCATATTTTGACATCTCCCCGGTCGTGGGTGCAGCCTGCTCCTCATCGTTCTTCTTGCCCTGTGCTGTGTCCTCTTCAAGTATTGAGGTGCTGCAGATGTCTGCCTTGGTGACTTGACTGGACAACGGCTCCTCACTGTCTGTAGCCATGTATGCAGTAAAATCATCAGCATGCATTCTGGGTGGTGAGGGGAGTGTCTCACACTCTTGTCTGATTGGCTAAGCACTCAGTCCACGCAAGCAAGCTTTTCTGAAACTATTTCTTATGGTTTCACTTGTAACATCAGTCCAGGACTGGTTTATTAAATGGATTACATCTAGAATGTTGATGGTTTGTGCTTCTGAGTTAAATGACTGAGTACCGCTGTTAACGTCTGTGACAATCTTTGATACAATACTTCAACTGTAATGCTGTTTTAGGCCGTAAATAGCCCCTTGGTCTGTTGGCTGTATGACTGCTGTACAATTTGGAGGTAAAACGAAAGGCTCACATTTCTCAAATGTATTTGCTTGTGGGCTGGACAGGACATTTCTTGTCAGCCTGTGCAAGTTCAGCAATTCAGCAGGTAGCTTGAGGGGTCCGTGCAGTGCAGCAGTTGGGCGGTCAGTGAGAGGTGAGGCTGTGATTCAGTGCTGTTCAGTTTAAAATGCCTAGCACTTGACACCTAATTAGCACATTAATAGCACATTAGCAGCAGCAGGGTTCAGCTGTCAGGGTCAAAACAAAAGGCACACAAGCAACAATGTAAGTGCACACAACCGAACGTTTTAAATTGGCAAAGATAGGAGAAGAATTGGGACCAGGTGTTTATGTGCACACAACTGAAATGTGCAGTCATCCAAAAGGCACCCAAGCAGAATGGACTGTCTCTCACCTTTTAATGACCCGAGGCCTATTTCCTGGTATTTCCTGTATTGTATTAAATTGCTTCCTTTACACCCTCCCCTTTGGTAAGCAATCTGGGACCCACAAATTCTTGTATATATTCTGAAATGCTGGTTAGTTTTCTCTGCACCCGAAAAACAGACCTGAGAGGTCTCGAAAGCTCGAGTAAAAATTCTTCAGTTAGTCCAATAAAAGGTATTATCACAAAAAAGTGTGCTAGATTTTCCTGAGACTAACATGGCACCACTAACTTATTTGTTTATTTATTAAACTCTAGGATTACAAGTACCTTTGAGCAGGATCTGCTCATTTACAAAGGTTCCACATCAAAGGATGGGGGAAACATACAAACTGAGGTTGGAAATGGTATACAGTCAATAATGGTATACAATCAAAGCAATGGTATACATTCGAAACACATGCATGTTTGACATAGTTTAACAGTTGTTACACACTTGAAAATAAAAATTGTTACTAACGCAAACTTAATATTGGCAGCTAGATGAAGTGACAGAGGAAGGAATTAAGAAGCAGATGGACTATCGGTGGGAGATAGTGAAGAAGGGAGAAAGAAAATAGTCAGGCAGTGAGGCCGTTGTCAAGAGAGGGGGAGGGTAGTCTAGGACAGTGGAATATGGGCATAAGTCAAAGGGTAGGGAGAGAGGGAAGGGGGACTAGGAGGGGAATTAGGTAATAGGTTTATGGTTGGGCGTAGGAGTGTGGGGGGGGGACGTAAAAGAAGAAGGGTAACCAAGAGGAGCAAGAGTCATAGAGGGTAATGTTCAGGACAGAGGCGGGTTACAAGTTTTGAGCATTTAGACGGAGGTTGGATCAGGCTTTTAGGAGAAGCAATCATATTGAGTGGTAGAGGTGAGGTAGTTGCGGAGATTCCTTTTAAAGTGTCCAAGCATTGCAGAGGAGAGTACTTCTTTGTTGAGGGAATTGAACCACTGTGGGGCCCTATGGGTGAAGGACCATTGACCCATGGAGGTATGACATCTGGGAACCAGGAAGGTTAGGTATTGGGCACTACATGTATGCTGTTTACCACTGAAGGCAGTGAGGAGCTTATTAACACCAGGAGGCATAAGTCCAAGGAGAACCTTTTTGGAACTTGCAACCTGTTCATAGTACTCATCCTAAATTTATTCACTCTTCTGACTTATACACACACTTTCTCTGGCCTCACTTCCTTTGAGACCAGGAGAAACATACATTGGTTTCTCTTTGCCTACAAAGCTATGGCGTGCAGACTCCCAGGTTACTTAAATTTCTGTATGGCTCAGCCACTCAACCCCTTATGTATTTATTTAAAGATCTGGCCAAGAAAGGCACATGGAGATGGACAACTTGTTTCAATGTGCATCCTGGGAAAGGGGGACAAGGAACAAAATAGAATACAGTCAGTAACACTAATGGTAAATAAACAGCAGTAAAAATAAAATTACTCAAATGTTGAAAACAATGTGCAAAACTAATTTCCATACGGCATGAACCCTAACCATATACTATAAAATGGGTTGTTGCTAGGTGCGTCGGTACAGGGGACATTATCGTGTGGTACAAAATCAGTAAATGAGACGGCAAAGCAGGAAAAACATTGAGGAACAAAGGTGTGCAAAAACAGTACCATGGACATTGAGGAACTGTTCACAGTGCGCGGAAACACGGACACAAGGGGGAATTCAGTGAAGTCAGTGGGAGGGAGATTCAGGAAGGATGTTAGAAAGTTTTTTTTTTTTTTTTTGCAGAGAGGTTGGGCTAACAGGCTGATGGAGGGGGTGGTCTGTAATCAGACAGTGGAGGAATTCAAGCCAGGGTGGGACAGATATATGGGGCTGATGAGGATAGCGGGGGAATGACATAGGGAGGGTGTGTGGGCATTTGCATGATGGCATGATACTATAGGCAGGGCCCCTGGTATTCTGTGGCAGAATTTTCTGATTTCTGCGGCATGATTTATTCATTTCTCTGGCAGAATGCAGTCCTGTCATTGGCTAAATATGATGCGATGTCATCGATGACATCATATGCTGAGCATAGAGGAGGGGCTTCAGGATAAACGAGGTAGGAAAGAAAGCCTGACACTATGGAAAAACAATATATTTATATGAAAATTCACCAAAAACAATGAATTCTGCAGCACTATATATATTCTGCGGCATGATGCAAATTCTGTGGCAGATTCCGCAACCACAGAACCGCAGAATTCCAGGGGCCTTGACTATAGGTAGGGCCAAGCAGACTGGAAATATTAATGCACAGAATATGGAAACATAATTGCTAGGCAGGATCCTGAGTATTCTATTAAGTTTTTTTTTTCTAAAATATTGTTTCCTCCTTGGGCCACAGACTATGACCTCCATCAGCTACCACCCATACAAGCTTCCCATCCAACCGAGATCCCACTGTGGCTACTCCTGGTCCCCTCACTGTACTGCCTCCCCCCAGCTTACCCTCTGGAGCAGGGTACCCCTTCAGCTCCATTGGCATTTCTTCCCTGCATTCATCTAGCCACCTGAGGAGGAGGAGGAGGTGAAGGTATGGGGATTCCCCAGGAGTGCAGCAGCTTGGATCCAGTGTCAGTGTGGGCCACTAGCAGTGTCTCATCTGGGCAGTGCTGTGCACACTTTTTCCCTTGCTCTCCCCAACCCCCACCAGGAGTATGCAGCATGACTGGCTGCCGGCGAGGCCTGATGCAACCAATCTTCAGGCACGCTGTAGTGGTCCCCGCTATCAACTGTGAATCCCCTGCACCACCACCTGTGGTTACCTATGTGGCAATAGAGCTGTGGAATGCAATACTCTTCCTCCCTGGAGGAGGGGAGCGTCCTCTGGGATGCTCAGTCCTTCTCTTCCTGGCTGGTCATCTGATGGCTCAGGCTCGTTCAGGAACCTGAGTCACCAATGTCACAAGTGGTAGCACTACCACTGTGCTGGCAGACCGGCATTCTATTAAGTTTTTTAATAGCTTCTTGTTCAGTATGAGCCACTGCTCTCACATAGATACACCTAGCACGTCGACCACAACTGCGCCATGGCCATACCTGGCTACTCTCTCTTCAGAAGACACAGAGCAAGGAGGAGGGGTTATATTACATGTGAAAAAGAGTATTAATGCCACGGAGGTACAGGGGCACCAAGAGAAAAAGGGCGGCCAGAAGTGCTGTGGGTTACCCTGAAGTCAGACTCTGGGACCACTATGCATAGCACGGTAGTGTAAGACCTCCAGCACAGAGCAAGGAGGTGGGTAAGGCACTTGGAAGCCATCATCAGAATGGCAAATAAAGGTGAGCTGCTGCTAGTCAATGACTTAAATTTTCCAGATGTTGAGTGGAGCCTTCCAGCTGCGGCATCAACAATTTCCATCTTTCGGATGAGACATTAAACCGAGGTCCCATCTGCCTGGATTGGTGGTAGTTCAGGTGGATGTTAAAGATCCCATGGCATTTATCAAAAAAGAGTAGGGGAATTTCCCCGGTGTCCTGGCCAAATTTCTCCCATTCACTAAAAATACCACCAACAGCTTAATCTGGTTCAATTTCAGTTGCTTGCCATCTGTATCCCCCCTCCCTCCCCCCGGTCGCCCCTGAAAAAAGGACTTATAGGTCCAGTGGGACAATAAAATGTAATAAATAAACAAGAAGCAGGGCCATCCTTGAGACTTTACAAGAGGCTTTTCTCAGGCTGGTAGTCAAACAACCCACTAGAGATGGGGCAGTACTGGACCTGGAGCTTACAGACAGGGACAGCACTGAAGACGTCATAGTGGGCAGTCCCCTGGGTACCAGTGATCACCATACAGTATGATTCAGCATAAAGACAGGAGTACTGGCTAACCACATGAGGAAAAGGGTTTTGGACTTTAGGAGGACACATTTTACAGAAATGGGAGACTGCCTCAGAAATTGCCTAAAAGGGTGTTTTTTTTTTGGGGGGGGGGGTTCCAAGAAGGGGCAGAGGCACAATAGGGGAAAATA